>CATKUY010000121.1:0-588673 GCA_949802685.1 Dicyrtomina minuta | reverse complement strand
TAGATTAATCCAAGGACAGTGGCGTAGCCAGGCCTAGGCCAGGTAGGCCTAGGCCTACCCATGGTTTTCAGTTAGGCCCAGGCCTACCCAAGATTTTTGAAGCAAAATAAATTCATATAGGGGAAACAGTGAGAAACAGTGTGAGAAACAGTATTTTGACGAAATCAGTTAGCCACAATGAAATCATATTTCACGACTAGCTTTAATTAACACTTTGGAATATTTCTATATTTTTCATCGCTATAAATAATTTGTAGGTATCTAAATCTACTTGCGATTTGCTAAGTTAAAAAAATGATAAAACTTAGCAATACTTATCGGTAGACTTTTTGTAATCATAAGCATGCATGTCTTAACTTCCCTACGGAGCATATAGATAGACCTAAAAATATTCTCTAGGCCAATATTTTCAGAACAAAAAGCTACTAGACGAGAGCCCGAGATCCTACTACAGTGAAATCTCTGAATACCAGCCTGCCCAACACCGGCCAACTCGATTTACCGGCCAATTTAAAAATCCCCGTTAAAACGCCTATGCTTGTAATGCTAAAATACGCCGATAAACCGGATCTCGATAAAATGGGACGCTCGGTAAACTGGCCAAACAATTTGGGTCCCAGAGCTACTTAACAATGCATATTTACACCTTGATATCGGCTATTGATTTTAAGTAAGGTTAAACTCTGGATCCGTCCACAAGAAAGACATACAACATGTATTAATGTTATTGTTTGATATACAAAAATCATATTTAACTTGTAAATAATGTGTTTTTTTTACTGTGTCTTAATAGCAAGCGTAATAGTGCGCCAGTTGTAAATAAAATTTTACTATCTCTCTATACTATTTAATTTACGATGCGTTGAACTTTTAGGACCGATCCATAGAAACTAGAATTACTCTTATCTTTTCCTTGTTATTTAAATAACTCTTACAGGATTGCTTTTGGCCTTTAAATTGAACTGGCTGAAGTTATTCTGATTATAATTATGTAAACTTTTGAAGCTTAAGTTATCGTATGATCCTAAGGGTGACAATCCTACTTTTCTACAAAGTTCCAATATATACCTAATTTTTAAATCCTCATTTATATACCTAATCAAAATACTTTGATTCATTCAATATGTAAACGCTATTAATTTGATTCGGCCAACATGAAAGTTACTGTTTATAAAAACTATATTTTTATAATATTTGTTTCGTTTTAAGTTTTAGATTTATATTAGGATTTAAAGGTGCTTCGTATTTACTGTTATCTGAAAATAAATCGTTGTGTAGACCATAAGTTAATACTGAATTCAATTAAATTCACTTATTAATTTATATAATCTGTATAATGGCCATCGGCCTGTATCTGTATAATGGCCCAACATTAAACCGGCCAAAAAAACCCGGTCCCTTCAGAGGCCAGTAAATCGAGATTCCACTGTAGTAGAATGGGGTATAAAATGCCTAAATAGGTGCGCAAAACATTTTGCTTAATTAATTTTTTAGGCGTTTATTAATACCTTGTGAGTAGTTTTGTGATTTCTAAAACGTTGCCCAGAAAGATGTTTCTGGGTTTTTAAAATTTCAAAAAAAAATTGTTTCGCAGAAAATGAGAAATTTTTGCGGTTTTCTGTGGTGAGGATTTACAATATTTATTTATCAAAAACGTAATTTTTAATTATTTTAAAATTCAAAAAATAATGTTTAAGATATTTTTGTATAGCTCACAACAATTTGTGAAGATAAACCGAAAGTAAAACAACTCATCAAAGTAAATAATTATGAAAAATTCATTTCATTAAAAAAAAATAAAATTCGTATCAGAGGACCTAAATCCTGAAAGAAAGAGTCACAAGCGGGGAAAGTAAAACTGTCTAATCTATTTTTTCTAAGAAGACCTTGTAAACAAATTGAAGTAGCATAATGGCATAATTAATTTTCAGAATGGGAATTTTAATATCTGCTACTGGAATGTTTTTAGGTTTTTAATAGTATCTGCAGTGACATTTTTTAACAGATTGTGATAAAATTAAAAATTGTTAATCGTCGCAATAGTTTTTCAAAAAAAAGTTCTAGGATTTAAAAAAAAGTTTTAACATTTTTTAAAAATGATGTGTTTTAAATTTCAAATGATCCCCAAAATTAGAAGATTTGTTCAGAGTTAAATTGAGTTTGAAAACGCCCCGAATGTATTTTAAAAATATTATACAATTAAAAGAATTTTAATCCTTTTGAACTTCGTGTGAAAAACAAACGTACAAGGTTCAGAAAAAATCAAAATTTGCTTCAAAAGTTTTAAATATAATGTTAAAAGAAATAGAGTTTTTGTTACCCTGTTTTTTTTCGAATTTTTACAGAATTTGTATGTTTTTCTATTTTCTCAAGATTATTAAACCATCTAAATGTGCTTTCTTTTATTTCAAAAATGGTTTTGTTTGAAAAAATATCAATGATTTAGGGGCTCTTCATACAAAATCGGATTTTTGAAAAAACTTGCAATTTTTATATTTTTAAAATCTTTGAAATTAAATTTTTTTTAAATATTGTGATAATTATGAAAGAACTCAAAATTTTATCAAAATCGGTTAAGAATAGCCTGTAGAAACAAGTAAAAACGTAAAAGTAAGTTTGGATTACATTTAACTATCATTAGCAATTTATAACTTTAATAATTTCGTTAAAAATCGAAATGAAACAAAAACTCCATTCATTTTTTTAGCATATACAATTACTGAAGAAAACATTTTGAATCTTTTTAATATGTGTTCAGAATGAAATTAAAACGATGCAAACTGCAATAGCTAACTATTTCATTGAGTCTCGTCTCCATAACTATATTTTGACAACGTTGTAAATATCTTGTCCTTTACATTTTTAACTCTAATTAAAATAAATTTTAAAATTGTAATTAACTTTCGCTTTATTGGGAAATCCCTTTAATGGTTAAGCGGGAACTAGGCTAATCGGGACTAAAAATGTCAGTCCTCATTATAGTCCGATTTGGCAGTAAACGTTGAAAAACAATTTGCATGAAGGGGAGGGGGGGGGGGGTGTATACGAATCTGGCCTACCCGCGAAAAAATCCTGGCTACGCCACTGCAATCGTCACAACATTAGCTAAAAAGCCCTACCACAATTTTAATTTCCGTCTTTTTAAGATTTGTGTATCAAAATCGTGAGCAAATACTCGTGAGTGAGCCAATTAGCTTTTTCAATAAGCGAATAATTTTCTATATTCCGATTACTTATTGTAGCCATTGTGCATTGAGCAATAATGTGCATGCAAAGCAAAAGCAGTCATACAATAAAAACGACTTTTGTAAATAATATGCAAAAAGAAAATTTTTCTGCTTGTGGTCAGCAGTTATCCTAATTGTCATGCATGCTGTTTGTTGCATATTATGAACGCTAAACAGGGATTAAATTATGCGTACTGCGAAACATTTAGGTTTAAGTAGATTTGGCACATAATTGTTTCTTAAATTACTTGAATTAGTCTAAATGTACATATTCCTCTATTGACCACAATATAAGCATACCTAAGGAAAACCAAAACGCAAAAGCCAACTATGCATAATTTAAATACAATGCTGGATGTTGATCTGAATGAAGAGGTCAAAAATATTAGCTGAACCTAATACATTATATCCAAATAAAATTTTAACTTTGTCCATAATTGTTTCCGGTCCAAAAGAAAAGTATTCAAGAAAAAGTTTAAATAGCTTTTTTTCCTTTTAAATCCGATTATAAAAGCTGAAATTTATACTGTAATTTACATCATACAACTATATTATTTTACTGTGATCTCAGAGTTGAAAGTGACTGTCACATCCAACAAATATACATACGAAACTAAACAAAATATTTCACAAAAATTCAAACAAGAGCAGCATCAGGTTAAACGTTATTGTGGTAACATTAATTAAAAGCCATTTCATACATTTACCATTTTACAGAAGGTTTTAATTTTTAATTTCCAGAATGAGAATTCCGTTATTAGTAGCTCTTCTGCTTGCCGTCATAGCAACTATACTTGTGGCTGAAGAACTTGGAGACAATCTAGAGGTAGCAGTTGCTAACGATGAGGAGCAGGATTTAAATGAGGGCTCACCAGGCAGCGGTACTAATACAATAACAAATATCATTTAAAACTTGATTTAAATGAGCGTTCTCACTCTAAATGAATCAAGGGCATTTACTTGTTTCTTTTATTTTGCTTGCCAATTTAGACTCAAACAGAAAGGCACAAAAGGACAAACTAAAATAAGATAAGAAAAAAGCAAAAGATAAAGCAAAGTCAGGCAAGAAAAAAGCAAGGGACGATGCAAAACAGAAACGAAAAGAAGCAAAAGAAATCCAGAAACAAGCCAGAGAAGACGCCAAAGCAGTAAGAACAGAAGCAAGAGAGAAAGCAAAGACGAACAAACAAGGGGACAAAACAGAGAAATAGTGAGAGAAAAAGCATCAGGTAAGGGAACTAATGCATTAATTCAGGCATTGTTTGTTATATGCAGTTTTAAAATGAATAAAACCTAAATTAATGATTAATTTTGCATTACAACTTTAAATTTAAAAAAAAAGCTCTAAACATTTAACAATGATCCTAACCATCACAAAACGTTGAACCAAACCTTAAGAAATATTAGTTTCTAAAACATGAAACTGGTCAAGGCTTGTAATCTAATTCACGGCAATTGGAAATGAAAACTAAAGATTTATTCGATGAATTTTTTATTTCATCAAGAGGGTCCACTACTCATGTACTGCACAATTAAATAATAGTGATTTATAGTAAAATTGGATACACGTTGTCTACGTGCAAGTGCGTTCGTCAGAAGAAAGTGTGAGTCCATCTGGACATGCGCAATTAGTGGCCATGGAATTATTTCCTGTTGGTGGAATCCGGAAGCAGAGATGAGAGCACTGTCCACCGATCCGGTTTTCACAATAGTTGACGCCCTCCGGCTGCTTGGAAACGTGATACACGTGAAATGTGTAAACTGCATCCATCTTATGGTTCAAACATTTCAAATAGAAAAGTAAATGCATTTAAATAAGGGATTTCGAATTCAAATAAACGGAAAGAGGAATCGTAAAAATTCAATCACATTAATAAAACATGTTTAAAAACCAAAAAAAAATTGCTTTATCGTTACATAATAAGCATCTGTATGTATCTTAGTCACTCTTCCGCCGCCGCATTTGTTGGTTCTGTAGACGCCTTTTGTGATGAGGTCTCTCCAGTACACGAAATCCCCGAAGGTTGTGATTGACCAGAACTGAGTATGTTCAAACGTTAGTCCCGCTCCTCGAAAAACTTGTTTTTGTTCTGATCCGTCCGCATTCATTGAGTTTATTAAATAACCTGTTGTCCAGTAGAGTTGATTCTGCGTCATGTCAAGCGCAAGGCCGTTTAGACTCCAAGGTTTTATACTCGTAAGAACTTTCCGTTGAGATCCGTCCAATACAGCTCGTTCAATATTATCAGCATTACCGTCCGCCCAGTAAATCCATCTTAAGTATCGCAGAGTTAAATTAAATTTAAATTATTAGTGCATCTGACAGTTGCGTAGTTAAAATTAAGTTTCAATGCGTCCCTCAGAAAATATGCAACGCCGGAATTTGTTCTACGTCTTTTTAACTCACCCACGCAATGGATCCACAACAAGTGCATGCGTCTTACTGACTCCAGTGGTGATGAGAACCTTCTTCATGCTTCCGTCCAAATTCGCCACACTCATTGTATCTCTTTTACTATCTGCAAAATACAAGTGGCCGTAGACCCAGTCAACGGCCAGAGATAAAATTAAAGATCCCGAGTCACTTAGAACAACTGTCTTTCCAGCTCCTTGGCGGATTGGTGCAGAGTAAATACTTCCGTTGGTGTCACTCCAAAACATCGTGTTTGCTCGGTACATCACGTCTAGAGCGTAATATAATGTTGAGTCATTCTGAATTCTTGTGACCTGCGTTGGAGCAAATTGGAAATATTTCACATCAATTTAACACATGTATTTTAAAAACTTTTTCTGCTGTTCGAGTATCGCTCACAACAAAATTGCATAATTATGACGACAAATTCTTTAAACTGAAATCGCTGAGTATCATTAAGTGTTTTGCTGCAATGGACTGGCGAAGCATAAATAATTTTTGGTCGCAATTCAAAAACTGAAAATTCAAAAAATTAAAGTTGCTGCTTAGATGCTCCTTGAGTCGTGAGCTGATCTGATTCTAACTTTTCATTGTTCAGCTTCAGCTGGTTTTGTGCACACAGATAAAAATAAAGTAAATGTTACTTAATTGTTTTCAAAATCCGTAGAATTAAATTTTAATTCCTTTTTAGAATGTTTCATCTTCGGTTAATAAAAAGCCGGACCGTACATCTTAGCATAATTGATTAACCTGTTTAATCTAATTGCATTCATGTGACGCCTAAAGGGTGATAAAAGAGCGTACAACACAGTTGCGCCAAAAAGCGCACTCGCTCACAAGTGAGGTTTTATTTCCTAGTGAATTAAAAATTAATTAATATAATCGATTTAAAAGAATTAGGTTTAGATAAAAGCTAATGCACTAGTGAGAACAAGTGAAAAATAATTCAATCGAATGACACTGCTGCTATTTGCAGTCATGTGATCAATTACTCAGAAAATGCTCAAACTGATGACTTACCGTTTGTTGACTCAGTGAAAACTGTTCTATGCCTTCGTTTATTCTTCCAAAAATAAGAGTAGCATTTTCATTCAAATTTATGTCCACAGGTCCGCACCTTCTGCCATCGTGGGGATCCGGAGCGTAGCCTTCACGGAAATTTCAAAACTTGCATTATTTTTTATAATCTAGTTAACAAGCAAACCACTTACTATTATGTCTCGGGATCTGAAAAAGCATAGCCAGAAATGTTTTCTCAGGCCTCAGTAAGAGCAAATAGTGTGGTAACTCGAGTGCATTTTGCGCGGTGTTTCAGCAGCAGCCCGCCAAATTTCAAAAAAACTGATTTTTTCAAACTTTGCTGCCCTGTTAATACTACAGTTTGTGTCTGATTTATATGAAACTTGCAGTTTTGTGATTCTCATGAATTTATCTGAAAACAAATTTCTAGAAATCTTGAAATTCGACTCTTTTTTTTCCAAAAAATCTTAATTAAAAATTAGGTCTAAAAAGTAAGACATTTTAATTATTTTCCGAAAAAAAAGCTAAAAAATCGAAATTCAAAATTTCGAGAAATCACATTATGGAAAAAAGTGTGAGCATTATGAAACTGCAACTTTTATTTAAATCAGACTAAAACTGTAGGAGTTACAGAGTGGCAAACTTTGAAAAATTTAAATTTTTTCAATATTCGCGCGCTGCTGCTAAAGATAAATTAGACAAATATGTTTTTACCAGTAAACCGGCCCGTTCTGCGAACGGAAGCAAATCGTTAGTTAATTTTTTGATATATTGAAATAACTGAATTATTTACACAATTCACACAATTTAAATATTTCTGCCCTCCGGCGTCTGTCGCCTAACCGCTTTCAACCCCCACCCCCTTCCCTTCGTTCAAAATCCGATTGCTTTGCATAGAATTTTATGATTATGCAGGTACATATATTATTACTACTTAGATTATTCAGATCTGTAGTATAATGGCCAGTGTAAGTATATAATGGCGGACAGCGGACAGCGGACGGTGGAGATCGGACACCGTTATTTGGATTTTATTATTATGGAGATTTTGTAAAACTAAACTAAAGATGTGTGTACAACACTATCAAGTAAGATTGTTTCAATGTGAAAGTAAACAAAGGTGGTCTACGTGCATGTGCGTTGGTCAGAAGAAAGTTTGAGTCCATCTGGACATGCGCATGTAGTGGTCACGGACTGATTTCCTGTTGACGGAATCCGGAAGCAGAGATGTGAGTACTGTCCACTGATCCGGTTTTTGCAATAATTGACGCCCTCCGGCTGCTTGGAGAAATGATACGCTTGAAGAGTCATCATATCATCAGACTAAAGATTCATATATTGAAGTTATTGCAATTAAACAAGGCATTTTGAATTCTAATAACCGAACAAAGGAATTGTTAAGATTCAATTAAATAAATAAAAAATTGTTTGAGAAACTGAAAAATATAAAATCGTGATATCGTTACTGCATTATCAGTTGAATAAATTGAAGTCGCTTCTTCGCCGCCGCATTTGTTGGTTTTGTAGATGGCTTTTGTGAAATACTCTCTCCAGTACACAAAATCCCCGGAGGTTGTGATAGACGAGAAGCTACCGATTGGAAAAGTTGGTGGCGTTGCTTGAAAAATTAATTTTTGGTCTGATCCATCAACGTTCATTGAGTGTATTGAGGCAGTATCTAGATCCGCACTTGTCCTTGCTGTCCAGTAAAGTCGATTCTGCGTCATGTCCAGCGTAAGACCAGTTGGTTGTTTAGGTTCTGTATTCGCAATAACTTCCCCTTGAGATCCGTCCATTGCAGCTCGTTTAATATTTTTAGCAAGCTCATCCGTCCAGTAGATCCGCCTCAGGTATTGCCCAGTTTAATTAAATTATAATTAGTCTTTGACACGACAAGTTGCGTAACTTAATGTAAGCCTAATTTTTATAATTTTTATTACGCCCTTTACAAAGCATGCATCGCTGGAATTTTTCATTGTCCCCTTCAACTCACCCACTCAATGGATCCACAACAATGCCAGACGTCTCAGTGAGTATGACGTTGAGATCCTTCTTCATGCTTCCATCTAAATTGGCCACACTGATCGTATTGCTGAAACGATCTGAGAAATACAAGTGACCATAGACCCAGTCAACGGCCAGAGATAAAATATTAGATCCCGGGTCATTCAGAACAACGGTCTTTTCAGCTCCTTCGCGGATTGGTGCGGTGTTTATATTTCCGTAGACGTCACTCCAAAACATCGTGTTTGTTCGGTACATCACGTCCAGAGCAAAGAATATTGATGAATCATTCTGAATTCGGGTTACCTGCGTTATAGATAAATTTGTAATGTTCCACGTTATTAAAATTTAAATTCCAAAAATATTTCTTTAAGTACTGCTTTTCTGTAAGCACTTACAAGGGAACCATGCCAAGTGGTACATCAAGATTTTAAAATCACCCATTTTATAAAATTAGCCTACTTCTAAATAGTACAGAACTAAAGTAACTCGAGTGCATTTTAAGTTGTTTAGTCACAGTGGCCCCCCAAGGTAGCCTGATTTTATAGAATGAGTGATTTTAAAATCGTTATGTACCACTTGGCGTCGTTGCCCTGTAAGTTAAGATAACAGCCTATGAACTGGTGCGAACAAGTAAAAAATAATTGAATTGATTAACACTGCTGCTATTTGCAGTGACGTGATCCATTACACAGCAAATGCTTCAACTGATGACCCACCGTTTGTTGACACAGGGAAAATTTTTCGATGCCTTTGCCAATGCTTCCAAAAATGAGAGTAGCATTTTCGTTCAGATTCTTGTCCACAGGTTTGCACCTTTTGCCGTCGTGTGGATCTGGAGCGTAGCCTTCTCTGCATTTGCACTTAGCGTCTCTGCTCAAAGTGTTTAACGAGATGCAAGTTCCGGGATACACACACTTGTTTTGGTCTGGAAACAGAGAAAGTTAAAGATATTAGTATATAGTGGCAGTAAATTAAAGGACAACAAGGCCCAATGTTTCGATTATGAATGCAGCTAATGCATTGAGTATGCACTAACGCACAAATTGCATATTGTCAATCATCTGATACACACTACAGTTACTCTTCCCAAAAAAACAAGCAAATGTAATGTAACGGGCAAGAGTAGCGTGTGATGCATTATTATGCGCAGCATTAACTGAAAGTTACAACTTACAAAAAAAACAAGAACATTACAATCCCTGTATTCCTTACTTTCTCGAGAAATACCAACTTAAAAAATTAGAAGTTATTGGATTGTTAGTTGGAGCTCGGGGTACGATTCCAGCCTTTATTGAGTCATTTTGAAAAAAGGTGAGGCTTCCTTCTACAATGATTCAAGAAATATTGATTGCTACTATTCGAGGCTCATGTCATATAGCCCATAATCATCTTTATAATATGAATTTGCAAAATGGTTAATTTATAATTACTAAGTTTTTGTAAACCACTTTTTGAATTTCCCTAATGCCTTTTATTTTTCTTAAAAATTGTATGTTGTACTTACTGTGTCTGTATGGCAAGTTGTAAATAAATATTTACGTTTTTCTTCAGTTAGCAATTCAAAGTACTTTTTTCTTTTTAAACTGCAATTCAAATTGTTTTGGAATGATAATTTTAGGTAAAAGCAGACTAACGTTCACAGTGGTTTCCAAAAAATGCTTCTGCGCATGCGCAGGTGAAGTTGCTAGCGCCATCCACGCAAGTCCCTCCATTCAGACAGCGATTGTGTCCGGCGCAGTCGTCTATGTTAATCTCGCAAAGGTTTCCAGTGAAACCTTGTGCGCAGGCGCAGCTAAATCCACTTGTACCGTTGACGCAAGTCCTCTCGTTCAAACAGTCGTTCTGCCCTGTGCAGTCGTCTGCTTGAGTGCTGCAGCTGGACAAGGGGAAAACTGCCAGAACGGATATTAAAATAAGGAGCTTGCGCATTACTGTTTTTGAAAGTTGATGTTTTTTTAATGTGTTTTGTTTAGACAGCGCTGAAGGCTTGAAAGAAAATTCCGTAGAAATTGCTTATTTTGTCACCAGATGTTAACTATAGAAAAGGCACAATGCAAAAACAAATGTGTAAACTATAATAATTATTAACTATTATTATATTTTTATTTATTTAATCTCCCATTTACTATTTAAAATTCTTCATGTTCTGAGTTTCTGAGTTAAATTATCGAAAATATACAGTCGTGTTTACGTCTTACATCACATGCAATAATGCGACTGCAATTATTACTGACTTATTACTTTAATCCCAACGTTAAAATACGCAGTAATTCAGTATCTTGACCGTGGACGGTGACTTATATCAGCCGTAACAATAGGTTTTTAACTCAGTAATTGCAGGAACTGTTTCTAACTAATGATAAATATTTAGATAAACAACATTTTGCATTTTGTGACCCACTGACAAGGAAAGCACACCGTATGGTACACCCAGATTTTAAAATGCTTGGTAAAATAGATTTAAACACGTGAGTGTGCTACAACCCTAGAGCAACTTGGTCGCATTTTGCGCCGTTCACCTACAGTTGCCCGCCAAAGTTCAAAAGTTTAAATTTTTATGATTTCTAAAACATTATCTAACAATTCATTTCTTGATTTTTGAAAATTTGATATTTATTATAAGGTTCAAAAAATATTAAAAGTAACAGTGTTTTAGAGTCCCATAAAAACGCCTACTTTTTAGAAAAAACTAAAAATTTAGAATATCAAAAATGCAGAAATGCCTATCAAGAAAATGTTTTACCGATCACAAAAACTCAAATTATTTAAATATCAGTTGAGCATTCGCCGGTGAAGAAGCATTTTTACCTACGTCCATACGTTTCTTAAATGCATTTTCGCCCAAGTCCATACATATCCTAACTGCAGCAGAATAGATGCAGGTTTGAACAGGATAGGTTTTGGTGGACTTAGGCAAAACTGCATTTAAGAAACGTATGGACTTGGGTAATAATGCTTTTAGCGTTGGACTGGACTTAGGCGAAAATGCTTCTTCACCGGCGCATTGTAGGAGCAACGGTGTGGCAAAAAGTCTAAAATCAAACTTTTGAACTTTGCTGGGAAACTGCGAGCAAACGACGCAAAATGCGACCAAGTCTCTTCATTGGTGTAGTACACTAAAGGTAAAAAAACAATTTTTTCAAGTGGTTTTGAAATCTAGGCGTACCTTACGGTGTGCTTCCCTTGTAAGGTTAACAGAATGGGATTAAACATCTAACGTGAGCCTGTTCTTGTGAATCACTGTGTATTGTGGAATTGAACTTTTTTAAAACTTTGGTTTCTATTTATAACTTTGACATGACTTTTTTATTTAAAAAACAAAATTTAACCCTTTATGAAGTATTATTAATAAAAAAACATTTTTGCTACTTTATATAAGGCAAAGAAGTTTTGCTACTTTATACAAGGCAAAGAAGTTTTGCTTCTACCGATGCAAATGGACGGTGTAACAGTTTCTACTTCACTTCAACCAGTGCAAAAAGAACTAATTCTAAAAATAAAAATTATAAAAACTGATTTGCCAAGTTGCAACGTTGTTGAACAGCGCATTGCTTATTGGTACTGCCTACTGCCCTGTGGACTGATTTCATACACAGGCAGCACGATGAATGATTTAAAACGGGCGGCGTCGGATGGTCAATTTTCCAAGGGGCAGGGGGCAATCCTATGTTATGCATAGGTACATAATAAATCATGTTCCCATTTAATAACATAACTTAAAAATTCCAGAGGGCGGGGGGAGGACGCGCCCGTCCGCGCGTCCTATGGTTCCGCAGTCCTTGATTATAAAGACGAATATTAACAAAAAAATGTCCAGTTTGATCACCCGGATTATTGACTGGCAAAGTTTTTCATCCAGAAGACAAGATTATCAAATACTGAAATGCTTCAATACAACGACCCGCGATGTTGTGAAACTCCAACGTTTACTTCATGCGTTGTATTAGAGACCGGCGTTAAACTTTAGCAATTCTGATACATTAAATAAATCGTTAAATACAAAAATCACGAAAAAATATTAGTTAAAAAAAACATGAGTTTCCTGACGTATTGACTTGAATGTAATTTAAAACGTTAAAAAAATTCAAAATTTAGCAGCTTTCATCATAAAAGAGTAGCTAAATGTAATTGTATTTAAAAACTAACATACAGATTTTGAAAGCATTTTTTCCGTTGGACTGCAGAAATAAATACTTTAAACTTACACACAAGAAACAAATTAAAAATTAGGTACGTTACTCTGAACTTGTGGATTGGGCTTGAAACTTTAATTAAATGGAGTGTTAATTTGATCAATTATTAAAATAATTCTGTCCTTACTGTACAGAGGATTGACAACCAAATAGCTTTACTGCAGTCCAATCTGCAAGACGTAGGGGCAGATAAAAAACAGTAACAGTACAAAAATTAAAAAACAAAATAAAACCAAAAAGTAAAAATAAAATTGTAAAATGAGATTGAGTTCTTCTTCTTGCAATTTTCGGAGTGGATTAACGGGCAAAATATCTCGTTTCAAGGCTTTTAAAGGTAAATGAGACAGTTTTTTACGACTTTGAAGGCAGCGGGACGACTACGTTAATTTTTATCGTATTATGCATTGACATAGGGCAAACAGGATCTTGTCAATTTATTCAAGTTGGAAAAGTCGACATACAAAGTTACATTCCTATTCCTACATATATTCGCAGTAGTAATAAAAAATAATTTAGCAGAATAAATGAAACAAAACCGGTTTTCTGAGCGTTAAACCCCAAACTTAATGATTTATAAGAAATGCGATCAGCGTCACTTCCAGTGGAATGCTTAGCCATGTAGATGTAAGGTTTTATGATTGCAAGTTAGTTAATTAAAAATCCTTGTTTTACGCAAATAAGCTTGTGACCAGACAACTCTTTGTTTGAGCTGCAATATTCGTATAACATCAGGGTTGCTAGGCATAATTAAATGAAGTAGCAAAATAGCATATCAGGGTATTTTTAAAATGAAAATGCTGTATCTATTGAAATATGTGCCTAATTATGCCACCAACACGGTGTTTTTTAATCCTACGACTTTGTTCAAGCATGTTGATTTCCTATTGCGCTATCAAAAAATTTAAAAAAATGTTGAGACAATTCAAAAAATTTAATTACAAATATTTTACCTATTTAAGGTATTTAAATAAACTGTACAGGAACACTTTGCATTCTTAGGGTTACATGTAATAGAAACACCTTGCAAAGTTTAAAAGCATGCTTATTACATATTTTGCACATATTTCATGTACGCAAAATAATCGTTTTGAACTTAATAAAAACTTGCGTTTAGACTATGTATGTAGGTATAATTGGAAACTAAGCTTTTTGCTGTATTTTAATCACTGACTTTTTTTTCATTTAGTGTTTTATGACAGAGCTTGTTTTTAATTGGCGGATTTTGATTCTTCTCTCAAGAAAAAAAAATATACATACGACATAAAAACCTGTTAAATTGTAAAAGTGAAAAAATGAGACATGTGACGTGGATTCTAGGAATCGCGAACATGTTTTGCCATTTCAGTAAAACTCCGTTGACCGCAGCGATGAACTTCATTTTTTTGCCATCTCTCGCGTTGATTGATAAGTGAAGGTTAAAAATATTGACGATGTGCTACAATTATGAACTACATGAACAATTCAAAAACATTAGGTTTGTTCTGGTCCACCCGCATTTACACGGTTTTAGTAATAATTATTAGCGTATTTAAATAATTAAAAAATAATTAACCTACACACAATTGAAACTTTAAATACGACTTCAAACATACCAACGTTAAAATTCTTAATTATTACAATTTAAGACTGAATGTACTTTTGAAGAAAAGCGTATTCCCCGTATGCTGTGCATCAATATTTTTGATGTTCAAAAAAGTATTAATTAATTAATAATAATTCAATACTAATTCAACAACCAACGTACACAAGATATCGCTAAAATCAAATACTAAAACTTTTTAACACGCAGTCTCAAAATAATTTTGTAAAACAGATGTAAATTCTATTGCATCTGTTTTCATTAAAATTGAAGTGGACAATTACAGTCGTTAAAGTCAATAACGATTTAATTGAATGAGATGAGATGAAAATAAGTTTTTTGTATATGGAATCGCCAACAAATGTCGTCATCGATCGTGTCTATGCAAATATATCCCGTCCCGGACGAAACTCTGTGTGCTTTTGATATGTGGAATATGTTGTATTTACATGTTCTTGATACAAATAATAAAATTTCCTGCAAGGATAACCCATGAATAACGTCATTGATGGCATCGTGGTTTTCTTAAAAGCCACTTTCTATACACGCCCGCATAGAATGACTACAATTTTAGCAATGACTCACAACAAAAAGTGTTTAGGACCCACCCAACTTAATGAAAAAATAATTTATGGGCAATCCATTAGGAGTTACGTCTTATGTGACATTACTGTTGAATATTCATTTATTTACGTGAGCTGGAAGTTCAATGCTACACATGCAGCAGTGTAGTACAATACGTGACCATGAAATGACTGATAAGCACAAATGTCGTTAGTTGTAGTTCAAGTCTTGGCGTCTCGTTATGAATGGACCAGAATTCGCACAATGGAATTACCGACTGCAGACTTGGAACAATCAGTTATGTGTACATATTGAATGCAATGAACTGCATGATAAACGACCCCTAAAACAAAAATCCGGCGCTTCGCGCCGGATTTGTCGACCAGGGGCCCGAAGTAGATGTTGAGCTTATAGCAAATAATTGCTTTAAAAAAGGATTAGAACCCAATTATGGCAACACTTAAACTACGACAGCTCCTAAGTCCACTTTAACTTCTTCTTCTTGAATTTCTAATTTAAGTGTGATACATTCGCAACAAATAACGGAGGAATAATTAAAAGGATTATACTTGGATAACGTAATTTATGAACGATCCGTGTATGTATACTTGTAACATCCTGCGTTCAAAGTATCTGTCTACCTAATTTTTGAACAAATGCCAAGCAAACCCTTAAAATTGCGATGTTTGGACGACGTAATGTATGGAAGATCCGAGTATGAATACTGGAAGCATTCCAAAATATAAGTACCTGTTCACCTAATTTTAAAACTAATGACAGGCGGGATACTTAAAATATTAATATTTAAACAAAGTCATTTACGATCAATCTCCATATGCATACTGGTGATATCCTATGTAGAGAACATACGTCTACCTAATTTCTAAACTTATTACAATGGGGATCTCTATAATAGTAAAATTTAAATAATGTCATTTATGGACGATGCATACAAGTAAAATCCTATGTTAAGTATAAATGACAGTTCGGGTCCCTAAAATAGTAAAATTTGTATGACGTCATTTATGGACGATCCCAGCATGCATACTAGTAAAATCCTATGTTAAGGATCTGTGTCAACCTAATTTCTAAACTTATGGCAGTGGGGATCGCTTAAATGGTATAATTTGTATGACGTCATTTATGGACGATCCCAACATGCATACTAGTAACATCCTATGTTAAGGATATATGCCAACCTAATTTCGGAACTAATGACTGTGGGGGTCTCTAAACTTACTGTATATATATATATATATATATATATATATACATATATATATATGTTAGATTATTACAAACACGATTAGAAATGTCAGTCACTATCTCTTTGTATAGATATAGTTGTATCAGTATTATAAATAATAGAAACAACTTTTTTACTTTATAATCATCTACTAGTCTTATTGTAGGTGAATCAATAAAAATTAGCGTGGTATCGTCGTTAATATCAATTAAAACAATATGTTGTTTACAATTATTAATGATACGTTCCATAAAATGCGTAAAATTGGTGTCACCTAATATGCAAATTGACAATGTCAGTGCGATTAAATTATTTTAGAATAGTTTTAACGCAATAACGTCAATTTTTAATCAGACAACATCATTTTTTTGCTTATTTTCAAAGTACATTAACAATTATCGTATAGATCATATTGAAATAATTGAGATAAACGACTATACCACGCTAAGGTTTATCGATTAACCTACAATAAGACTTAGTCGTGATTTTAAAGTAAAAGAATGGTCTCTACCATCCAAATTACCTAACAAAATGGAGGGGTCAATTTTAAAAACGATTGGGAGTGGAATGGTATGATTAAAATATTTTGTCTTTACGAAGTTGAGATTTTTGAATATTTGACTTAAGATTTTTTTGCGAGGTAATTTTGTATAGAAAAGCCTTGTAATACATATTATGTTCATTTAACAGGTAGCTATGTGATACAAAACAGTTTAATGGCGACCAAAACTTATAACAGATCCACCCAGTTGCATATGTCGCGGTGCAAAAGTTGTTTCAGTGAAATTAGTTAAAAACTAAAAGTGGATTTAAAATTTCTCAAATTTAAACTTTGGTTAAAAGCCCAAACATCTTCTTGGGGCCCCAACAAAATTGTATGCTACCTATGAAGATCCTAATCATGTTATGTATAAAAAGTAGCATAGGCATCGAATAGCTGTAGGCAGTGTAGGCAGTACAACATATAAAACTTGACTTTGTAAAAATAAACTGCATTATACCTTTTACATGTTCTCGTTTCGACAGGCAGTTTGGCTGTGTGGCTCAGGCCAAGGGCGTATAAACGACGAACACAATTTCTCAAACAGAAAAGGTCAAAATGGGTTGACGGCTGAAGGGAAAGATATTTTTGTGAATCGTGTGTAATAAAAATTGTCTGTAAATGATGTCAAAGGAAAAGCCCACGGGCCTGCTATACTATTGATGACATTTTATGTAAAGCATAGCTAATTATTTGAGCAATATGGTTTGGCTAACGACAGGGGGTCAATGTGTCCTACATATAAATGAAAATGTTTTGTTGACAATATTTATCAACGACCCGATGCATGTTTCAATCATAAAAATAGGACAGCAGCCACGGGAGGTCCATTTTTTCATTTTAAAGAAACAACTGAAGGGACAAGGATAGAATTATATATCCCTGCTATCTGTGTTCTTGGCCTTAAACACACATTGTGCTTCCCAATAAAGGAAATAAGTTATTTATAACTTTTAAAAGTTTAGAAGCACAACCCTTTCTTCTTAACTGACTGTAATAGGCATGTACCCTATTTGAGTTGTTAGTGGAACGTTCAGATTTAACGTGACCTAACACGTCAATGGTTTTACTTTGCTACTAATTGCGTTTTCTTTAGACTGTGACATATTTAGGCTCACGCTAAGGGAGTCATATAGGGCTAGAATAGGTAATTATTAAAGACGTCTTTTGTGGGCCATCTCCCACTTCTGTCTGTTTATTCTAGAAAACTGACGAATGCGTTGGCTTTTTAATCAGTACGTGCAAATATATAAGGGCACATGAAGACTGCAATTTTGTGTCAGCAAACATACCGAGCTAACTCCTGTATATTCCTTCAGCTTTACAGGTCACAGTTTCTAGCTCATTTTCTCCAAACACCTTTTAAACCACCACAAAAGCGAGGAAAAAGTGCAACATTGTTTTTTGGGTTGATTGAATTATTTTGCTATTGATCACTAAATTGCATAGTGCATTAATTATCATTACAAACTGTTACATAATGAAGCGTGTGGCACAAATAGACAAGGAGCTTCTTCGCAAATTCCATATACAAAAGCAAGTGCAGATCAAACTTGTACGAATAAAACCACATGTAAACATAAGCATAAAAAACAGTACTTCAAATAATTACAAAAATAAACCACGAAATTACCCGTGTCAGTTTTGCAGCAGGTCTTTTTATAGTCTCACAAACTTGCAGTATCACATATCAACGCATACAAAAGAGAAACCTTTTTCCTGCCACTTTTGCAGGAGAGAGTGTACCAAAAACGTACACAAGAAATCTCATGAAATCATTTGCACTCATAATCCGAAAGGAAGTGACCTGGTTTGGGTTGAGAGCCACAAGAAGTTTCAGTGTAAATGTTGCAGCAAAAAATTCCGAACCAAAAGTGAGCTTACACTTCACGTGAGGACTCACACGCAGGAAAAACCATTTAAATGCAACACTTGCAACTACGCTGCATCCTGGGCTGGTAATTTAAAGAGTCATATGAAAAGGATGCACAATTTGAATAGACCTAAGAACTGTGTCTGTACAATTTGCCCAAAATCGTTCCTCACAATGGGAGAACTCCATCGCCATATCCTCGTCCACACACAAGAAGCTTCGAGAGACGCTGTGTGTGGGTTTTGCAAGAAGCAGCTGTTGAGAAAAGAAGATCGAAATCGGCATGAAATAACCTGCAAATTAAATCCAAAGCACAGTGACGCAGAGTGGGTTCGACAGCAGAAGAAGTTCAAATGCCAGTTTTGTGAGTATTCTTCAATAAAGAAAGTTCCCAAAGCGCACGTAATGACTCATACAGGACAAAAACCATTTCAGTGTACGTTTTGCAGTCATAAAACGACAACCCGGGGAGACCTTGACAGACATATTATGACGCACACAAATGAAAAGCCGTACAAATGTCTGCACTGCGACTTTAATGCAATTCGGAATTCACAAATAACTAAACATAAAATGCGACACCACAAGGAATTCCTATATTAAAATTGTTTGCTAAACTGTACTAAATGAAGGCATTTTATGATTATATTATGGGCGCTGTTGATGCACGAATTTTAAATAAAGCAATTATTCGACACATAATTCTAATTGGTAGAAATATTTACTTTGTATTGCAGTAGGTAATTGGTACGTATAATAATTCACAGGTTTCATTTTTTAACAATTTTTTTTACTTTTGCTAACTAATGAAGTTAAATTTTTTTGAAATGTAGCAAATCAATATAGGTACAACATCTTGTAATTAAATTGTTAATTGTTAATTTTATTTGTAAGTTAAAAAATCATAGTTCATAATAATAATACAATTTTATCATGATACAATTTTATCAACACTTTGAAACATTTTGAATTTAAATTAAATCAGGCCATACAATAAACTAAAAAACAGTTTTCTTTGCACAAAATTTACTTAACATAACAGCGCGTAAAGATTAACAAGTCGTTATTATGTACCTTATGTCTGCGCATGCCAGATCAAAGAAACTTATCAAGTTCTAACGATATTTACACTCCAGTATGACGTCGTTTTACATGATCAGTAAGCTGTGACTTCTGACGTGTAGCATAGTAGCAGTGCGGACATTTGTGTGGCTTTTCGTTTGTGTGTGTCATCAATTGTATATACAGGTTTTCCTTCGACTTTGCTCCATACTGGCAAAACGAACATTTGAACGGTCGTTGTCCCGTGTGACTCTTTAAGTGAGTTTTTAAATTACTTCTCACACTTGATGCATAGTCACACAATTTACACGTGAACTTTTTCTGCTTGCGAACCCACTTCTCGTCATTTTGCTTTGGATTTAATTTGCAAATTCTTTGATGCTGATTGCGATCCTGTTTCCTTGAAAATTGCTTCTTGCACAGCTCACACGCGGAGTTGGAAGAAGTTTTTTTAGTGTGTGTGCGTAAATGGGAATAGAGTTCTCCGTTGGTGAAAAAAATTTTTGGGCACAACTCACAAGCAAAATTTCGAAGTTCGTTTGCATTATGTCTGCTTTCTATGTGACGACGTAGAGTTCCAGGTGCAGCTGCCGCGTAGTCACATGTCTCACATTTAAAGGGTCTCTCAGATGTGTGAGTCCTCATGTGATATACTAACTGAGACTTAGCTACCATTCTTTGATTGCAGAACTTACATTGAAAACGCTTTTGGCTCGCAACCCAACTTGGATCCGTTTGATTTGGATTTTGTTCGCAGAAAATTTCATGAGAATTCTTGTTAGCTTTTGCAGCGAATGGTCTCTTGCAAAATAAACACAAAAATTGTTTAGCTTTCGTATGGGTTAACACATTGCTCTTCAAATTACTCTTAGTTCTTGAGTGGAAGCAGCATTTTTCACATTTGAAAGGCTTGTAAGTAGAGTGTGTCAACGAATGCTTCTTTAAGTTACTTTTTGTTGCACTGGAATACAAACAAACGTTACACTTGAAAGGTTTATTTTTCCGAGCTGCAAATGCTTTTCTGCATTTGGCGTTGATTACAGCAGAATACGGTGACACAATCAACGAAACTTGTTTTGATACATTAGGAAACTCATTGAGTTGTAATTGAAACAATTAGATGCACACTTGTTTTTTTAATTTGGAACTTACGAAGTAACTCACTTTCCTCTTCCGTCAGGAAATACTTTGCACCTGTCATTTTTATTGTATTTATTGATGGTTGCTGTTGCTGTATTAACTACTTGTTATTTTGCTGGACACGAAATTTTAAAATGATTAAATCTAGAAAAGTGTGGTTAAGGATGACTTCAATGGTAAACTTGTTGCTGAGTTGAGAAATTAGTGATTATCATAGCGAATACCAAAATATTTAAATGAACTATGTCATCAGGGATGTTCAACAAATATTGTCAATCAAATGAATACATAATTATTCATTTGGCACGCATGTTTTTATTTTAAAATTATAATAAGTCATTTAATAATTAAATATATAATTAATCTCTTTACTTGTGCATACTTTTTACGTGCCTTCTTACATCGCCCATCGTAACTGCTCTGTAGTTGCAGCTCGTGCACGCATGTGGTTTAATTCCTTTGTGTCTGTTTATGTGGTCTTTAAGATGTCCTCGGGTAGCAGTACTGAAGTCACATACCTCGCATTTAAATGGTTTTTCCCCAGTATGTGTTCTAATATGCGCGTTCAAGTTTCCGGAAGCAGCAAAGGAGGACTCACAGTATTTGCAATTATAATTCTTTTCGCCAGTGTGTCTACGAATGTGTCTATTCAGGACGTACTTGTCACAACACTTGTACGGGCACAAAGTGCAAGCGAATGGTTTTTCACCTGTATGAGTCATCAGGTGACGCTCTAGTTTAGCGTTTGTTATTGAAGCATAGTTGCAAGATCCACATTTAAAGCGTTTCTCCGTAGTACGGTTTGGATTTAATGTGCAACGTTTTTCATGACCTGTTTTTAAAAAGTTTTCTGTGTACTTGTGCTGACAAAACGTACAAGCGTAGTACAGGCGGTTAATTGAATGTGCTTTGCTGTGGTGCTGTAGGCTGTCCTTAGTGAAGTACGATTTGCCACATGTAAGACATTGAAAGTTCTTTCGACGGTGAACTACGTTGTGCATGCTAGCAACATGTCTGAGAATTTTTGCGCTCTGAAATGACCTGAATTCACAGTGCGGGCATTTAAATGGTTTGGTTTCACTGTGAAGCCTAGTGTGTCGGCTGAGGGAACGAGTAGTTGAGAACTTACGCGGGCATTTAGAACACGCGAAAAGTGGTTCTCCCGTATGAGTAACTACGTGTTTTTCAAACTCATGTTTACACGTTGTAAAATATTCGCAGTTGTCACACTTTAAAAGATATCGATCTTTTCTCCAATTACTCCAATATTTATCCACAGAGTTATCCTTTGATTGGTTACAGTCGGATGTTGATAGGCGCAATTTGCAATGAGTTGTCTCGTGTTTGATTTTAGATGTTTGAGAAGTGAAGCCTTGTTTGCACATCTTGCAATAAAATGGTTTCTCGCCCGTGTGTTTCCACATGTGTGCAATTAATTGGTGATTAGACAAGAATTGTTGTAAGCAAAATGAGCAGCTAAATTTTTTCGATATGGATTCTTTATGATTTTTCATGTGTCGAACTAAGTTTCCCTTAGAGCTAAAAATTTTGCTGCTGCTGCTGCAGTCAGCATAAGTGCATTTCAATTTAGCTTCGCGCTTGTGGGTTGCTATCATATGCGCTGTGAGTCTTGAGGCTTTCCATGTTGAATAGTTGCATGCTGAACAATTTACAGTTTTTGTACGCTTCTTTGTGTTGTTTGCTTCTGATGTGATTTCATTAGCCTTACTGGTAATGTTACGCCTCACGTTGAGGACGTCAGTTGATGCCTGTGGATTGCTTCCAATTTGTAATTTGGAAAGAACTATTTTCACTTCACTTTGGATTCCAAAACGGTGACACAATTTCCTGTCTTCTCTTTTTAAAGTGCCCATCTTCCTTATTGCTAATTGCTAAGGGTTCATGGTGTAAGGACTGAGGAATAAGAAACTAAAATATTGCAGGTTTTAAAATAACTTTAAAAAAATTTGAATGCTGATTGTAATAGTAAGAAATTCGTTGGTTGTTTGCTGTATACTTGTTATAGGAACAGCGTCTTTTGTGAGCAGATATCACAAAAAAGAATTTAAATGTGCTTGTCCTTCAGCCCAAAACCAACTAAAGGCCATTCAAAAAATGAACAACAACTTTTAGCTTGAATTTTATAAATACAACTTTTGGAATAATAAAAGTAGGGATTAGTACACACATACAAAGAGGTCAGTCTTAGAATTACCCGTCGCTTTTCTGTGTAATTTATTTATTTCGTCCCAGCCGCCCTGTACCTGGCACGGATTCAAATATTCTAATCATTTCTTGTTGAAATAGTAACATAGCATTGCAATAGGCAGTATAGCATATATAAATCGAGTTTAAATAAAAAATACCAACATAAGGCACATTAAGTTTTTTCGTTTTAAAAGACAGTGTGGCTGTGTGGCTCAGGTCAAGGACGAATATGAAGCAACCATAATTCCTTAAGCAGAAAAGGTCAACAAAGTGTAGGCGGTCACAAGCAAAGATATTTTTGTGCATCGTTTGTATTTAGGATTGTCCATAAATGATGTCGCAGGCAGAGTCAAAAAGTCAGCTTTAATATTGCTCACAGTTTATGTTAAGCTTAGCTATTTCAACTGTATGGTTAAGCTAACAGGAGCGGGTCAATGAGTCCTACAAGTAAGTATCTTTTGTCGAAATCATTTATCAAATACCCGATATACGTTATTTATTAGAATAAGACAGCAGCCAAGCCACAGGCGGTTACCTTTTTCCATTTCCGAGAAACAACTATGTAAAAGGGCATGGATGGAATTCTTACACTTAGGCTTTGTTTAATAGCAAACAGTCAACCAGCTCAGTAAATTATCTTAAATTACAGCGTTAGAAATATTCCAGGTGGACTTATGAAATGACACGCGTGATTTATTTAAAAACTACAGTGTAAATATTAATCAGCCGTTATAGTTTGATAAGGTAGGACAGGAGGAAAGAAAGTAGCGACAGCTTTGTTTATAGTTTCAATTGATTTAAGACATTTAAGACATCCACACACTTAAAAAAACAAAGCCCTCAGGCAATTCTTTACATGTAATTATTTTTGTTTTTACTAGTTAAATTATAATTATTACTATTTACGCCTTTAGTTCATGGAAACAACAAACATGTAACTATTATACCTTTTACAAGGGAATAATTACATTGTAATATTCCAAGAACAAGATCTACGCTATTTTTATGCCCAACAAACTATATGTACCTAGGTACCTTAAGTCTAAGAACGAATGACAGCTGAAGGGCGAATGGGTCGAAATAAAATAAGCTTAACAATAAATAGCGACAGATGTAATTACTTCAGTCTGCCCTTTCTTTATTTCTTTATGTATACACCATGCCCTTTTTAATTTTACGGTTATAACTTCCTCATTTATAAAAGTTGAACGTTGTTCTGTATTCGTTAAATTCCCTTCAGCTGCATTTGGGCTCAAGGACAAGCACAACCAAACTTTATGATGTCCCATTTACGCACAAAGTACATACACCGTTTCCATCGCAACAATAAAGCAGCACACGAATAGTGACTTTTTAACATGAGCTCCAATAATAAAACAATTCAATAAATAACTATGTAATTCCATTAGGAGTCATTGTCCACTACAGTTGAGAACTGTATGTCCTTCACAAATAGCTATCATTTAATTAACATTCTAAAATGTGTCCCGGTCCGTAGTTCGTTTCAGCTTGTGTGCTAACATCTGGGTTTAGTTTTAAAATTTAGATGTAAGCTTCTTTTTGTAATTGCCACGTACGAAGAAGCTCCGTGCCAAGTACAATGAACATCTATTTTACACCTTGTTTTCTAATACAAATATTTAATAATTGTTGACTGCTCAGTAAAATAATCTTCACGCACTCACTTGTATAAAAAATAAAGTATTAACTAATTTTTATTAACTAACTAAAAGGCTCATTTCAAAATATGATTGACTCTTCTCCACTTTTTTCAAATGCTTTTTCAGAAAAAAAATATACTGGGTGGTTTCGCGGGCCCAGTTGGGACCATAACCTAGTAAAATTTCTTTGATATTAGATTTCTAGCATGCGTCTTATTACGAACTTTAGCGTAACTAATATATATGAACTTTACTGGAAAATCACGTTAAGTCTACCACATAATTTACAATTTTGGCTCTCAACCCAAACAGAGTCTCCCGTCATTGGATTTTGTACACACTTAAATTCATGGCTATTCCTGTGTACTCTTTGTCCGAATGTTTTTGTGAAAAACTGGCAAGAATTTATTGTTTATTTTGTATAATTAAGTAATCATGTGGCAGCGTGCACTCGAAACTAATTATAGGAAACATAACATACATTCACATAAACATATGAAATTAAATGTAAGGGAACGTTCACAAACAATGTGATCAAGTTAATTTATTTTTCTAACCCACCGGCATCTTCCTTTTAATGGTGAACCTAATGGGAATGGGGAATTTTCATATAAATTAACCAACTTTTACAAAAAATAATAAATAAATAAACAAAAATAACAACTTTTACGTTTAACCTTAAACTGCGCAAACTATGGTACGCAAAATGATCAGCAAAATTTTAAACGTAAAAACAATTATTTTGCGTTTTGCGTTTTATAAAATATAATTTAACGGCAAAAGCTCACACTCCCTAATTCAGTTTGAAAATGTAACATAGGTTACGCATAAATTATGTCACATAGATTTTAATTAAGAAATAACCCACTAGTCATTAAATTATCATTAGGTTAACGACCTAGTGGTTTGTCACATTACATGCATATATTATGATGTTTTGCCTAATTTTAAGATTGCAAAGACAAGTATTTCACGGCTTACTAATTTATTGCATTAATAATTAAGTTTTTAGACATCCCTTTGGACAAACATTGATTTTCCTTATACCCCACTACCAAGATATTCAATACTTGTTATTTTTGTTTTAAAACAATTTATCAATTTATATTTAGTTAACAATTCAACATTTTTTAAAACTTCCAAGCAATTTGCTATGGCATCGCTTTAGGTGGAAATTGATGTGTGACTGACGTTAGTGTTCGCAGTAAACTCTTGCTACAAACATTTGTGTGGTTTTGCATTTGTATGCGTCAGCAAAAGTTTCAACAGGTCTTTTTGGGTGATGGTACAATGCTTGCACATTAGGCATTTGAAAGGACTACGTTTTGTGTGCCTTATCATGTGTCGGTGCACGCACTGCCACCTCGCGCCGATGAATACTAACATAATTCCCACTTTCACTTGTTCTGCTGTGAAACACACTAGTCATCACTTTGCTCCGGATTTGACTTCAAAATTATTTAATGCTTCCTTCGATATTGATTTCCCAAAAACTGTTTACTGCAAAACCCACACGTGGAGCAACTTAAAATTTCTCTCGTGTATGTGTTGATATGGTGATTAATTTCTACTTTCGAGAAAAATTTTTAGAGCATAAGTAGCACGCATAGCTTTTAAGAATGTATGATTTGTGTTTGCATTGAATAGGACGTTTACAAAAATAGCGATATAAATCCGTTATTTAAATATGTGTCTGTACTCAGGTGTTATATTTGTGGACTGTGAGCATTTTTTGTAGAACATATTCGCGCCTGTGGTTTAATTAAGTTTCACACAAGGATGATTTCGTTTTACGTGATAAGTTATTTGATACCTCTGACCGGCAGTAAAATTGCAATTTGGACATTTGTGTGGTTTTTCCTTTGTGTGACTCATCAAATGCCTATGCAGATTCTCTTTTGTTGTCGCTCCATACTGACAAAACGAACACTTGAACGGTCTTTGTCCTGTGTGACTCATCACGTGAGTTTTTAAATTACTACTTACGGCTGATCCATAGTCGCACAATTCGCACTTGAACTTCTTCTGTTCGCGAACCCACTCCTCGTCACTTTGCTTTGGATTTAATTTGCAAATTATTTGGTGCTGATTTCGAACATGTTTCCACAGGAACTGCTTTTTGCAAAATTCACACGCAGAGTCACGAGAAAGTTCTTTAGTGTGTGAACGGATATGGCCATAGAGATCTTTTTTTGCAAAAAAACTTCTTGGACATAGTTTGCACTCAAACCTTCTGAGTCTATTTTGATTGTGTTTGTTTTCAATGTGTCTCAATAGATTACCAGATGAAAGAGTTGCATAGTCACATTTGTCACACTGAAAGGGTTTCTCTATTGTGTGGGTCCTTATGTGCTGTGTCAGCTGACCTTTAGTAACCATTTTTTGATTGCAGAAATTACAATGAAACCGCTTTTGGCTGTCAACCCAAGCTGCATCTCTTTGTTTTGGATTTTGCATGCAAACAATTTCATGGGAATTCTTTTGGGCTTTTGTAGCAAATGATCGTTTGCAAAATTGACACGCAAATGGTTTATACTTCGTATGAGTTGACAAATGGCGCTCTAAATCTCCTTTTAAGTTTGTTTGGTAGGGGCACTCTTGACATTTGAAACGCTTTTGAGTAGAGTGTGTCCACGAATGCTGCTTTAAATTTATTTTCGTTGCCCCTAAATACGGACACACGTGACATTTAAAACGTTTGGTATTTCTAGCTCTGCTGCTGTGGTTAGGTGTGTTCGTTAATTTGACGTTTTGTACAGAAACAGGAGGTAACACAGTCGAAGGAACTTGCCTTGATACATTCGTGAACAAGTTTAGCTTTAATTTAAACAATTTGATGCGAACTTGTTTTTTAATGTGAAAATTACGAAGTAACTGCTTATCTTCTCTTGTCAACAAATATGATGCAAGCACCATGTTGGACAGATTTATTTTTAACTGCTGCACGCTGCTCGACTTATCGTTAGATTGTGTAGGTAATAAGGCAATAGATTTTAAAATTAAGAAACCTACCTACAAGTCTTGATAATAATAAGCGGCCTTAGTGGTGAATATGACAGTGACAAAGTGTAGGAAATTGTAATTTTAAAAGTTGAATTCTGTAGTAAGAGTAGATGGAAATACATTTTGTTTCTGTTTGAAGGGCTGAATGTTGTACACGGCCCAACTGAATCTTACTGTGAGCCCACAGTGAACTGGGTGTAGCCTCCTAAGGGTCATTCATTAGCACAAAATAATCGTAGAAATATCTCTTGGGTTTCCAACAACCGAAATAACAACCCAAAGCGCTTAGAATATTTAGACATTTTTCCTTTCTATGAATTCTTTTTTCTTAGAAGTTCCCCGCGGCTTGAGGCACACTGAATTTGCAATGAAAGAAACTGAATTCCTGTCAATAAAATTAAATAATATCATTTCTGCCTGACCGACCCTAGCTTAAGCCAAGAAAAGGTGAAAGGACGTTTGTTCAAAAAAAAAAGAAACGTCAGGCGCCCTGCTGCTAATTGTGTTTTGTAGTCATGCCTGGAAACAGCCTATGAGATATTTTTATAATTCTCTTTTGATAGTTACCCACTGAATAGCTAACAGTGGAGTACTTTGTGAGCGTCGCATGGCTGATTCAGTTAAGTGGGTAAAAAAATGTGCTGATTTAGTTGCATTATCTACTTTGCTTTTTTTGCACCTTCACTTTGCAATGAGTCAGTGCCAAAACAATTTTTAAAGTTGTTGGAGTTCGCGAATACAAATATCGTCAATAAGTTTATAAGATTCAAGTCTAATTAGGTAATTAATTATACACAAATAATTATGCAGTTAGTTAGGCCAAATGCAGATCCTGTATTGATATCGATCAAATTTAATTTCATCGCTTGTAAAATTTAGTGTGCCTAAATCAATAGACAACTTTTTAAAGAAAATATAATTTATGGAAAAGAAAAAAGGTCAAAATCGCCCTAGGTTTTAGGGTTGTTAATGTTGAAAACCTGAGGGATAATTTTACTATTCTTTTGTGCATTAAGGGAACCATCAGGAGGCACTAAAATATTTACTGTCAGCACATTGTCAGATTTAGTCAAGCAGTTGACAACATTCAGCCTTTTAAACTGGAAATAGTTTTTACTTTAAATGTATTCTGCTCACACGTTTTAACTGTGATAATTACAAATTTCTACACGTTTATTTATAGCATCAAATTCTTGGTTTGTCTTAAGTGCAGTGTGGTGGATTGATGTGAGTTGCACACTGCACATCATTATAGCAATTCATTCTGTCTGTGCTTTTCCACCAGCAGCAGACAACATTTTTCGTTCGACTGTTACTACTGATAGTAGTTATTTAGTGCAATAAGTAAATTGTAGTTATGGTTTTGATCGAGTTGCTTCTAACTTTCATATCACAAAACTTGCATTGAAATCGCTTTTGACTTGCTACCCAGTCATCGTCACTTTGCTTTGGATTTTGAGTGCAGATAATTTCATGCCATTTTGTGTTGCCTTTTGTTGCGAATGGTCTGCTGCAAAATTGACAGTCAAATAGTTTTTCCTTCGTGTGCGTGGAAAAGCGAGTGCGGGCGTCTTGGGCTGTTGAGAAGGATTTACGGCAGAAATGACACGGATAACTTCGTTTTCTGCTTTCTGGATGCTTGTTGTGCTTTAAGAATAAGTGTCGCTCGATTTAATTTATATAGTTTGTTTTGTAGCTGCATTTTTCGACATCTAAATCGCTTATGAGACATGTGAGTCCAAGAATGTCAGTTCACAAGCAATTTGCTCGCACTTGAATATTCACAAACAGCGCATTGAAAGCGTTTGCTTTTCCTGTTTCTATTTCCATTGTTCACGTCTTTTGCAATTTCTGAACTGGCGTAACTTGAAGCAACGGAAGGGGACGTATTTAAGGGAATTTTGTGCTCTTCGTTTATATTGATAATGACGTCTTAATTTAATTTTAAAAGTTACACGTGCACTTCTGTTTTTATTTTAAACTTACGAAGGAGCTCGTTGTCCTTTAGCAATAATAAATTCTTTGTAGTCTGCATTTAAAAATAAATAAATAATACTGATAAAATCTGTACAGTTGTTACTTACAAAAATTTTTTAAATTACGAATTATAGCAACGTACATTTCTAACAGGTTTCGCAATGTTAAACTGAACAAGAATTCCGAAATTTACGACGAAAAGTGTCTGTGCAAACAACATAAATAGCAATGGCCATGGGTGTTTTTCTTACTGTCAACAAGTCTATTGGATGAACCTTATGCAGAAAAAAAACCCTTTGTAGCTTTACACGGGAAATACCGATATCATAGGGGTTTTCAGCTTCTATAAATCAATCAACCCTGTTGACGTTTTTCTATTCTAGGAATTGTTTTTCTTTTATTTGTACTTTGCTATGAGGTCGCCCTGAATCTATTAAAGAAATTTAGTATTCCTTTTAAAAGTCTAATATGACCGTGAATCTGTCCCCTTCACCCTCTTGAGCTTTCTACATTCTTCAACTCAAAGGTTTTTTCGATCTGTGTACAATGGCTGCGTCTGAATCCCTAACTTAGTGCATATGTAGGTGACGCCTGCACACGCTAAGTCTCTACAATTAACAATACTATATTAGATCAGGGTAGCAGACTTGGTTTGGGTTCGTTTATAAATACCTTCCTTTGCTGTGAAGTTAAGTGTGGTTCTGGTTCAACCTAAGAAAAGACAAAAACGAAATAATACTTTTGAAAAGAAAAAGGTCATGCGTCCAGCGTCCTGCTCTGCGTTATGGTCATTCCTACACCCTACAGGAGGCCTATTAAACATTTTGATGCTTCTGGTTCCAAAGCTACTCACACGAAAGATAAAAACGAAAAATTAATAATTCTTAAGGCTAATTCTTTTCATAGAGTAAGACTTTTTCGCCTTTTGGAAAAAAAAATAATCTCATTGCTATCTACTTTGCTTGCACCTTCACGCTGTAACGAGTACAAATACAGTAATGTATGGCTTTTTAAATTAAGGCACACATATAGTTAATTAGTAAATACACCAAGACTGCTGTTTGGCTTCTCCATTTTAAATTAACTGATTATTATTCTTCAAATCAACTATACGCATTTACTACAAAAACAGCCACTGCCGCAAATGCGCAGTAATCAAAAATGGGGAATGCAAAATACTTGACGACCACTATGAAGGATCGAGAACTTCTTTGTAGGTTTAAAATAAATAAGAAAGTTCAGATAAAACTTTTAAAACTAAAACAAAGTGTAAAAACAAATGAAGAATAGGACCTATTGCTCGCACCTTCTTGTGTAAGTGAAATGAGTCACGACGGTTTGGCAAAATTAGCAGATACCAGCAGTGCGAATAAAGAACAACAAATTAAAATATAATTACAGGTGCAACTTGTGCCTTTATTCCAGTGGGTCTAAAAAAAACTTTAACCGTCATTTATGGACCCATTCAACTTTTAAGCGATTTAAATGTGACAAATGCAACCACGAAACAAAATGGAAAAGTAATCTTCAGAAACATACAAACTCGAAACATAATCGCAATCCGGAAAGCAGAAAGCGAAATCATTCGTGTAAACTGTGCAGTAAATTGTTTTACACAGTTTCTGAATTGCACGCCTATATCTCAACTCATACAAAAGAAAAGCCGTTTTCGTGTCAGTTTTGCACTAAATCATTCTCAAAAACTGGAAACAAGAATTTCCATGAAAAAATTTGTTTACAAAATCCAAAACAAAATGACGATGTTTGGGAAGCAAATCAAAAGCGATTTAAATTCACGTTTTGCGATATGAAATTGGGAACTAAAGGGAATTTGGCAAGACACATCAGTACCCATACGCGAGAGAAACCATTTAAATGTGATAAATGTGACCACGCTGTAGCTCGCGCTGCCCACTTGAAGCATCACATGGAACTCAAACACAACTTGAACCGGCTTAAAAATTTTGCATGTGGTTTATGCCCAAAAACATTTTTCTCGAAAAACGTACTCTACAACCATATTAACACTCACACAAGAGAAACTTCAAGTAGCTTCGCGTGTAAGTTTTGCAAAAAACTGTATTCAGGAAATTATTATCGCAGCCAGCATCAAATAATTTGCAAGTTAAATCCGATGCAAAATGGCAAAAAGTAGGTTGGACAGCAGAAGAAGTACAAGTGTGAATTGTGAGACTATTCATCAGCGCATGGGGGTAGTGTAAAACTACACATGGGGAGGCACATATCACATAGACCTTTAAAATTGACTTTCTGCGAGTATAGTACCAAGACGCAGGAAGAGCTGTATAGACATTTGCGGACGCACACAACAGAAAAGCCACACAAATGTCCGCATTGTGAGTTTACTGCAAACACACAATGAAAAGGTTATTATACATTTCAAGCGACGCCATAAGGTATTGACTTGAAACTTTGAAACAAGCACTATTTAAAAATATTTATAAATCCATAAAATTATTTGGTTTAGAAAAATAGAAGCATGATTTGAGTTTTTAATAAATTGACGGTAAAGCTTATCTATTCCACATTCATTATGCATACTTTTTCTACACGGTCATATGTCATTTGCGGAATAACCACCACAACATCATTGTGTTTATTTTTTAGTTACGTGTTAAATCCCAATTAAAACTGTGTTTTTTATTTCGAAAGAAAAGTTTAATAAAAAAGCATTAGTTTCTTTAAAATGATCTTACCATTAAAAATTTAGTGCACAATTTAGTTAATTGCATACCTAGATATTGCAATTTATTATCTAAGATAGTTTAATTAAACTACACAGTAACACGGTTTTAGTCGGAAATTTAAAAATTCCTAAATAGTAACTCTGCTGGCAATTGTCTTAATTTGTAAAAAATTGTAGAAAATTTCATAAATACTTACAACGAAATAATTTCATATAATACACAAATTTTGGAAAGAACTTGGCAGCTTTTTATCACTACTAATCCAGAGTACATACCTTGATTTTATTTTAAGATGTTCTTCAGCGGTGGCCCAAGTAGCCCTATAAAGTTTAAATAGAAAAAATAACTATTTGGAAAATTTTCTGTGCTGTAGCATTACAATTTATCAAACAAATTTTATGTATTATATTATCTAACTTATCGGTAGTAGACTATTTTCAAAAAAACAACTTTAGAGTATTAAACGTTGAAAGTTTTTAATTTTTTGTATGTGTGAAAACAGCGAAAATATAAATTTAAAGTGAAACAAATCATAATAATCAGAAAAAATCTCATTGAAGTCAGATGCAAAATGTTAAGACTACAATTCTTTAAAAATTGAAATTTTAACAGGTCAAAATATCTAACGAATACGAATACGAATACGAATTTATTCAATGTTCCTCGGGTGTTACCCATAACATTCACGAAATTACAACAGTTAACCTAATTAATGGTTTTGTACATTTTGGTTAATATAAATTTGAGAAAGTACGTTCATTTAAAGATGTAGATATTTACGTGAGCGAGGGGAGCAAGATATATTATTTAATACATATATTTTATACATAATTTATTCGAAAAAGCATCCGAATTTCTTCGAAAAAGCATCTGAATTTCCAAATAGTATTTAGTAGTAACGACCCTGTGCACAGGGATTATTGTTTACATTTCGAAGAGTATTACATCATGCAAGTTACAAGTTACATACAGGTACATAGTTCACAAATTGATAAATTGAATCAACGTTCAGTTTAAAAAGGAAAAGGTACAGTTTAAATTCGTCAAAGAAAGCTATATTGTACTTATATATTATTTAAGACCTCAGGCTTTGGTATCGAATGCATTCGACTAAAACGTGATGCATTGTATTACTGTACGATGGCCCACAGTAACGGCAGTTGCTATTCTCATGTTTAATACTTAAGTTATTAAAAGATAGGTATGTACTATTAGTACGCATTTAGCAGTAAGTTCTTAAGTATTAAAGTGGTAGGTTTGATAGCAGGTAGGCACTAGCCTTAAAGTTAGTGTTAGTGCCAACAAGTTTATACAGTAGATGATAAAAAGAATTATCTAGTCCAATCCGATCATCCAGCCGACTCTGGTCTGTCACAACTTCAATAAGGTATTTGAAATTTTCCGTCAGGACGCTTGGTGATTGCTCGTGCCATACGAAAGAGAATCCTAGCTTATCGAGTAAGTTTTTAATTTAAAGAGCCAAGTTATATTTAGGAACGGCATTTTAAGAAGATGAAATGGAAACCAATTTATTGTAGCAAATTTTAGGAAGTATATCAGGGGGCATAATTAAAATACGAAGCCAGAATTTAAGAATTAAAATAAAAGCTTGACATTTAAGTTTAGTTCTCCCTGTTTTTGTTCGTACTAAATAGCCTGAAGTACGACAAGGTAGCCATAGTAAATTTTTTAGAAATCGTGTTTGTGTCGCTTCAATCATATCTAAAAACCTGGGGGACCAGATAGCAGCCGCAGATAAGAGTGTTGGGATGCAAATGGAGTCAAAAAGTTTCATCCTGGCATCCCAGGATTTAACCTTTGCCTTTGCAAGTGTACCTTAGACTGCACCATTTGTAGAGCAAGCTTTACTAAGAAGTTGATCAGCTGCAATGTTAAATTGCTCTGATAAAGAGAACGTTATTCCAAAGTACGTGTACGAGCTTACTACCTCAATTGGTTTTCCAGCCAGATTCCATTGTCAAGATAAACAGAGCCTACCACCTTTTCTAAATATTACAACCTTAGTTTTTGATGAGTTAATTTCAACCATATTTATTTCGCAGTAATCAGCCAATATATTAATTTTGTCCTGCAATGACATTTTTGATTCAGCCAGAGTAACATCATCGTCTGCTTGCATAAGGAGATCTACCCCGTTGGTACCGCCCAGGCTTACAGGTTTGCTTAGCCTATGTTTAAAAAACTGGGTAATGTCAGAGATGTATAATAAAAATAGAAGCGGACTTAAAATTTCTCCCTGCAATACCCCCAGTGTGATGTCAAAGTACTTAGAATATCCATCAATAGACTGAACTCAAAACTTGCTGAAAGCATAAATTGATTGAATAACCCGAATAATTTTACTGCTAACACCAATTTGTTATAATTTAGTCCAATGTCTGTGGTGGTTGATATTGTCAAAGGTACGTGAAAAATCAACAAAAAAAGCAAACAATTTACCACCTTGTTTACAAAGCTTGATTTGGATTACGCTCATAAGAGTAAATATTTGATCTAGACAACCACGCCCCACTCTTAATCCAGCCTATGACTCGGGTATCAATCTCTTTTTTTCGCACCAGTGATATAATCTATTGTAAATTATAGTAGTCAAACGTTTAGTAAAAATATTTACTAGTGCTATGCCTGTGTAGTTTAGTGGGTTTAACGGGTCTTCTTTCTTAAAAATTACCACTTTGTCTATTTTAGACCATTGTAGTGGGGTGTTACCACTTTTAAAAATTATATTAAACATTTTTAGAATTTCAACAAGCATTTCCTTTGGTGAGTGAGTTAAAAATTCATTAGTAATTTGATCTAGGCCACCTGCTTTATTATGTTTGAGTTTTCATAAAGCAAAAATAAGCTCATCTATACCTATAACGCTATCGACTTCAGGAACATCTTTGTTACAGTTAAAAATTTGATTATCACAGATACTTCTAACTGGCATGATGCTACTCTAAAATGATTATTAATCTGAGATTAATATAGATATAGGCTTATAGGCATGTGTTCTAAACTTCCCAATACAGTTCCAGAAGTCAGTTGTAGACTTTATATTTTTTAGTATATTCTGAATCCCTAACTAGTAGTTATTATTTTTGCCTTTAGAAATATTATGTATAGTCGTTCAGCAGCATGGTAATGATTTAATTTTGAGCGATTATATGACTGCCTAGCTTGTTTTAGTAAATATAAAACTTGTTTTTGTTTTTCTCTACACTCTGTGTCAAACTTAGGCTTGTTATTACATTCATAATATAATGGTGTTATTAACATTAAGGCTGTCTTTGCTGCAGAGTGTAGAGTTTCAACAATACCTTGAAAATATACATTTATATCAGGGCCAGGCTCAGGCAGGTTATATTTTAAATAGTTTTGATAATTTCAACATGTCCTATTATTTGGTTTCCATTTCATTTGCTTAGTTAGTGGCACATTTTAAAGCATGCTCATGGGATCAGTTAGGGACAAAGTAACTTCCACAGGAAGGTGACCTGACTCTATTACTGATTATACCTTTAGATCTAAAACAATACTTAATCCATTCGCGTTGGACCAAAATAGGTCAATATAGCGTCTCCTAGTGCTGTCTAGGTAAGTGTATGAGGCTGGGTAATCGGATTAGGACCGTCCATTGACTGCAAAAAAGAAATTATTTTCCATTACATTACATAGGTCTTTACCCCTGCTATTAAGTGTTTCATCGTATGATAGGCGCAATGGGAAAAAGTTCAAACCTTCAGCTAGAGAGTCGTCAAGAGTATTTTATTCAGCTATGCGTGCATTAAAATCTCCGCAGACTAAACAACTTTGATTTGAGTACAAATAAATATATTTAGCAAGTTTTGTATTTAGTTAATCCATCAGATAGTCGTAAGAGCTACCAGGAGGGAAGTATGTAAAAGTCAAAATTATTGTATCAGCGGATCCATAGTGCTCTAATAGGAATAAAATATAGTTGTTATGTGATTCTAATAACGTCGTCTTTAGATGTGATTTCTTAACTAGAACAGCAAAGCCTCCACTACCTCTGCCAAATGCGTGTTGTCCCACAGCTGGGGAAAGAAAAATATCGTAATTATTATATAAATCAAATTTAAAGTTTGGATTGGTTATCCATGTTTCATTAAGCATATAATATCTGTGTTACATAATGTTGAGTCCAAGCTACTGTAGTAATCAAAAAAGTTACTTATACCACTGCAGTTGTAAAATATTAGCTTTGTGTTGGAAATGGGTAACATATTATTTCAAGAGTCTTTAGTTAAGGTAGGCGCAGGTTGTTTCTGCTTCTTCTGTGATTTTTGTTGAGAGGGGTTAGGGGTGGGGGTAGGAGGAATGTAGCCCGGGATCTCTGAAATATTGTAAATTTTGGATCTATCTGAAATAAGGTAGGTAGTTTTGTTTTTCTCAGTGACAATCAGGTATCTGTGAGTCCGAAACCTACATGAGATTGATTTCTTTTTTGTTCTTTTGCGTGGCTAAGAAGGTTTTTTTTTAATTTTCTGCTGTTCACGTGAAAGATCCTTTCAAATGTACACTTCGGAGTCCTTTAGTGCTGCACATTTTGATAAAATAAGGCGACACTCTTTAGGGTCTTGAAACCCACACTTTACTGCCACAGCGTCGGTGGTCTAGGGAATTATGATGTGAGACTTTGGTTTCGTACTTGCAGTTTCAGCTTTTTCTACAACCTTAGCTGGTTCACATTTTTGAGCATTTTCGTTGGAGCTGCTGATGATATCAAGACCGACAAAGATAAGGTTTAGTTTTTGATGTGAGTTGACTTGTAATATGAGATCGTTCTTGAGTTAGGTAACATGTGACCTAACAGAATCAATATTCAAATTTGCACTTGACACGTTTTTCTCTAAAGTATTAATTTGCTGCATGTGTTCCTTGACCGCTAATTTGACATTTGTCAGGTCAGACTTAATTGACTTGAGGCGCATAGTAGTTCTGTCCTGGAATGATTTTGAGTTTCGTTGGAAGCTCAATGGTATGGTTTTGACGTCGTCCTCAGCGTTGATTTCTTCCTCATCTTCTTCGTCTTCAGAGTTTGACCCATCGTCACAAATATCCCCAGAACCGCTAAATACAATTGTTGCATCCTTTTCAGAATTAGGCAAATTTTTAACATTTTTTCCAGACATTTTACGGCCAAGTCTAAGCCTACAGTGTAGATTTTATTATTTAATGTACATACAATAATATTTAATAAATACGGACCTTTAATGCACCTGGGTCGGGGTTTCCGCTTTTGATTTCCAAAAAATAATTTTGTCAACCTAATGACCTACCTCTGACCTAGGTAGAACAACCGGTGTTGCCCTTAAGAATTCCTTTGTGAGTTCAGAATGTCGAGAAGGGAAGCGTGTAAACTGCTGGTACGTTAAACTATAGAGTAAAACGTGGTCGGGTTATATTACAGCTTTTGGTAGTATTTAAGGTAAATCGGAATAGAAAACGTTTACTTATTCTTTAATAATAATGATATAATATTAATTTATTCATTTTGTCGATTTGGCGTCAGCCCATACAACATTGTTAGGTTTTTACAAAGTGATTATTCACAATTTGATCAAAGATCAAATGAACCTTGGTAATTTTAATATATTATTGGTGAAGGTTTCTTGTGTTGCTTTCTTAGTTGTGCTGTAAAAATAAATAATAAAAACTGCGTTTCTTATAGTAATCATGTCATTATAGTGCCAAGTAATATTGAGTTTACAGAGCATATATTTCATTTCTATAAGTAATACAATAATATAAAATAATAGATAGATGGATAAAAAATGTGTTATGTGATAGGTGTTATAGTTGTTTAGTTATGTTTCTTCGATGCAGGTAGAATTTTCAGATTTGTAGAGCTTCATCCCAGAAATTAAAGAGTTTCCGAAAGCGCTCTGCGTCAGGCTAGCTTCTGAAGATTGCTGAGATGAGGTTCTCCTTTGTCAGTCTGCTGGTGGATAGCTTCATAAGAAACTTTGTCCAGGGTGGTTTGTTATGCGGACAGTCGAGCATTTTTTGAAAGCATCTTCAACTTCTTTGCCGCATAGATCACATTTAGTACCTCCTCGTTTCCATATCTTGTTCATGCCGTTCAGGTTAGTAGCTTTTCCCCTCAGTACTATTCTAGGAAGCCCCGTTCTCAGGTTTATTACAAACTTTGTCATGTTTCATTTTATTTTCATTTCAAAGTAGTCTGATTTTAATGCATTGGTCTTTATCCGGGCATAGAATTTCATTGCGTTGCTACTCTGCATTCTGAGGCCGTCATTGTTAATGCAGCTTAGTCGGTATTTCTCAGTGATTTCATTTCTGTGTTTTGTGAAATATTACCCGTTTAGTTTGTCAAAGTCTTCTTCAAGTGAAGCGTCTGCAAAAAGCTTTTTGATTTGGAGAATCCAGTTATACCAGGTGTCTGAGACTTCAAGCTTTAACGTTTCTTGATAGCAGCTTTTGATGATGCTGTCTTCCTAAGCGTTCAGTACTTCCTGCAGAAACGTGAGCAGCGCCGTAAATAAAAGTAGCTTAATGTTCTGTGATCCTGTTTTTAGGCAAAAGAAAAAGCTAGGAGTGGCGTTTGTGGTGCCTGTGAGCCGTCAAAGGAATGCGGTCTGAAAACTCTCAAAATCGTCACAGTAGCGGAGACCCCATATTGGTACTGCGTACATAAGTACCGAGCTGACTAGAGATTGGAAGAGCTGAAGGTGTCTCTTCATGTCTGTTATTGTGGAACGATAAAATAGCTCAAAAAGCTTCGACTGCGCTGCCTTAGCCTTGCTGAAAAAGTGCGTTTTGGCTTTATTAAAGATACCACTCTGGGTAAAAAGGACACCTAAGTTGACGTATTTGTTAACTATTTCAAGTGGTTTGCATTTCTAGGTAAATCTCATTGATTTACGTAGATTGTTTCCTTTTCTGAAAATCATAATTTTTGTTTTAGCTAGGTTGACCTTTAGGTATTTTTTTTTGAAAAAATTACTGAGAGTAGTAATCTGCTTTTGTTAATCTAATTCATTTGAGGCGAGGAGTATTAAATCGTCCGCGTAGAGTAAAATGAGCAGTTCAATAGTAAACATTTGAATTTCTTAGATTCCACTTTTACGGAGAATCTCCGTTATTTTGTCGATATAAATGCTGAATAAAGTTGGAGACAGGGTTTCTCCTAGTAGCACACCACCCATTACTTTAATTAATTTAGTAAAACCTTTCTCACATCGAACCTTGGTTCTTGCTTGGTCATATAGTTCTTTAATGTTTTCCACAAAGTGATCACTGAGTCCAGCCTCTCTCAACCTGAACCATAGCTAGGTTCGTTTGATTAAATCAAACGCTTGACTGAGATCTACAAAGAGACCAAAGAGCTTGCCTTTCTTTTTCAGAGCTGGTCTATATAGCTGCTTGAATATGCAGGTATACAGTGCAAACAAGTGATCAGTGCACCCTCTTCATTTCCTGTATGCCGCCTGATTTTCAGATAAAGTGTTGTTTGTAAAGCAGTGAGAGTTTAGTCTGTTTGACATGATACACGTGTAGAGCTTGATAATGGTGTTAATGAGGGCGATATGTCTGTAGTTACTTCGAAGGCAGTCGTCACCTTTTTTGTAGTTGGCAGCTGTGATGATTTCTCCCCACTCTTCAGGTATCCGTTCATGTAAGGCTTGGTTGATAATTTGGAGTAGATAATTGTAAGAAGTGCCGTCTCAGGTTTTTCTTACCTCATTTGGTATGCCATCCGCGCCTGGAGATTTATTATCTGCTAGTTTGCCCGTGGCTCTTAGCAACTCTGTTAAGGTTATCTCCCCGTCGAGTGTTTGAGATACATTTGCAGTAACTTGCTATGCTTGGCTAACGACGTCTACTTCTTCATTGTTACTATTTTCAAAAACAGATCTGAAGTGTGTATTTCAACTCCTCTTTGAAATATTATTTGCTCTAAAGCCGTATTTCTTGTCTCTAAAAACATTTATAGCTTTCCAGTACCCCGCCAAGTCCTTGTTGTGATGGATTTCTTCTTGAATTTTGATGTAGAAAGTCTTCTTTTTGTCACAGCAAAGACTGCGGTATACCTTTTTGGCTTGTAGAAAGCAGTCAAGGTTGTCAGTTTTAGAGTGATCCGAGCATTTGTGTATTCTGTATTCATGTAGGAGAGAGAGGGCCTTCTTTTTAGCTTCGCTACATTTTTTGTCAAACCATTTTGGGCCAAAATTGCTTTTGTTGTTTTCACGTTTTCTGCGGGTAATTTCTGTTTGTTTAGCAGTCTGGTGTATTAATGTGTATAGTTGAGTGTAGCTGCAACTGCTTAAGTCAAGCTCTGTACTGTTAGCGCTTAAATTTTGTTGGAATATCGAGGGTTTTTCTTTGCACCATCTTATTTTATTGGTTGCTCCAGTCAAGCTTTGTTGTACATCCTGCTTTTTTCGTTGAACGCTTAACAGTATAGGTAGGTGGGCAGATTGTATACACTCAATAACTTTTAGGTCTTTAAAATCGTCAATTGCATTGCTACTGCTAATACATAGGTCAATCACGCTGTGTTCATTATGTCCAATATACGTGGGTTTTCCACAGGTGTCTGAAGTGCTCCTTCCGTTTAGGATTGCTAGCTGATTTGTAAGAATTAAATCTATCAGTTTCTTTCTACGTTTGTTTACGCCTAAGTCGGTCGTGTTTCGTGTCTGGTTGAAATTAATTGTATTATAGGTCAGATTCTGAAATTTCCCTACTCTGCTGTTGAAGTCGCCCATAAGAATGTATCTTAAGTTATTTGTGGCTGTGGTTTTCACGTAGAGATTTTCCAGTTCGTCGTAATATTGTGTTGCAGGCATGCCTGTTCAACGGCTGATAGGTAGCCGATTGGAAGTTTTTCGCAGACGCGGCTGGACGTGAATATCCACGGTAGCCGATTTACCGCGGTAGGCACCGAATCATTTCTTTGAACCCGTGCATCCCGTGAAATATTTTAGCATACTTGTACATATATTGTAATACTAGAGCATTGCTAAGTGGAATATCGTCGGCAAAGAATCAAATCTGGCTATCTCCATTCAGCCCTGAATGCAAATATGACTATATCTATATTGGTCTAAAAGCAAAACTGACTATCTACATTCAGCACTAAATACAAATCTGACTATCTTCACATTTGACTAACAGCAAAACTTACTATCTTCATTCAGCACTAAAAGTAAATCTGACTATCTCCACATTTGACTAAAAGCAAAACTGACTATCTCCATTCAGCACTAAAAGCAAATGTGACTATCGCCACATTTGACTAGCAGCAAAACTTACTATCTCCATTCAGCACTAAAAGTAAATCTGACTATCTCCACATTTGACTAAAAGCAAAACTGACAATCTCCATTCAGCACTAAAAGCAAATCTGAATATCTCCATTTCGGACTAAAAGCAAATTTGACTATCTCCATTTTTCCTAAAATACAACTAATGTTTTATATATATTATATATTGATGCTTGAGAGGTTTAGCATTCAAACCTTAGTACGATTCGGATCATCCTCACATAAAGTCATCGAAAAATCTTCATTTTAGGACCCTCTCATTAGCTTTACTTTTTCGAAAATGTTTATATTTAACATTTAATGTCATTACTTCCCCAACTAACTTTCTGACCTGACCTGTGACGTCTTTTAAGGACATAAAAGGGATCGTCTATAAATGACATCAAGAATCGTTGCAAGAATTAGAGGGGTCGTTCATAATTGCCGTCTATGGTCGTCCCAAACATTAAAAAGGGGCATAGACCTCAGTTAGGCATATTCCCTTTAATATTTAGAACGACCATAGACGTCATGCATGGACGACACCAATTACTTTTGCAACTATCTCTGATGCCATTTATGAACGACCCCTTTAATTTTTGCAACGACCCTTGACGCCATTTATGGACGGCCCCTTAATTTTGGCAACGACCCTTGACGTCTTTTATGGACGGCCCCTTTAATTTTTGCAACGACCTCTGATGTCATTTATGGATGACCCTTTTTATTTTTGCAACAATCCTTGACGTCATTTATGGACAGCTCCATCAATTCTTGTAACGACCCTTGACGTTATTATTAGACAACCCCATCAATTTTTGCAACGACCCTTGACGTCATTTATAGACGGCTCCTTAATTTTTGCAACGACACTTGACGTCATTTATAAACGACCTCGTCAATTTTTGCGACGACTCTTGACGTAATTTATGGACGGCCCCTTTAACCATTGAAACGACGCTTGACGTTATTTGTAGAGGATCCCTTCAATGTAGAAACAAAGTGAAAAACCGACAGTGGAAAACCGACGGTTTTTCAATCGGCTACCGTCCGAAACGGCTCTTGCGATATGTTCTGCTGTTCCAGGCGGTAGCCGTAAACAGGCATGGTTGCAGGTGGTAGGTAAGTAAAGCGTATTATCGTTAAGCAGGATCTGTATTAGGATTTTAAATCTGTCCTGATAAATTATCGTGCATTGTTTGGATATGCTGTTTACGATGCCGATAATCATTCCACCACTTTTTCTTTCTCTTTCTCCAACAGCTGGGATAACAGTTAATTTAAAATTGTTAAAATTGTTTTTCAAATCGTCAGTTATTTTACTCGTCCAAGTTTCGGATCAACAAAATATATCCACTTCATGTTGTAAAACTATGTTAACTTTGTCATATGTACAGTTTTTGATTTCGTTTATGTTCCAGTATAAAATACTATTTACAGTTTTAACATTATGTTGTATGCGCTTGCCAAGTTCCTATGAGTTTAGATTGTTAGTAGTGTCCATATTATCAGGTCGTAGTCCACTAATTTTATAAAATAGATTACAGAAAATCTTTTGTAGTTATGTAATTATACTTTTAAATTATTTTTCCAATAAAATTTTTCAAAATAAAGTAAAATTTTGAAGACAGGCACGATAGGTGCGACTTCTCTTGTGCGCAGTTTTTAGTCTGTGTCAAAATATCTAACAGCCGTAAGCCAATGGCACATACCACTTTCTTCTGTTCAAAAAATATTATTTTCCTGTAAGTCGTCTATTGCTTGAGCCCAAGGCAATTTTACAAGCCACGGAGGCTGTTTAGTTTACACAGTTTTTATAAATAACCAAATATTCCAAGTTTTTAATGCTATAGGTAATCATAGCCATTCAAGCAAGGCTAACGAGATTACCAAGGTAGGTGGGTGGGTCAAAAATTTGAGTCAATTTGTGTGCGTCATTTATGTCTTGCCCCTTTATCCGTTTTTGCTTGGTTTTACCTCGAAAATTTGTGATCTTGGTCCAGTTAACATTTAATTGCGAAGAAATGGTCAGTCCCAGCAATACAAACAAACAATACAGACCTGCTCAGTCGCATGTGTGATCTGTTAGAACAATTTTAAAGCACATCCGTTAAATACTGTGACCTGTAGTGTACGGCCAACAGACGGACAGACAGACAGATGGACATGACCATTCCAATAGGTGTTTATTGAGCTAAAGCTTAGCATCTAAAAAGGAATCGTAAAGATTCAATTACATGAATAAAACAAGTTTAAAAAACCAAAAAATGTAGAAACAAATTTATCGTTACATATTCAGCAAATAAATTTATTTAAGTCGCTTCTCTGCCGCCGCATTGGTGGTTCTGTAGATAGCTTGCGTTGTGGACTCTCTCCAGTACACAAAATCACCGAAGGTTGTGATGGACGAGAAGCTACCGATTGGAAAAGTTGGTGGCGTTGCTTGAAAAACTAATTTTTTGTCTGATCCATCAACGTTTATCGAGTGTATCAAGGCAGTATCTAGATACTCACCTCTCCTTGCTGTTCAGTAAAGTCGATTTTGAGTCATTTCAAGCGCAAGCCCTTTGGGTTGTTCTGGTTCTGTATTCGCAATAACTTCCCCTTGAGATCCGTCCATTGCAGCTAGTTTAATATTCCTAGCAGGCTTATCTGTCCAGTAGATCCACCTCAGGTATCGCCCAGTTTAATTAAATTATAATTAGTCTTTGACACGACAAGTTGCGTGACTAAATGTAAGCCTAATTTTTGTAATTTTTAGTTCGTCCTTCACTAAGCATGCATCGCTGGAATTTGTAATCGTCTCCTTCAACTTACCTACTCAATAGATCCACAACAATGCCAGACGTCTCAGTGACTATAAAGTTGAGATCCTTTTTCATGCTTCCATTTAAATTGGCCACACTGATAATATTGCTAAAACGATCTGAGAAATACAAGTGCCCATTGACCCAGTCCACTGCCAGAGATAAAATAGAAGATCCCGGGTCAGTCAGAACAACCTTCTTTGCAGCTTCTTTGCGGATTAATGCAGTGTAAATCTTTCTAAAGCAGTCACTCCAAAACATCGTGTTTGTTTGATACATCACGTCTAGGGCCCAACCCATTTGCGAATGATTCTGAATTCTTGTGACATGCGTTGTAGACAAATTTGTAATGTTCCACGTAATTAAAATTTACATTCCAAAACTATTCCTTTTTGTACTTACTATTTAGCTTAAGCTGGTTTTGTGTGTACAAATAATAACATAGTCAAGTTTAGACAAAAATAATTCAAATTTTATAAAACTACTTACAATTGTGTTTAGAGTTTTCATTCGTAGTTTATTGAAAACTAGACTAACTATGAGCAATAGGCCTTCGACGCCCAAGCGCATAGAAATAACATGGAACACGTTTGCGTCAAATGACGCACGCGCTTACTGCTAAAGTCATCGTTTGTAGTGGTTTAAATAATAATTATTTTAATGGGTGATAGTGCTTCATTGAGATTTTGCTTTTTGGCAATGACAAAATTATTTATTTTAGCAATGCTATATTTATATTTTGGCAATGATATTTACATATTTTTTCTGGCAATCATATATTCACAGCTATTTTATGGAAACCATGCTGTTTGTAGCATTCAAACCAAAATATTAGAATATGTTAATAGAAAACTATTTATATTCTTGGATGACTTCAAGCACTGATAAGGTGAGTTGTACCTTTCCTGTCTCCCTGCCTCTCAGTTTTATGTAAGTTAACGATCGTTCCAGTTGTGGTTGCTTATTTTAACTGTGTGTCTACCTACTAGAGTAAATATGAGTAACGGTGTTGTGTTTGTTGAAAAACGGTTCCTACCAGATGCTGACGAAGACAAAAATCAGCCACTACCTTGCAAATTGTTAAAAGAATCTGGAGAATATCAACAACCTACGGAAAAGGTACATACAGGCACATTTAATAATTTTAAAGAAGCATTGACAGCCGTTGGAGACGAGTGGAAGTTGCAATATTCAAATGGAACAATACATTTAGAAAAATGGCAAATAACAGTTATATACGTTGCCTCTTCGGGTCACCCATCAGTTACTTCTGCTGCTGTAGTTACTACAAAAACTAAAACCTATCGTTCATTTAAAACTGTCAAAGAAAAATTCTTCTCTTTTCACAAGATCCACCTTGATTTCAACGACAGGCTGTTGTCTTCTTGTTCATGCGTATCCTATCAAGAAAAACTTGCCTGTAAGCATATATTCGGACCAGCTGTTTTTAAAAAACTGCATTCTTTTCCTATTAAAGCTATAGATGTTCCACTGGCAGGTAAACCGAAGCGAGGAAGGCCAGCTAAAAATGATGTTGGAAGGTCCATTCGCAGCCTAGTTGTTCTCACACGTCGAAACCTTGATAATGAACTGCACTTACATTGTATAAATATGTATAAAATAAATATTTAAACAAATAATTATCGTTGCTAATTAAATTAAAATTGTTAAAAGTAAATATCATTGCTAATTAAATTAAAACTGTTAAAAGTAAATATCATTGCCAATTAAAATAATTTTATGCTAGGCCACTTGACTTAAATATTTTACTGCTAATACAAGTACTGCTTCAAAATAATTAAATCAATGCCGATTAAAGTAAAATCAAAACCAAATAGAGTAACCTCATTGAACGAAAAAGTTTTACTCTTATTTTAATCTATTTAAAAGCACTAACAAGCTAACCACTTACTACGATGTCTCAGGATCTGGATAAGCATAGCCAGAAACGTTTCCCTGGGCCTTAGTTAGAACAAATAGTGTGGTAACTTGAGTGCATTTTGCTCGGTGCTTCAGCAGCAGCCCGCCAAAATTCAAAAAAACGGATTTTTTTAAACTTTGGCGTCCTGTAACTACTACAGTTTGTGTCCGATTTATATGAAACTTGCTGTATTGTGATTCTCATGATTGTATCTAAAAACTCATTTCTGGAAATTTTGAAATTCGAATTTTCATTTTTTTTAAAGCCTTAATTAAGAATTAGGTCTAAAAAGTGAGATATTGTATTAATTTAAAAAAAAAAACTAAAAATTCGAAATTCAAAATTTCGAGAAATGCCTTTATAGAAAAACGTCTGAGCATTACGAAACTGCAAGTTTTATTGAAATCAGACTAAAACTGTAGAAGTTACAGCGTGGCAAACTTTAAAACATTCAGTTTTTTTGAACTTTGGCGGGCTGCTGCTGAAGCACCGCGCAAAATGCACTCGAGTTACCACACTAGTCGTTCTAACTAAGGACTAAGAAAACGTTTCTGGCTATGCTTTTCCAGATCCCGAGACATCATAGTAAATGGTTTGCTTGTAAGTTACGAGTTGTGCTAGTGAAAATGAACAGGATTTTGGTGGGGCTAGTACAAGTGCGTTTTAGAACAGCATAGATTTAAGTTGGTACGCCAGTACCAGTGTGCTAGATACGAACTTTGCTGGTACCATTAGGCAGGGTACCAGCGACTTGAAAGATCTTGTTGAGAATTGCGTCAGTACGAGAGACGCTGGTGCAGGGTTTTGTTAGCTGGATGGGCCTAGTGCCAATGCGAGTAGGCTTGGTGAGAAAGGCACATCTACTAGTGGGTAAAAAACGAAATTTAATGCATCTGGTGGACCAGGTACGGGTGATACGGCTAGGTTTGTAAAATATCTCTTGTCTGGTCAATAGGGTAAGTTGGGTATTAAGAGCTAGTGTAAGACACGGAGCCGGTGACCGGTAGGACCGATTGCACTGACCGAAGCTCCGGTCAGTAAAATCGAAAACATAGCAGGCACGCTCGGGCTCATTTTTTTTTCAAATCCCATGCTTAGTGGACGAGGCTTGCCTCCCGGGCTCAGGCGGGCTCAAATTGAGGTAGTTTTTTCAAGAAAAAGGGACCCTCGGTCATTTTTTTTTAAGAGCTCATTAGGGATCGATTGACTTGCACTGTTAAGAGCCCAAAGATATGCCGAAAAGCTCTAAATAGAAGCGCCCAGCTTTTATTAAAAATAAAAAGTTTGAGCTTGAAAAATTAACATCAACGCTTGTGGCAAAACCCCTGGCCACTATTATAAGCTGGCCTCCATTCGAGACTTAGCTTTTATTTTTAGCTTCACGGTACGTTCACTAGATACATAATTAAATTGACGTCATTACAGGATCACCCTAATAAACAAGTGATATTTTTTGACGTCATTCACAGACGATCCTGGTAGAAGAGTGATATTTTTTGTGACGTCAATAATAGATGATCCCAATAAACGATTGATATTTTTTGTGAAGTCATTTACAGACAGTCCAAATAAAAGAGTGATATTTTTATAACTTCATTTACAGACGATCTTGATAAACGAGTAATATTTTTTTTGACTTAATTTACTGACGACTTTAATAAACAAGTGATATTATTTGTGACGTCATTTGAAAAAGATTCTAATAAACGAGTGATATTTTTGTTACGTCATATACAGACGATCCTTATAGGCGTTTAATATTTTTGTGACGTCATTTATGGACGATCCTAATAAACAATTAATTAGTAACAGCGGGGGTCCCTAAAATGGTAAAATTTGTATGCCGAAAATTAAGGGACGACCCCTGCAAGCATCCTAGTAAATTCCTATGTCGAGGATATATGTCAACCTAGTTTCTGAACTGATGACAGTGAGGGTCCCTTCAATGGTGAAATTTGTATGACGTAATTTATGGACTATCCCTGCTCGTATACTAGTGAAATCTTATGTCGAGGATATATGTCATCCTAATTTCCGAACTAATGACAGTGGGGGTTCCCAAAATAGTAAAATTTGTGTGACGTAATTTGTGGACGATCCCTGCATGTATAATTAGTAGTAAAATCCTATGTCATGGATACAATATGTCAATCTAATTTCTGAGCTAAATTAAATAAAGACGAAGACTGCAAAGAATACGAAATTTACCTTTGACATCAGTTTTGAACGCTTCCTGACATTGGGTTTTCTATAGTATGCATATCTAAAGTTTTCTACGGTACGAATATCAACTGAATATCAGATATATGGAACGTGCGGCGAATGTACCAACCTACTTAACTTCAGTAGCAAGTATTAAAATGCATATAAAGTACCAGACATCCGTTTTTCATTCATTCATTTTAATGCTAAAAAGTTGGTCTATTAAATCGTTAGTTGTGAAAAACTGGTGAATCCGTGTATTTCCAAAAACATAAGGGTACTATTATATCGCATTCACGATCATTTAAAATTTATTTTAAAAAATTACGTTAGAAACTGTGACCTGTGGAGCACGACAAAAAAGACACATCGACAGACAGACAGACAGACGGACAGAGCCATTCCTATAGATGCTCAAGCTCAGCATCTAAATAAGAGAAACCCAGCTTGGTAGTCTGACGATGCTACCGCATGGTCATACCACTGAGTCAGGCCAGGCGGTCAAGCTCAGGATTGGAGTTGGTGTTAGTTATTTTCCTGGCTGACGGGTGGGGGGAGCAAAGGGGTGCTGTGGAGAACTAAAGTGAGTGGGTGCTTTCAATGCATTTATCTGTGACAGTTATACTCTCTGAGACTGAGATGTTGGATTGCTTAATGAAAGTACCTACTGCCTCTGTTTCATATAGTTCAATATATGCATGCCCACTCTCTCTGCTCTGTAGCTACAGGGGCTACCACCCAATAACTTTCGCTTATTTAAGTTGTGGCTGGCGGGTGTTGAGTACTGGCGGATCCCTTTTTCTTCTTGACTTGGCGGCTCAAGATGATTTAGTAGAGTTACTAGTTCTCGATCCTTCTGCGTCAGCAGGAATTGAAGAGTTTTTTGGCAAAACGGGATAAGTCCATTTTTTTCAAAAATTATATTATTTGCGTTGTTTGTTCTATTCAACTAGATACATTACTGTGTTGAATGGTAAAGGTCAAAGTTCAACCAAAGCTATTTTAAAAAATAGCCCAAATTTTGTTTTTTGGCAAAACGGGATAAGTCAATTAAATTATTTCTGGCAAAATGGGATAAGTCCACCTAAAACCTGTAATTATTTCCGATTCGAATTTAGTTTTTGAGTTTTTTCGTAGTTTGTAGAAGACAATTGCTGTGCGTTAATGCTTTTATGCAATGAAAAATAAAAACTTAAGAAAAAGTTTGGTTTCATTCAAAACGATTAAAATTTCATGTCACGGACTTTTTACCCCATGTTAAGTTATTAATTTTTTGGCAAAACGGGATAAGTCAACAAAATCAAATTTTTCAAAATTTTCTTAAAAATTCCGGAGGTGGTCTAGAATTATGAAACTACTTGTAATTACACTTCGTTAGATGTAGTACCTGCAGAAAATAATTGAGTTACAAAATCCCCACCTGACATCATTTATACGTTTTTCGTTGCTCCTGGAAAATTTGCTTTCATCGACTTATTCCGTTTTGCCAAAAAACTCTTCAATTCTTGACGATGTTACATCTCCTGTCGTGGAGTATAATCTACTCGCTGACATTCGGTCGTAATTAAGTATACACTATCCATGTTTAAATATAGGATATGCGATACGGAACTTGAGTGACATGTTCATACATGCCCACCAAGGACCACATCGTAAAGCAACTGATTATAATAGAGACATAACAGCTAAGGTTCAAATTCTCTCAATAATCATACATAGATCTAAATAAGAGAGAGAGAAACAGCGGCATGTGGACTAGCCTTGTTGACTAGGCCAGGAGATCTAAGCTTGTGGCCTTGTCCATTGGGCCAATGGACTAATCGGCTTCTGGACTACGACATATATATGTCAAATAAAACATTTTACATATTTCAAGAAAACGCATTGAGAAAGGAATTACACAATTCAACAACCACGTTATAAATAATACCATTTTGTGCTTCTTTTTTAAGAGCATATTTTTTAATATAGCTGATTTGAATTCTGGATCAAGCTGGAATTCGGCCATTTTGATTCTTTTTGCATGATATTGATATTTATTGCATACTGAAAAGAATAAATATTTGTTGCAATTGATTAAGCAGCATTGCTTTTATAATTCAATTGATTTACTGTTGAGCTTAGTCTGTCGTCAGTCGCAGGTTAAAGTACTTGGAAACTTACCTCTAATTCTCTACTTTGTTATTTATTCTTAATTATGCATTTCCAATTCATCATGTCAGGAACACATCTTTTGGAACAATGCGCGTGAAATAATGTTTTCACTATTTTTGAGAATAGCATAATTTTAGCTGCGTGAACTACGATGTATTTTGGCTAATCGGACTAAACTTCTTTTGGACTACAACATATTAATTAATTAGAGTTAAAATTATAACCTAACCACACTTTTTCACCCAGATTTGAGGAATATGAGAAAAAGCTACTGCTTCTACTTCTGCTACTAGTTAGTATTCTGCATATTGACATAAAAAGAAATGATTAATTGAAACTAGAACTTTACGTTACTAATTATGTGATGTCTACTAATTTGTACGATAAGGTTGAATAATAAAAGCGAATTTTTGTCCACTAAATAATTAATAATGTTGGCACAACAACTTGAGAATTATTTCTTCCTTTGCTTGTACTTAGGAAACAATTCTGCAACGCAATAGAAAATCAGTAGCGGACCCAGATATTTGTTTTAAGTTGTGCTTCAGTGCTAACAATATTAAGCGTTTATGACGACAAAGCCGAATTAAACGGCAGCTTTTATATTGAAAGTACTCCAACAAATCTTTTTAAACTAGTTGTTAGAGCCACACATTCCGCCTTCTGGATCCGCGGCTGGGGAAAATTTACTAACCAAATTTAAATGAGAGAGCGGTTTACCTTATAACAATTATAGCTGGCCTCAAAATTAAAAATAAACAACGAAGGAGCTGCTCTGCGATTGGCTGGGTCTAAATGTCTGGTTTCTTGGGAATTCAAAAATAATTATTCATTTGAAAATTACAAACTGTTCTATTTACATGTTTGAAAAAGAGTTGAGTGTTTTGTTTACATGTTTTTGTTAGGTTAAAAAATTTGTGTTGCCATAGTTTTAACAGCCTGAAGTGTTGTTTTACAAATTTTTGATTACTGCAAAATGTTCCATTTATTCATTCACGTATGTTTTTAAAATTACCTTGCACTGGCAGTGAGAGTAAAGTATTGGTATTAATATTGATGATAGCATAGTGCAAACCTGCCTAACTATGTGGACTAGGCCTGAGATCAAATGAAATAAAAATGTGGTGGACTTCGTCATTTAATAACTAAAACATATAACTATACACCCTTCACTCAAAATAGAAAAGATGACATCAAACTACTTGCTCGGGATCTAATTACATTTCGTATATCGGCCTTTGCAAAACTAATTAATTCCAACCAGCACTGCCAGTCTATCATTCCATTTAGAATTTGTGTGTCTGCTAGGAATAGGCAGCAAAAGTTCGTGTTTACTAGAAAATAATTAATTAACTGGAATTGACATATAAACATGAACTTAATTATTCCTCTACGTAAAAGTTTTAAGACGATGGAGTCACTTCGCATTTAAAAGGAAATTCTGCAACAAATTAGACAATCAGTGCCGGATCTAGATATTTGTTTTACATAAGTTCTTAGAATGTTTAACATCCTTGTTGAAAACAGTTGATTTATACTTGCGAGTTTTAAAAGAAGTATGGGTGAAGAGGAATTGTAAAACATTTTTTCTTAATCCAAGGCCGTCATAAATTAATTAACTACATTTTAAGGAAAGTATAGTTTACCTTGTAACACCCAACACTAAACTGAAGGTTTCTTTAAATTTTTATTCCTTTTAGAGTCAAGACGTAGTTTAAAATCGCAACTAACGCATTTTGTTTTACTTTATCTTGAATTGCACTTTAGATTTTGTGAATTTCAGCAATAGCGTATTAACAACAGCGAAGTATTTCTTAAAATAACTATAAAATTTGTTACATTAGGTTAAAATTATCTTGTAAAAGATTACACTCACTACAGCAAATTGCAACTGTTTAAATATGAATCAGCATTCAATACTAAAGAAACAACAGTGGCTGGTTTTAATCTGTTTGCTGTCAGGATTTAGTAACTTACAAAAATCTGCAATGGCAGAAACCCGTAAGTTTACGCCTTATATTAGCTTAATATTTAAAGTAATTGCAGTGTTTCATGTTTGTAAAACAATTTTAAAGTCAAAATGATAAAACTTAACTTTCAGAAACACAATCGTCCCCAATTTCATCTAAAAAGGAACAGGTACATAATAACTTAAAATTTTTGAATTTGTTTATGCAGACAATCATATTGCTTTATTGTTTAAATCATCTGGCAGCACAAATCATTCCTCAACTCGTTTTTTTTCCCAGTTGCTGATTCTGACACTTAAAAAATTAAAGATTAAATCAGTTTTAGTGCCTTTATTGAAGGAAAGCAACCCAATTTCTATACATTAAAAATCATTCACGTAAACTAAAACTGATAATTGTGAACAAATTGCAGGAATCCAAAATATCTTCAAATGCATTGTGCAACTACGAGGATAAAATTAGATGTTTTTTTAGCGACAACAGAAGTGATCCGATGCTGGCTGACGATGATTTTCTTCCGTATAAAAATTCTAAAATCAGAAGTCAGGTGGAGCCAATTGTTAATTTTTTTCTTGCAAAGTATCAACCGGAAATACTGATATATTTAGGGATTTTAGACATACTCGTATACGACAATTTAACTCAAATAGGAAATACAGAAACAGCTCAAGCGTTTTTTGATGAATTAACCGACGGTACTGCTGATTATTATCGAAGTTACGCTTTTTCAATGTTTGAGCTGCGAATTTATAAAAATCATGGTGGTAGCAAATCAATTACTAAGTTCATGAATCTGTTTAAGTTATATTTAAACCAAAACTACATCAATCACTATTGGGGCGATGAAAGAATTACTGTAGGGGAAGAACTTTACCTTTGGAACGTAGCTACTGCCACAGATGTACGCTATTTAGCTTACAGACTCAAAAAACAAAATTGGATTCGTGAGATAGAATTTGAGTTTGAATTGGCTCAAAAGACATTCATGACTAACAACTATTCAGGTGCGATTGTCACTTTGCATAAAGTCAACCTAATATTGATGCTATGTAAGTACAAAACATTTTTACAATGTATTTTATTCCGCTAAACAATTTTTAATTTTTACAACCACAATGAGTAGATAACTTTCCAACTGCAATTTGGTATATACCGCCAAAGGACTGGAAAATTGGTTTGTACAGCAATACCCAAAACCTTTCTGTTCGGTACTCCAATGAGCACGTGGTATATTTATGTGACGAATTCGTGCCAACTTCTTTTAAGTTTCCACATAACATTTTATTAAATTCGTGGCAGTACGTTAAAGAAACATACGGGGATCCAATTCAAAGCCTAGATCCCATTCTTCATGTAATTCTTCGAACAGGGAACCTTGATACTTGTGATTATTCATTTGATGACAAAAAATATGATTTTATGTACGTAATTGACTGTCAAAAAGGCAGTAGTCAGTGGTTAGAGACCTATAATGATATCTGGGTGAAACATTTAGTAGAAAACGTGGGAGCCTTGACGTTTATGTCTACGTCACGTTACTATAACATTGGAAAACTAAAAGACAAAGCTGAAAAACTACTTGACATTCTGATTTACGACATTTTTGTTGGCATTGGAAGGATGGCAGATGCTGACCACTGGAGTAAAACCAAAGCAGACGAAAGCAACAATTTTCCGCGAAAACACACAATGTGGTATCGTGATTGGTTTCTACCTATTTACATTAACTTTGGCCACACTAAAACGCTCCAAGGGTTTTTCACACAATTGCATACCAACTGGCCTGAAAAAAAGTCTATAAAGGACATGAACGTGGGTGAAATGGTTCACTTTTGGAGTATGATTGTGCTCCAAGACCTTCAAGGCTTGGCAATGGAAACGTTTGGGTGGCAGAAAAAGTACAGTGAAAAACTTCTTCAAGCAAGAATTGATTACCCTCATCTGAATTATTCATGTATGAAGCAAGTACTTGCGACATATTTAATGCAATTTTTTATTGTACTGTTATCATTTTTAAGGCTGATAAATTTTGCAATTACCTAAATGTTATATTATTAATTTTTTGACACAGTTCAAAATTCAAGCCTGCCACAAAACTGGACAAAAAATTGGAAAAACTATAATGCAGCATCAAATCTTGTTTATGTTGATGACCACATTGCGTGTTACTTCGATTTTGGCATTGACGTCTCTATCTCGTGGCTATTTAAACTGATGTCTGCCAGCTGGAATTACGCGAAGAGAGAGTACGGCCCTTTAAGCCACGACCCAATTTTGTACATACATTTTCACAAAAAATCTGCAATCTGTAATGCTTCCAAAGCAGAATCATATTTTGATGCAGACTACGGAAATCGAAACTTGATTCATTGCGGAAACCTACATTTCAATGGCAGCGGATTTATTATAGATTCTTCAGAAGTCAAAGATACTTTAATATACCAATTGGGGTTATTGGTCCTACGTAATGGAAGAGAAACTGGAAATTGGCCTGGTTTTGCAAGTTCGAGGTGGTCAATAGTAAATATTGTTGTCTACGATATTTACAAGAGCTTAGAATTAGTAGAAAATGCAAAAAAATGGCGGAGGAAGATGTTTATAACGACTGAAGACATTCCTTCAGAACATTCGTTTTATTTCCGTGACTGGTACTTCCCTATCTATCAGAAGTATGGTGAAAATCTTGCAATAAATCAGTTTTTGTCTGTTGTGAAGGCAAATTGGCCTCAAAAAGATCAGAACTACGTCGGGCAATACAACATGGGCGAAATGGTTCACTTTTGGAGCAGTGCTGTTGGTGAAAATCTTTGGCAATTAGCGGATGACGCTTTTAGATGTTGTGCGTGGGATCAGAAAACATACTTAAATGCTCGGAAGGAATATCCAAATTTTGATTACATAGGTATTATTTTTTCCGACCAGCAAAACCAAAAAATAGAGGCCAAAATAAATTAAAATGTCATTTTTCAAGGTTAACATAGTTATGCAATTTATTTTATGCGGCAGACGAAACTAATAATTTGACAGTAATGATACCCTCTGAAAAATGGATTCGCTTTGATGGAAAAGTTCACGATGATATAAGATTGGTTTACGTGGATCTTCATTTTGCCGCCTATTTTGACTCAAAAGTAGATCCTAGGACTGCCTGGCCTTTTGAGCATATCTCTAAGGGTTGGCGGTATGCGAAAAAAACCTACGGACCATTTGAACCTGGCGCAATTATGCACTTGCTTATACAGTCCACAGCAGATAACATCTGCACCTATTCCCGTTATAACTCTTACCAAAAGGAGACTTTAGAAAGCCGAACAATACTTGACTGTAGGGGCGGTTTTAGTTTTTGGAATTCTAAAGATCTATCAGGATACCTAATTCGCCGTATAGGGATTATTGTTTTGACAGAAGCTAAACAAACAGGACATTGGCCTGCAACTTTAGTTTCTGAATGGGAGATGGCACACATAATCGCGTACGATGTTCTTCAAGAAATCAGTAGTCCACTTGACACAATTAACGCGCTACAAATTATACTTAAATATGAAAGCGACGTTCCTCAAGAAGGTACACTTTGGATACGAAATTGGTTTTATCCGATTTACATGAACTATGGCAGGGCAAATGTTTTGAATAATTTCCTTAATTTGTTATCAAAACATTGGGAGAGAGTACCAAAAGGTTCGGGGTACGATTACGTTAACAATTTGAATGTTGGTGAATTTGTTCATTTTTGGAGCGGTGCGGCTGGTGTAAATCTGACGTATCTGGCAAACAGGACACTCAAGTGGAATCATGAGTACAACATTCAACTCGAAGAAGCAATTAAAATGTTTCCTATGATTACTTATAATGGTAGATTTAAAAACCTATACGCACGTAATTGGAGTAAAAGCTGATCAAATTTTTTACAATATCGACTTTAAATTTAAATACTATTGTTTTTATTTTCGTAGATACGGAACACAAAGTTGAATCAAATTCTGCATTAGAAGTATTGACTGAGGATCAATTTGGGCATTCAGAATTGCTGTTAAAAGTTTACAGCACTTCTGAAATTACAATATACTTTGATGCAGAAGTAAATCGAGCTGTAAAATGGCCAATCGATTTCCTTACTAATGTTTGGACCCAAACAAAGTCAAACTACAGTACCGTTCAGAATGCTTTGGACTCGCATTGTACTATATTTCTGCATGGCGCTAAACACTTTGGATGCAAAACTTCATTTAAAATGCCGAATAACACCGAACGGACAAACATATTAGACTGCGGAAAATCATCTAGTAGCAGTGATTCATGGGCAAAAAATAATTTACAAAATAGACTTGATCTTATATATGGGTTTGCAAAACTAATTCAGCACGGTGCTCAGCAAGCTGAAGGAAATGAAGCCTACGATCCTAAACCATTTTCTCAAATTCTTGCATATGACATTTTTTACCGATTAGGTTATTTCAAAGATGCACATACACTCCTTAATGCAACTTACAACGAAACCAAAATAGAAACTGGACGAGGCAAGTTTTGGATCCGGGACTAGTATCTTCCGCTGTACACGCAGTACGGTCGGACTGCTATACTTAACAAATTTTTAAACCTGTTGTCCACAACCTGGGCTCAGAAAGAGGAACGCGTGGCTGATCAAAAGATGAACGTAGGTGAAAGTATTCATTTCTGGAGTGCGTCTGCAGGAACGAATTTATTTAATTTTTCTCAACTCGTTTTTGGAAGAAAAGAGCAGCATCACGTGCAATTTATCGAAGCCAAAAAGGACTTTCTACTGCTTAATTATTCCTGTAAGTGTTGTGGTTTACTTTTTGAGTAAAGCATAAAGTAAAATGTAATTGTTTAACTTTTTTATTGACACTTTGTTTTAAATAACAGGTTTTGACTGTGAATTTTATGTAATTCAAGCCAAAATGACAGGAAATGGGACGATGATTTTTGGAGTTATAGCCACCGTAGCATTTGCTTGCATCGTATTTGCTGCCTTTTTGATTTCATTAGCAATTAACAGAAAAAAGCTGAAGCGTCTTAAACAGGAAATGCGGGAACTGACACCAGAAGAAATTAAAGAATTTTTTCAAGGAAATGACAAGACAGATGAAAATAAACACTTTTTTATTGATTCTAAGCCGTTTAATGCTGACTATGAAATCTCGCGAGAGAGCTTGGATATTGGTTAAACATTTACTGTGTTATTTTTTTGTGTTTGTCCTAGGTGCATACGCAATTATTTAATAATATCTGGTTTAATTGTACTGTTTTCAATGTTAACATATTTCAACCTATATTTTTAAGATTTGGACAGCGCTTTAGGTTCAGGTAAGTTTGACTTGGTATACCGTGGACTCCTGAAGCCAACTTTTGAGCAGGATAAAGCACTAATAAATACTGTGGTTGCAGTAAAGACTGTGAAGCCGAACGTAAATGTGACTCACTTCAAGACAATACTCACAGAGTTAAAAGTCATGGGGTATTTGGGTTTACATGAGAACATTGTGTCACTTCTTGGGGCGTACACAGTTAACATCAAGAATCGTTAGCATAAAAATTACTTTTGTGGTTTTCTGTGGATAAATTACCTAATTATAAGCAATGCAGTTAATGTTTTCAGCTAAGACCTAATTAGTATACCCTGTTTCTAAATTTGGTTTTATGTTTTTGTAAAGGTGAAATTTACATGGCGCTAGAATTTTGCAGTCAAGGAGATTTACTCAATTTTTTAAAATCAAACCGGACAAGCTTTGAAGATTGGATTTTAAAAACATCAGAATCAATTGAAACAAAGTCTAGCAATTTCTATCTCAATGTGAATTTAAAACTATTTAATTTTTTTTAACTATATTCGTGTTCCAATTCAGATTTTGGTCCAATTATTGCAACTTATTTTCAGCCTAACTATTATTAAAGTATGAAATACCTAGATTAATTGCTATGCAAAGTCAGCCTTCAAACATTAAAGTGTTCACTTAACGGTGTTAAATCAATAGTGTGAGTGTGATGTTAATGAATGAAATGCGATGCTTAAATTAAGTTTTTCACTAACTAGGTAACTACCTTAATGAATGAGATGCATAGTCGTATATGAAATGAAAACTGCTTAAACTATAAACCATCTCCTATATGAAATTCTTAAAAAAATTCCTAAATGATGTTATCTTATAGGAGAGTTGTTGATGAAGTGTATGGGAATTGGGATTATGAGAACGTCCGAAATTCCCAAAATCCGTTCCTATAGGTGAAGTGTATAGCATCTTATGCCTCAGTTTTGCGGGGGTTGAGGAACTAATTTGAAAGCAAATAGGCCCGTGACATAGGAAAATAACAATGGCCAATGGAGCCGGTTTGTACAGTTACTGTCCAAGATATTGACTGTCAGCGTTTTTAGTTCTGTAAGAAAGCAGTTCATTATTAATTTTAAATATTTGAAATAATCACATAGTATTATTAAATAGGAATAAATTATTTCTAATTTAATAAAACATGGTCACTTTTCAATGATCTGACCGAATTACCTCGGTCTAATTTGTCTAACGTTGTAGTTAATAGCTCTCCGCGATATTTATGTAAACGCCTACAAGTTCGTTCTGAAAACCCAGTGAATACCTGGTCAAGTACACTAAAATCTGGATCCCAGTGAACTAATCCCCTCACGTTGATATTGCAGTAAAGATATTTAATATTTTTAAAATCATACATTCCATTCCACGGAGCTTTTTATATGAATTTCGAATTAATTGCGAGATGCTCAACATTTGGAAAACACTCTGCACAGAGGTGAAGAAAATTAGTGAGTTCACTTTCAGTTTCAGTCTCTATAAATATGAGGGTCCTCACAGTTGGAGCTGTTGAAGCCGTTTGGCTACGAATATTTCTGAACAAGTCCTCGTAATCTTCATCCGCGGACAGATGGAAGAGACCAAACTTGATGGTTGTCAGATTTGGAAATGAATTTTGAAATTCAAACCCAGCTGGTAAGTACGCTTTCTGAGAATTACCCAGCGGTCTCCGCCCAGTTAAATTCAAAAAAGCAAACGTCATAGTAATGATTCTGAGACAGCTGACTTTGGGCAGCTGCGGAATTTTGAAGTTGATGTCATCCAACGGGCTACATGGCGAGTTAATACTGAAATGTGTGAGTGTTGCTGCATTTGCCTGCAGAATTGTTTGAAGCTGAGATGCTGCTTTTTCCCTAAGATCATGATGTTCGAACAATGGATACAGGTCAATCCCAATCTGTTTTAAATATGATTTAGGTGGATTTAAAATTCTGTCGTACAATGTAATTTCTTCAATCCAAGGTCGGAAATTCAATGATTTTTGAAGAAAACATTTATTTTTTCGAATGAGCTCCAGTTCAAAGTCAGCATCCAATGAAGTTAAATTTACTCCAGCTTCCAAAATATCTTCGAACAATTGCCTATTGTTGTGACAAGGCATGATAGCAGTCCTAAGGTGGGGCAGCGTAAATTTACATTCCCGTTGCTCTGTCACGAAGAGCCTGTCCCTCTCTCCAGCTGTCCGCCATTCCTCAGGGATGCTCCCTAAACGTAGATATTGTAAATTAGGCAACTGGTCTACCAGAAGTTTTCTCAGGTCAGAAATTGCAGGAGTGGGAATTATGACAGAAATGCCCAAATATTCAGGCGGGGAGGAAATGACATCTATGAAAATGTCTGTAATGTGTTCTCCGTGAACTGGTCAAAATTCTTGTAGAGACTGTTCACTCAAATAGCCTTTAAAGAATTTAAAATTTTTAAAAGGAAAATTTAAAGACGTTTTAAAGAGTTTTGTAAAACTGGACAACGTTTTAGCAGAAGCTGTAGATTCTTCAACTGTACTTGGTTTTTCCAACAAATATGCCCGACTTTTCCAAAAGTAGGTAAATCTTATGCTGGTTTCAAATTTTTTCTGCATCGCCTTAGGTGCACACAAATAAAAACACGAGTTGAGAAGTCGACACTTGAGAAAATTAGCGTGATCCAGATTCTTTAGAATCTCTATTGCAATCTAAAAAAATCCGGCGCTTCGCGCCGGATTTGCCTACCGTGGGCCCGAAGTAGATGCTGAGCTTACAGCGAATATTGACTTTAGTCAATTGATGCATCTTCTCACATTATTTACATACAATACACTCTATACCCTCCAAAGTGCAATATTTTAGTGACGACATTGTTGGACGATCCTAATATGTACAATAATAATATTTCATGCTAAAAATACAATATTAAATAATGTTTAAACTGATAACGAGTGTTTTTTTAAATGATGACATTTAGACGACTTTATTTATGGACAATTATTGTGTGTATACTAGTAAAAGTAGATTTTGAAGATATAAATCTACCAAATTTTGCATTCAGAACTAACAAGGATCCTTAAAATGGTGATTTTGTGATGACGTCATTTATGAAGGATCCCTGTATGTATGCTAGAAAAAGACGGTGTTAGGGATATCAATTAATTTGATTTTTGAACTAAAGACAGAAGATATTCCTATAATTAAAATAATTAAATGACGTCATTTTTAGATGATCCTTGCATGGCTCCTAACTTGTGTAACCCTCGAAATTGAAATATAATTTATAAATAACCTATGTATAAGATTTACTGGACACTAAAAATTACGAACTGCGTGCCATTCGGTTAAACTATGTTCCTTAAAATTGAGAATTTGAATGACGCCATTATAAGTTGGTCATCAACTATCTATAAGCTTCGTTCGTTTGTTAACAGCATGAAGTAAAAATAGTTGGGGTGGGTTTTCTAAAATAGAAATTTCTAATGAAGTTATTTATGAACGGTCACTTCCCTTTTACGATCAACGTGCGTATGTTTACAGCATGAAGCTAAAAAGTCGTGAATTTCACCCGTTTTTCATTCCACGTTAAATATATCATGGTATATTGCAATTGGTTTTTGCCGACATTCCGTGCTCGATGCAGATAAGCATAGATTTTTCCAAATGTAATTCAAATACAAGATAGCAAACCTAAAATATTAAGTTCGTATGCTTGACCAGCTTTGGGAACGGACACAAATGACGACACATAAATTTACCAAAATTATAAGCCTACCCAACTGCTTGTCACCTTTTTAAGCATTGCTTGAATGGATGCCCTTACGGTGGAATGTCAAGTGACCCACTCTTAAGGTAAGCAACGCCATTTGTGTCTGACCCCTACCAGCCTTAACGTCGTCAAAACAAAAAGCAGCCGGCTCTTTTGCAAGACACGAAACGTAGCAGGACTTTCTGTTGGAACGACGGGGAACAAAGCCAACTCGCTTACGGGACTCTATGTATCTTATGTGTTCCATATCTGACACGCTCACAGATTCGTATCAGACATTTCTTAGCTCAAGCCATTACTGACCCATTGCTGTTTACGGGACTCTAGGTGTCGCGTGCTGCATTCCAACCTTGGCTTTGAGGCATCGAATTTTTAGGACGTATTTTACGATTGACCCTGAATTCCCCTCCCCCGCCTGAACCTAAAAGATATAATTTGTTGAGTAGGGGAGAATTAGTTTGCGGTTGGTAAAGCATTAGGTATAAGAAATATTTATATTTTTAAGATTGTGACTTGTTTTGATTCTTAAACCCCCCCCCCTCCTCTAAGAGATAATTCGTGGGGTTGGGGATGCAAGTATTTAAAGTTTTTTAATAGTTTTAGCAAAGAAATTCAGATTTCTGGGACGTCATTTGTGGGTGACTCTAAGTACACCCCTCCTTCTTAAGGGGATACTTAGTGGGTCAGGGTGCAAGTATTTAAAGTTTTTTATTAGTTTTAGCAAAAACAGTTGAGATTTTTTGGGACGTCATTTGTGGGTAACCCCAAGTACACCCCTCTTTCCTGAGTGGGTGGGGGGTGCAAGTATTTAAAGTTTTTTAATGGTTTTAGCAAGAAAATTAAGATTTTTGGGACGTCATTTGTGAGTAACCCCAAGTACACCTCTCCCCTGAGGGGGTACTAAGTGGGTAGATGGTGCAAGTATTTAAAGTTTTTTAATAGTTATACCAAGAAAATTAAGATTTTTTGGACGTCATTTGTGGGTGACCTTAAGTACACCCCCTTCCCTCAGGGGATACTTTGTGGGTGGAGGATGCAAGTATTTAAAGTTTTTTAATGGTTTTAGGAAGAAAATTAAGATTTTTGGGACGTCATTTGTGAGTGACCCTAAGTACACCCCCTCCCCATAGGGGATACTTTGAGGGTGGGGGTGCAAGTATTTGAAGTTTTTTAATGGTTTTAGCAAAAACAAATTAGATTTTAGGGACGTCATCTGCGGTTGACCCTAAGTACACCACCTCCCCTTAGGGGATACTTTGTGGGTGGGAGGTGCAAGTATTTAAAGTTTTTTCATGGTTTAAGAAAAAATAGTTGAGATTGTTGGGACGTCTTCTTGGGTGACCCCAAGTACACCTCCCCCCTTAAGGATACTTTGTGGGTGCAGGTAACTTCTGCAGGTAGCTTGTGCTGATGACTTGTGCATGTTTCTGGTGCATTGACTGGCGCCTGTAAGGAAACCATTTAGCTGGTGCATTTGGCTGATGCAAAGCGGCAAATCACCCGTTTTTCTCCAATGCTTTTAGATGGCTAAAAATGTTGGTCCAGTCAACTGTTAATTGTGAAAAACTGGTTAGTTCGATCGCTCTCAAAAACAATAGGGCACTTCTCATTCGCATTTTTGGCCATTTAAAAAATATTTGACGAATATCGCTTAAAAACTGTGACCTGTAGCGCATAAAGAACAGACAGACGGACAGACAGACAGACAGACGGACGGACATAGCCATTCCTATAGATGCTTAAGCTCAGCATCTAAAAAGGGGTGAAATTTACTAAATTTAAGTTGAATGTTTTAATAGTATGATTTTTAAATTTTGTTTAGAATGAAAAATCTCAAATAATTCCATTCCTTTTAAAACGAAGAAATAAATATTTAATTATTATAATTAGTTAAATTACCCTACAAATTGTCAAAATTGAATTTACCATTTCTATTTCAAAAACTGAAAGATTGTAAGGTTTAGTTTTGTTAGAAACAGTTTTCGTATCTGCTGGATTTTCATCGTCATTGGAAAAAGCGATCTCTTTAGATTGTAATTGTTCATTTAGTCTACGTTTCTTGCAACGGTTTTCTTTGAAGTTTTGTAAAATCTCAGAAGCACTATACTTGTTGAATTGTTGATGATCACTTGGAATATCCTTCCCTAATTCACCATCTGTGTTCATGATGTTTTAACTTGGACTTTACTATCGGAAAATAATTGCTTGCAACTTTTCTCACGTGGGTTATTTTTTAAATTACAAGGAAGTTTTTCGGGTGTAATTATATATGTGGTGTTATCCAGTATAAATGATTAAGCCCGTTAGATTTTTTAAATTCTTTATAATTATTTACCTGTGTCCAGTCTAGCGATAAAATTCTTGCACTGTGCACGTTTGAAAAGTAATGTGTGAGTAAGAGATGTGGAACTGTAGGCAGTGTAAAAGTTCAGAATTATTGTTAGTTATTTAAAGATAAGAAAAGTGGAAAAGTACTTGTGTTATTCACATCAATAGTTACGGGTATTGATTATAACAACCCATGAAAACTTTCCACACTGCTGCAGCGTTTAGACTTAACTGCAATAGATTAGGCTAAAATTAGAGTTTTGAAGGCCACATACATAGCACGTCCGTCACACAAGTTGGTCAATATTGTTTCCCAATGTATTTTCAGACTGCCGTTACTCTAGTTAGTAGAACTACCCAATTGGTGATGTGCAATTAGTCATTTTTACTGCATGAACTTGAACAAGTACTTGGAATGTGAGTATAATTAGTCAAGGGCTAACTTTGTGAAAGTTGTCAGTAGATTGTCAATAACTAATCGTAAGAAAATAAATATGTATTATCACATTAAGCAAGTGATTTTTAACTGCTGTGTATTTATAGTTACCCCTCTTGTGCTTCTGGTTAATCTTGTTTCAGTATCGTTACAATTAATAATGGCCTTTGTTAGAGTTACAGTAAAAGTATTCTAAACAATCAGTGAAACATTTTCTTACATCAGTATTTTTTATTATCCATAACAGTCTGGCAATTTAAATTGTTTACCAATCTCACATCTGTACTAGGTATGATGCAATGCTGCACATCCGGAAACCAATGACGTAATTTGTTACGAAAGTTAAACACCACATAATTTTGAAAATCGAATTATGTAAAAAGTTGTGTTGTGCGAAGCGTGAATCGTGGAAGGAGCTAGAAAAGAAAAAGCGACTAATCTGACTACAATTAATCATAGTAAGACAATCGGTCACTTTTGAGACCTTAAATTAAAGTGACCTAGAAACGAAATGTACCTTTCTTTTTGTGCCTCAATTGCGCCTCTGTATTATTTAACATAGGCTCCTTTGGGCTCAGTCTCAAAAGTATAGAACAGACCGGGAGGCCGGTCGTGAACGAAAATGGCCAGGTCACTTGTGTTTTGTTTTACTATGCAATAAATACCTTTTAAATAAGTGAACGGTTTGTTACTATAAAGTATAAAGGTTACATTAGGTGATATGTTTCACAGATTATTTCGAAATTCCTCAGGTTGGTAATTACAAATAAATACACTTTAGTACTATAATTACAGCGAAGATGTAAAATTCTGCTAAAAATTGCATAAAAATTAAGGTGAGCTTATAAGTTAAGTGTGTATTTTTTAATTCAGTAGGTTCTTAGAATTATATTATGTATTTAAATACTTAATGTAGAAATCAATGAAAGTAGTTCAAATCCGTAAATTAAATAAAAATTTAATAAAGTCTTCTAGACTAAAGTGTTGAAATTTTCAATGTGCGTAATATTTGAAAAACTCAACAAATTTGTGAATAATATAATAAAAAACCTCTAAACTAGTGCGGACTTCAACGAGCATATTAGTCAGGCATGAGCAGATCTGCGAGTGACTCCATAATAATGTGGCATATAGTGAGTACAAGGGCTCTGTCGACCCGGTACATCCCCAACACAGTCAGTTTTATGGCAGACATTTCCTTCCAATAAACACCAACTCCATTCCGGTTGTCTCTGCACATGCGCAGTACTTTTCCTTCTACATCTTTTGGAACGTGATAACGCAACTTAAAAATATATAAATGTCAAATTTACATGTTTTTTTAAAAGATGAAAGTGTTCGATGTACAGATTTTTTGAAAAGACCAGAATGTTCTAGTCACACGTTTTTTGAAAAGTGCAAAATATTTTATGTACATGTTTTATAAAAAGATCATGCTGCTTTTATATGCACGTTTTTTCCAATATAATTGATAAGGGATCGTTCATAACTGATGTCATCTCTAGTGTTAGTGTAACTCACTGGGCATTAGCAACATACTATGTTGAGCTGCTGCTGTTTAAGGTTGCGTTCACAAAATGCGTTATGTGATTAAGATAATTGCTACGATTAAATTATGTTTCCCATCACTACACAGAAACAAAGTTGCGGGGTAGGGCATTAAAATCAAATTTCTTTTACCACGTACTTTGTGCACGTTTTTTTGTAAAGAAACCTAAACTAACATTTATTACTAAAACTACTTATTTCGTTGATTAGAAATTTCAAGCAAAGTTACGTAAGAAAACTGCACGGCATTTAGCAGAATTTTTTTCATTTTTATCTACGGTCTGCATTTACAATTACGACAAATCTGCAAAAAAAATATTTAATTGAAACGTAATTATTACGTGCGATTTATTGTTGATACAAGCTTAGCTTGAATTATATATGACCATACATTTGATATTTAATTATGAATAGAACGACGAATGGTAGGTACGTAATTATTGGTTAGGTAGGGTAGGACGTAGGAAAGGCAAGACATGCATATGTTTAGGTTTAGTATGCAAATGCGGCTATTAAAAGTATAACCAATAATTTTGAGGCCCACTTTTTGAGGTCGATTTTTTCAAAAAAATAAAAATTTTTGAATTTTGAAAAATCCTGAAATGTTTTTTTAGAAAATGTTCTAAGGATTAGAAAAAACCAAATGTTGTCAAAATCGGATGAGAAATGTATAAGCTACAGAGTGCCAAAATTCAAAATTTGAATTTTTTTAAACTTTGGCGGGCCACTGTTACAAAAAAACGCGAAATGCGGTCGAGTTACTTTAAATCTGTGCTATTCAAAGCTAGCCTGATTTTTCTGAGTGGCAGGTTTTGCATTTGGCGGGTAACATGTGAAACCTTTCCCTTGTTAGTGTGGAAAATACGGAAATCGTAAAACCCGAATTGCCAAGTTCAACATTTAATGTAACAGTGCATTTATTCACCACAGACAATTTTAAATATATGGGGAAAATATTTAATTTTGAATTTGTGTATTTTAATTGCAAATTGCAAAAAGTCCAAACCAGATGTAGGCAGTTTATCCTTTGGGAGATGCTTTACTGACCACATGCTTGAAATAGAGTGGGATGAAGTGAACAGATGGGGTCGTCCACAGATATCGCTTTTTCACGATTTGAAATTTCATCCAGCTACCAAAGTGTTTCATTACGCTGTAGAGGTAATTGGCGATCCCATTGAAATTAACAAAAATTCATTATTTGGAGAGTGAGATCTATTTACATATTACGTCCCGTTAACAAATACAAACTAGGTGCGGGGTACATAGTATACAATTAAAATTTTCTCATACCTTAATTTGTGCACGCATTTCTTGCGAATCAACACTTGAAAAAGTAGTTTCAAGTATTTAAATAATTGTGTAACTTATTTATTACAGTTGTACGAAGGAATGAAAGCCTTCAGAGGCGCAGACGGTAAAGTGCGACTATTTCGCCCAGACCTGAATATAAAAAGATTGCTTCGTGGAGCGGATCGGGCGCTGCTTCCACAGTTTGAAACCAAAGAATTTATTTCGTGCTTGAAAAAACTAATTAGAATTTAACAAGAATAGATTCCACACTCGGAAACTTCCAGTTTGTACATTCGGCCAACTTTTATTGGAACAGATGTAAGTAATTGCATACTTGTGTACCACACTAGTATTTCTGTTTTCAATTTATAGTTTTTCGGTACTGCAAAAATGCCTTTTTGTTTTCACTTGATTGTATTACCGTTTTTAGTCATTGTGCATAGGTGATTAATTTCTTGGAATTTTTGTTTTTTTTTAAATTTAGCCTTCAATCGGTATAGGAAAACGTATGCTAAACGGTATGGAACGTGTGCTATTTTTAAATGCAATTTTAGTAAATACTCTTATAGAAGTTTTAAAGCGACATTACTATAATGTAAATGCTATTTGCATATTTTTGGTACCATTCGTCTAATCGCAGTTATATCAATAGTTAAATATAATAAATACGTACATAAAGTATCTATACCTAAGTAACTATGTCAAATTATTACTTGGTTCTAATTGTAATCGCCATGTCTTTATGAAATAAATTAATAATAACTTGAACATTTAAAAAAAAATTATAATTGATATTGTAAAGGAATTTTGGTTTGTAAAAATAATTAAGTTTATTTACATAATAAATAGGGATTTTTAGTACATTTAAACGCACTCATAAAGCAGTGCTTTGCATGAAACGTAGGTTAATAGAACCTAATGCTTCTATTAGAAGATATAACATTTTGCACGAGGCACTAAATATTTACAAAAATAATTACACCTCACGAAAACGAACGTAATTATTCGTTATTTTTTGTTGTCGTTCTGTCTAAGCCATCAAGTTCATTGCGGCGCACAAGATAAGTGCAATACACAGGCACAATGTAAAGATATCCCATTCTGCACGTAAAAGAAGCCAGACTGCCGTAGGCAACAGACACAATTATCGTCAGCAAAGATTCAAATCTGACTATCTACTTTGGTGCTAAAAGCGAAGCTGACTATTACCATTTTTTGCTAGAAGCGAAAATGACTATCTCCGTTTTTATCAAAACACTATTAAAAGAAGGCAAAAAAACTATATTTACCAACGTAGCATGCTATGAAGTAGACGTTACTGTTTAAGGGTCGTCCATAAATGAGGTCCTAAAAATAATTGCTCTTTAAGAACCCACCTACTCTCGGAGAATCGGAAGGATTTCCAATCCTAGGTCCAGAAACGTAGTCATAAAAAATGAAGCGCAAATTGGTCACATTTTGAGTGACAGTCACACTTAATCAATAAATGCACATATATAAATATTCCGCGTGACAGAAATTTAATTACATATTAAATGTTAAAATTCTGTCACATTTGTTTTTCAATCATTAAAATATTCAACTATACCTAATAGTCCATTAGTACAATTTTCACACAAAAATAAACAGAAACAATAAATACAGAAAGCAGTAGTCACTAGAAAACTGCCAGCAGGATCAATTAACACTTGTTAAGTTGAAAACAAGAATCTGAAAATTTGAACGTCAACGCTGAGTTCAGTCAGTAAAAATTTGACACATTGATTTAGATTACCAATAGCTAACGATAAAATCAATGACTAAAAATTTTAAGATTGTAATATTTATAATAGGTTGTTTATAAATAATGTCACTTTTAGCGTGTGTAGGTCTTGTCTTGTATTTGAGACACGCCTGGTTACAGCTGAGCTGTTATAATGAGAGTAGGTGGGTTCCTGAAGAGCAATAATTTTTGTGACGTCATTTATGAACGACCATTTAACAACAACGTATGTTTTAAAACATGCTACATTGGCACATATAGTTTTTTTGCCTCCCTTATAATGGTATTTTGATAAAAACAGAGATAGTCAGTTTCGCTTTTAGCAAAAAATGGTAATAGTAAGTTTCGCTTTTAGCACCAAAAGGGGATAGTCAGATTTGATTCTAATCGTAAGTTATAATAATTACCTCAACAAAAAACTATGATATTCTTTCAACACTATTTTGCGCTGTTTTCTTACAACCACACTGCAAGGTTTTAAAAAAATGATTTTTTTGCACTGATTTTGAAAACATGTTTTCAAAATCAGTGCAAAAAAATCATTTTTTTAAAACCTTTTTAAACTTCATATAAAGTCTTGTGATCTTTAGAACATTCTACAACAAACATTGGAATCATTTTTGTAATTTCGAAAATTATATTTTGTGAAGGTTTGTTTAAAACAAAGTTTTCTATGGCACTGAAAACATACTGATTATCAAAAACATGAACATTTTTAACGTTTTAGATTATGTTTTAAAGATCGCAAAACTTGCAAGAATCAAATTAAAATTGTAGAAGCAACAGGGTTGCAAATTTGCAAAAAATTGATGCTTGTAAAATTTGGCGCATTGTTAGAGAAAGGCGCGAAATGCAGTGGAGTTACTTTGGAACTGTAGTCACCAAGTGCAACGAATTTTGTTTTTTTTTTCAAAATCGCGAGAGTGCATTTAGCGTGCTTCCCATGTTAGTAATTTCTTTACCAAACTTTCCTTAAACATAGTCGTCCTATATAGTCGTCAGGTATAAATCATCCGATTTTTGCCAATATTAAAAAATTGTGTGGAATTCTCTTATGTATTGTGCTGTATCCTCTTGTTCTTGTTATGAATTAGGAAAACATAAATATTGTCAAATTACACTCAAGCATTGAAGTTTTTATTTAATTCATTATTTTTAATTGCAATTATCTCTCCTGGTGAAGCAAGAGGAGTTAAATAATTTCCCAATTGTATGTAACTCATATTTATTTCCTAATATTCTACACCCAATTAAATAGTTATAACATTACCCACGAACTACAAAACTAACGCTTTTAGTTTTACGCATTCCTCGCAGCATAACTAAAAGTATGTTACAATTCAAACATCAAATATCTTGTCGTTAGGTAGTTTACAAATTAACAATATTACTCAATTGGTTGACGGTCATGAAGGAAAACTGGCGACACTGTCTACGTGCAAGTTTGCTGGTTGGAGGAAAGCGTGCGACCGTCTGGACAAGCACATTTCGTGGTCACGGACACGTTTCCATTCGACGGAGTGGGAAAGCAAAGATGAGAGCATTGACCACCGATCCGGTTTGCACAGTAATTGACTCCCTCAGGCTGCTTTGAAAAGTGATACGCCTGAAGCGTTCGCAAAGGGTCTGACTAAAAAAATCAATTATTACACAAGAAATGCTGTTAGATAATGATATGTAAGAAAAATAAAATTAAAGAAATAGACTCAAACTTTAAATTAGTATAGCTGTATTCTTACCCAGTGCGTAACTAAATGTATTGATGTTGCCTCACCGCCGCCGCATTTGTTAGTTTTGTAGTCAGCGTTTGCTGAGGCGTCTCTCCAGTACACGAAATCCCCGAAGGTTGTGATGGACAAGAACTCACTGGTCGGAAATGTAGGCTGCGTTGCTTGAAAAACTAATTTTTTGTCTTACCCATCGACATTCATTGAATGTATTGAGCTAGGATGAGGATTTGTTGTCCAGTAAAGTCGATTCTGTGTCAGATCTAATGCAAGGCCCCACAGGTACTTAGGACTATTTTCAATTACTTCCCGTCTTGATCCATCCATTCCAGCCCTTTCTATATTTTTAGCATCGTAGTCGGCCCAGTATATCCACCTTGTAGGCAGTACATTTGTATTTTTTTAAATCTCCTAATCGCATTAGTAATTAGGTTTTGCGTACATTTAAGTTCTATCTTAATTAAGCACACAAAATAATTAAATGTGCATTACAAAAACAACATAACTTATGCCATAAGGGAGTTTTTTTTCTTTTGCTTACCCACTTAATGGATCCACAACAATGGCCCACGTCTTAGTGACTCCAGTGTTGAATAGAACCTTTTTCATGCTTCCATCCAAATTGGCCACATTTATTGTATCTCTTCTATCATCAGCAAAATACAAGTGACTATATACCCAGTCAACTGCCAAAGCTTCAAAGGAAGCTCCGGGGTCATTCAAAACAACAGTTTTCGAAGCTCCACGACGGATCGGCGCAGTGTTTATCATTGCGCTTCCCCCACTCCAAAACACAGTATTTGTGCGATACAGAAAGTCCAGAGCATAAGACGTTGATATTTGATTCTGAATTTGAATCACCTACAATAAAGTAAAGTTTAAACTTTGACCCATAAACTGGAGTTTGGATTTATAAATGTAGTCTTCTGTATTCATGCTCATTAAAAACTTTTTTCACACAATTTTGTCTTATTTAACCTAATACCTTACAACGACCTGTGTACATATTTAATATTGAATGCACCTTTAATAAATGCTATTTAACAATATCGTACCTGCTGAACATTTAAAGTGTTTTACCTTGACTATCTCCAAATACTAAATACTCATAACCCTTTTACCCCAGGTTCAGAAACTCTTATGTACGTTAGAACTTAAATCGCTCGGCTTTATTTTTTTGCATTGACAATGCAAGTTTAACCACAACGTAATTTAAATTACTGCTGTTTAATGCCTATTTATAAAAACATGAGACGGAAGAATGCGTAACGTACAGTTCCTTGTTTTAGAGAGAATTGTTCTATGCTTTTACTGCTTCCAAAAATGAGAGTAGCATTTTCGTTCAGACTCTTGTTCACAAGTTCACATCTTCTGCGGTCCTGTGGATCATGAACGTAGCCTTCCCGGCATTCGCACCTTGCGTCTAAGCGGACGGAAGCACACGTTCCTGGATACACACACTCATTTATGTCTGTCAAGAAATGCATAAATACAAATATATATTAAATAGTTGTAAATCAAAATGTATTTATGTTTTACTATTTTATTAAAATTAGCTAATTGTGTCTAGTAAAGATCCTCTTACGTTCGCAATGGTTTCCAATGAATCCATCCAAGCAGGCGCAGCTAAAACTATTGACATTATCAATGCAGTTGGCTCCATTAAGACATCGGTGGTGCCCAGCGCAGTCATCTATGTTGATTTCGCAGTGATAACCAGTGAAACCTGGTGCGCACGTGCAGCTAAAACTACTAGTGCCGTCAACGCAAGTCGCCTCGTTCAAACAGCTGTTGTGCCCCTCGCAGTCATCAATGTTCGTCTCGCAGTGATTCCCAGTGAAACCTGGTGCGCAATCGCAGCTGAAACTGCTAGTGCCGTCAACGCAAGTTGCTCCGTTCAAACAGCTGTTGTGCCCCGCGCAGTCATCAATGTTCGTCACGCAGTAATTACCAGTGAAACCTGGTGCGCAGACGCAGCTAAAATTACTTGTGCCGTCAATGCAGGTCGCCCCGTTCAAACAGCTGTTGTTTCCCGCGCAGTCGTCAATATTAGTTTTGCAGTTATCACCCGAGAATCCTGCTGAGCATTTACAGTGCCGCTCATTATTTTCAAAAGTGCACTTGCCGCTGTTCAGGCATGGATTTGCGACACATTCCAACTTTTGTTCGAGTCGTTCGAGGATACCTGAATAGCCACCAGAAATGTTACGTTCAACAACTTTTACGCCATTTATATTCATTAATTGTATTCAACACACTGTACATAATATATTATATTTATATTTAAATACATCGTAACTTCATGAATTACTTACACAAAACTTTAAAAATAATTAGTCGTGCTGTAACTTACTCTCAAATTTTTGCAATTTTACCAACACTTCCTTCCTAATGTCAACGACAGTTGCTTCCAAATCCAACACTCTAATGTTTTCTTTAATTTCACGCTTTTGAATAGAGGGGTTAAAAGTTCCATTTACGTATTCAAAAACAACCGTGTCATTCGGTTCATTGCAAAGCAGAGAATTGGAGAAGTCGCAGTTAACAAGTAAGTTCACGTCAGCTCCTTCTTTTTGTTTCTTTAAAAGTGAGTTCAGGGATTCAAAGTAAGTTTCCGGTTGGTTGCGAATGAACTCTGAATCTGTGAACATTACAAAAACTGGTTTTTCGGAATTTTGAAGTGTTGTCAGTTTTGAAATAAGATCGTCGCCAGCTCCAATGTATTGAATTTGACTAAATTCAGTTTGAATTGTGTTGCAAAGGGCAATTTTTTCTATTGTGCTCGACAAATTTAGGAATATGTGATTTAAGTTTTCTAAACTGAATTCAGAATTTTTAAAATTTTCTAATAAATCCGACAGCACTTGGGTTTCTTGCAAACCTGAGCGGACATCAACTACAGATTTCTTCAGTGTTGTAGTAAAATTATTTTTGAAAATTTGAAAACCGGAAATTATGCCATTTATTGTCGCTGTAGTTTGTGGGCTGACGCAATTTAAATGACCATTTAAATGATCTTTCATTTCATTAATTTGATCCTCTGCTAAGTGCAAATCTTGAAAGGCCTGGACAATTTCGCTGAGTGTAAATTCATTTATTTTGTGCACAATTGCATTTTGGATATTCACGCCCAAGTGTTTCCTTATCATGTTAATCGGGGTGAGGGTGTACTGCAATGGAATTCCTTTACCTTGGTTTATGCCTACAATCAGAGTTGGAACTTGGCTCAAGATTTCTTTTACTTCTTTTGCAGTTGTGGGAATTTCATTAGGTAATGGAACATCGCTGGTGATTGACATTGAAAAGTTTGAATCAGTTTCGTCAGATGGCAGAAGCTTCCCTCTCAGACTTCGAAGTTCTTTGTTTAAAGAATTCTGAGTTTTTCGAACATCATGGATTTCAGTAGAACTCGCGTCCAACGTCACTGCAACTCTGGCACCCCACGTGATGGATGTAACCACGTGGGTGGCTCTAATGTGGCCCAGAATATCTTTGTTGTACAAATCTTTGAGTTCTTCGTGGAATGCCCAGAGACTTGTGACCACCGTTTGGTAGTTGTAAATTAGAACGCCGCTCAGTTGTGACGATTGCATTTTTTGATTTAAAATTCCTGCTGCTCCACGTCCAGTTGTTATGCCAGTTAAAATATTAACAGCTTCGTTGGCGTCAGTATTAAAAATTTTAAGTTGGTTCTCAAGGGAATTCGTAATTGCCACGTTTGTACTTTTGATGGGGTTTTGGGTTTCACTTATGTATTCAGTGGGGATTTGGCGACTGAATACGTTGACGTTGATGAGGTTGTCAATGTTACCGTTGTAAAGATCGCCCAACTGGGCAATTCGTTTTAGCGCTGGAACTTGAATTTGGCGCCCTGCTAGAGCGCTGCAGCGGGGTCCCGTGGCAATTGCTAGAAGTACTATTACTACAAGCAGTTTCTGCATAGTCATTTTGAATTTGCCAGATTTCCAATTGGAATTATCTATGGATTACATAAAGGAAGCATTAGGTTATAATTGTCATTAATATTACCATAAATTTTCGACTAAACATTTTGAGCAACACTGAAAATTCTGACGCGTATGCTTGAAGTTAAATAGGAGACCAATAAGTCAATTATGTACCGTAAAGCTTTATATGGAAGTCGGGTCTCTATTATTGACCAGTCATACAATAAAAAAACAAATCACTCTATTATCGGTTTTTAATTATTTACACGAGAACCAGGTGAACTCGCGGGCTGAATCATAGTCAAATTAGAATTAAACGTGAGTGAGTTTAAAATTTTAAAAAGTACCAATTTTTTTTTTTAAGTAGAAAATTTTTTAACGTCTACTTTGAAAGAGTTGAACACATTTTAATTATTGTATTTTTTTGTAAAATTCCAAAATTTTCTATTTTATTGCAATTGAAATGTGCAAAATGTCATATTCACCTACTTGCTTTTAAATATTTAAACATTATGTTCTACTTATCCATGTTTGCAAAGTGCAAAATATCATAGCTACTTTAATTTTTTAAAAGTGCAAATTTTTCTATTTGTTTACCTACAAGACTATAAGGCACATTATTCCGTTTACCTTATGTTAAAAATCAAAACAGTTTTTATTACATGTTTTTTAAAAATGAAAATTTTATCTGTTTTTACGTTGCTCTTCAAGTTGTTATAAATATATCGCTTACTCTTTGCAGTTCAAGCTATTAAATGGATACACAGTATTGTGTGTTACATGCTTGTTGTCTTAAACTAAATGTAAAACCTGTCACACTATATAAAAGTCATCCGCCTGATTTATTTCCTCATACGCTCATATTAATTTTTAAAATCAAAACAAAAATTGAAACCCCTTTTTTACCAGTAGGGATAAAAAACTGAATTGTTTTACAATTCCCTAAATAATCTAACGTGTGTCACTGCCATTTTAATGAGTACGGTGATGTGCAGCTCATATTATATCAAAAAAACAAAGGCTTTGCTTACTTTTAATAATTATTCCACAATCCTTTAAAGCTCTTCAGTTATCAGTTTCAGTCAATGAAAATCCAGTTATTGTTGCACTTGGATCGACGGCAAAAATTGGAAATCTAAAGAATTAAAAAAATAAAAATTATTAATATTTCGTTGCTTTGCAAGGACGCTACAGCGAATAGTTAAATAGTACTGTAATTACTGACCCTGGGTATTGCAATTGTAAATAAAAACCAAGTTAGTAAAATAACTGCGCTTTAGTACAACTAAAACTGCAAACTTAACCCACGAAAATTAACAGTTAATACAAAAATACAACAAATGACCTAGGGGCATGTAGGTGATTAAATTTTAAAAACAAACCAAAATTAATTATACCAAATTTTTAACCTAAAATAATTACCTATAGATATTTATTATAATTACATATAACTAAATCAAAAAATGTAATTTACAAGTGTGGGAAGCTGGTCCTAATGCAAAACTTAATGTAGTCATATGGTTTATAATTTTTTAATGTAAATTATTTTGATACTTTACTTAATACAGTTTTATTACGAAATACGTAATTACTTAAATAAATGTAAGAAGAATGATTTTTCCCCGACGATATGTATTACAGTGTGTCTTTTAATTTTTAACTCACCCCCAAATACAGCTAAAAGGGATTATCCGGTTAAAAGGGACTTTTTTTACCATTTTTGGTTTTTTTGGTCACTTAAAAGGGATTTTTGACGAAAAATAGTAGTAATAACAGACAGACAGACAAATCATACAGAGCCAAACGAGTGAAGCACTACTGTTTTTGACAACTTAACTGCACTCATCTTATCTCTTATCTGAACATTTACATTATCTAAGTAGGTCGTCGTATTTATAGCTTATAAAGCTTTCTTGGCTGTCAGTTGTTAGTTGTACTTTTGACTTTGACTCTTACCTGCACTGGTTCCAGCTCTCCTGAGTTGGCTAGGCATGATGTTGAAGCGGAAAAGAAACTCGTTAAGTACGGAACAAAAATATGAAATTGTGCAAAAGTTAAAAACCCACAAACAAATTGAAATAATAAAAGAGACGGGTTTAAGTTCCAGTGTAATAGGTAGAATTAAGCAAGAAAGTGAAAAAATTACAGACTCATGGTTGATGTGTACGTCAACATCAAAATGGAATTAAATCTAAACAAACTGAATTAACTGACTTTTTTGAATCTAAATAACTGTCCACGGACAACATTGCAAATAACTTACTCTTTTACGAAGAATAAAATCTAAATTTTTTTAAACACAATAACCGCTTAAAAGGGAAATCCCTTAAATGGTTAAAAGGGAATTCGGTTATAAGGGACAGATTTGGTCGGTCCCGCGGAATCCCTTTTAAACGAACTTTACTGTATGGGGTTTTCTTCCCTTCCAGAAAGAATTTTTCAGCAAAATATTTTTAATAGATGACTACCCACTATTAATCAAGAGTCAACTTTAATTGACCCCCAGGGCTCAAGTGGTTCTCATGCAAATATTTAAAAACCGAAAATTGGGTGTCTCAAAATTTTAAACTCCCTTTACGGTTTTTAGATGCTGAGCTTAAGCATCCTATAAGATGGTCATATCCGTCCGTCCGTCCGTCCGTCCGTCCGTTTGTCCGTTGGCCTCACAGCTTTGAAGCCAGTAACTTCAAAAAACTTTTAAACGACCAGAAATGCGAGCAGGCAGGTCTGTATTGTTTTTTTACTTTGGTCGGACTGTCTATTACTTTACAATTAACAGTAACTGGACCCATGTCAAAACTCAGAAAAGTGAGCTTGTCAAAACAAATGAGGAAGTGTATATAATTGAGAACGTACATGTACATACGTAATTTTTAAGTTTTCCGGGCAAATAGTATATTATCCTATACTAAATACCTAAGCAATCTCAGCTACATTTGCCAATGGTTTGTGCTCTGCTACATCAAAGGGAGCTCGCAAAAATAACTGTATGAAAAAATTGGCAATTTTGGCTCCTACCCCTCTCCCTTTTTGGTATGTAAGCACATGAGAAAAAATAGGGAAATTTCACCCCTACCCCTCCTAAAATCCATAACGTTATTTTTGCAAGCTCCCAAATACGCAGACATTACGAACTTCTTTACTATTTACCACAACCACTAGCAACATTTGACACTCTCATTACTAGTTTTCATTTCACATTTCGAAAAGTACTACTCACTACCACAACCACCAGCAACATTCTAAATTTTTATTTTGTTTCGGCAGTTGTGTTGGCATTACCAACTTGTTTTCATTTTCCTAGTTTTCATTTCACATTTTGAAAACGTTACTAGTTGTAATAGTTTTTATTTCACATTTCGAAAAGTACTACTAACTACCGACTATCACAACCACCAGCAAAATTCGAAATTTTTTCCCATTTTGTTTCGGCAGTTGTGTTAGCATTACGCACGTGTTTTTATTTTCCTAGTTTTCATTTCAAATTTCCGTCTGTTGGTCACACACTTACCTATATGTGTTATGGATATTCAGGGATCGTCCATAATGACGTCCTTTAAATATAGGTTCTAGCACTCCCATTTTCAACTTAAAAACTTTTTCCAACCTTTTTTTATCTGCTTGCCACGTACATTCGTATATTTCTTATTGATAGTAAGGGAGGCTCCATTACTGACGTCATTTGTAAATCAAGCAATTCTCAAATTTTAACTACATGCCATGTACTTCCATATGTGGCTTATTGGTGGTGGAAGAGCCTCCATAAATGACGTTATTTGTGAATAGTGCAATTTAGAAAAATTATTAAGATATATTTAACTATATGCTACGCTCATTCGTATATGGCTTATTGATTGCAGAGGAGCTTCAATGAATCTTATATCATCTTTTAGCGTAACATAAATTGTCTTGCGCATTTGTTGAAGCTCAGCATCTACTTCGGGCCCGCCCCCGGTCAACAAATCCGGCGCAAAGCGCCGGATTTTTTAAATTCAAAAAGCAAAATCTCCCGGCTGAGGAAATGCAAAAATGTGAAAATTAGTATGAGAACTCTCACATTTGTTACTTATAAATTGAATTTTTAACTTTGATCATTAGGTCACTACCAGATAGAAATATACAATTTTTTAGTACTTTACTATTGCTCAGATTTTGGCAAGTTATTAAAAACAAATAGTTTTTTTACTGTTCGTAGTTAAAATTGCTATGGAACTACCTAGTATTGTATTTTACTTGCTTCCAACCTGCTGTCAATTATATTACATGTAAAACCTACCATACCAGCTAAATATTATCTTTCTGATTTTTTGTACTAATGACTTTATAATAATTTTTAAAATACAATGAAATCTTTTTTTTTATTCAGTATTGGCAAAAAGCTAAACTTATTTTTAAGATCACTAAATAACCAAACGTGTATAGAAGAGTTATTCTAATAAATACAGGTACGACATTTTTCAAAATGCAATAGTTTGATCGATATGCAGTTCATACTAAAATTAAAGAAAATTGTTGATTACTTTTCATTTTGCACAAAAATCCTTTAAACTTCCAGAGGGATGTCAGTTAATAAAAGTCCTGTTATTTCTGCACTTTTGGACGGACGGCGAAAATTGGAATTATTTTAAAAAGAATTAAGAAATCCATTGAAATTGATAACTTGTAATGTATAGCTTTGCGCAGGAATGTTATACCGCACGCCTAAATAATAAATAGCTTAATAATTACTAATTCTGACGATAAATATTGCCTTCGTAAATAGGAACTTAGGTATTACAAGAAATTATTACGCTTTAGTGCAATAAACAAACAAAATCTAAACTACGAAAATTAGCTGTGGCAATAAAAATAAAACACAAATAAAATGACCTCTTGAGAAATTTCATAGGAATGTGAAAAAAAAATCTACACCAAATTTTTAACTTTCAATTAGAATAATGACCTATAAATATCATCTGCGAAAAACCAAAATGGCCCATTTCCAATTCTAGCTTGACTCAAAATGAGCTATGTCATAAAACAAAATAAAGAACATGCGTAACATATTATTTAGCAGATTTTGAAATCTTAAATGTTCTATTTGCATCTTTTTGAAAAGTGCGAAATGTTCTATTTACATGTGTTTTGAAAAGTGAAAACATTATATTCAAACGTTTTTCAAATATGTAAACTTTTTAATTTATTTCTTTTTAAAAATTGCAACATTTTATATTTAAATGCTTTTAAGACATATTTTAATGATTTTGTAAATAGTGGGTATTGTTTTTAGCTATAAATAGACATAAGCTATCCTAGTTCTTTGCAGACGATACGTCAACGTATTTAAAAAAGAAAAAAGAAAATTTACACATTTGTGAAGCATTTTTTCCGTATGCCTAACTTTATAAAATATTACCTTTAAATAGTGTTTAATTAATTATTGTAGATTATAAAATTCCTTTACTAGGAATTAAAAATTAATAAGCAGAAAATGAGATAAAAAATATTTATGAAGAATTTAATCCAAATCTTAATCATTTCAGGGAATCACTCTCGGCAAAATTAGGGGAAAAAAACGTTACGTCTATATAAAAGAAGAGCACAGGGGGTGTAATAAAATAAAGTTCAAATTTAAATACATCATACAAATAGCTTTAACTGGGGCTACTGGGTATAGCAGCTCTAATATTTGTTTAAGATCTGCATGCTGGTATAAAAGAATAGGTCGTCATTAAAGTCGAAAAAAATTATTTGAGACATTTGAAGAATGTTTTGGCAAAACAAGATAAGTCCATATTTTTTTAAATTAAGATTATTTGTGTTATTTGTTCTATTCAACTAGATGCATTACTGTGTTGAATGGTAAAGGTCAAATTTCAATCAAAGAATTTTTTTTAAAAAGCTCAAATTTAGTTTTTTGGCAAACCAGGATGAGTTCAATAAATTATTTTTGACAAAATGTGATAAGTTTACCTAAAACACGTATTTCTGATTTAAATTGAGTTTTCGAGTTTTTTCGTAGTTTGTAAAAGACACTTGCCGTGCGTTAATGAGTTTATGCAAAGAAAGATAAAAAGTTGAAAAAAGGTTCAGTTTCATTTAAATCAATTAAAATTTTATGTAACGGAATTTTTGCCCCATGTTTAGTTATTGATTTTTTGGCAAAAAGGGAAAGAAAGTCCACAAAATAAAATTTTTGAAAATGTCGTAGAACATTCAAAAGTCAGCCTAAAATTAGGAAACTAACTTCAGGTGTAATAACGCTTTGTAACACGCAGTTCCTGTAGATAACAAAAACAGTTTCAAAAACTAAGCCCGTCACTATTTATTAGTTTATCGTTGTTCCTGTAAAATTTGCTTTAATGGACTTATCTCGTTTGGCCAAAAAACTCTTCATTTGTATAATTACATAATTATTCTAATTACACGCTATTTCAATAGAATCAGTTTGTTAATGTGAAAATAATTTAAATTTATTTTTAGCTCTTAGAAAAATTAATTGCAAAAATAGTAAACTACGTATTTAGTAACAATTAGTTACAATATAATATGTTGCTCATATGATAACATGTATAAAGAAAGTTTGAAATTTTTTAAAAGCATAAAATGCCAAAATAACTTTGAACGATGTTTAAACACATGCAAAAATACAACGCTTAGCACCTTAAAAAATTATCTGCAAAATATATTTGTTGTTGCGCTTTTTATAGCATTTAAATAATTACAATATTTTGAAATCACAAAAAGCGTGTTATCAGAAAAATATTTTACTTTTGGATAATATTTGTTACGCAATAAAGACTGTTTGTGCAGTTTATAAGCATGCAAATACAATATTTTGCAGTTTTTTAAAAATGCATTTAAAAAGGACATTTAAAACGTTTAAAATTAATGAAAAAAGGACATTTTGAACTTTTACAGTTAATGTAAATCGAACAATTCGATCTTTTAATATTCATGCAAATAGAAGATATTGCGGTTCAAATGCATAATTATAACTACAATAACTGTTCTATGTATTTACCGTTTTTTTAACAAAGCTCTTTCTAATTTAAGTTTTTGGCTTGAGATTGGCTACTTTGATACTTTCCTCTCACGTTATTCAATATAAATAAAATACGAATATTTAAAACATGGCAGTACATGTTAACTTTAAAAAATTAGGCAGGACCGGATTCTCCTTAAAACTGTGATAAGAAACGAATGCGACCCCTAAACGTGTGATTTTGTATTTTGCGCATTTATTATTACCTTTAAATTATTTACAAACTACAAAAATACCTCATGTACTGCGGAAAATTTCAAGACATTTTTATTTTATTTATTTTGCAAATTGCAAATAATTTTTTATATTGTTTTTTATACGGCTTTTTGCACACTTTCTTTGAGCTTTTGTCATTAAATTTGAAACACGTAGTGTTAAATATTCAGTACTTGTAGTAGCCTATTTGCTGCAAAACCAAAACAAATTTATTACTCTTTTTTTCTAAAAGCTCAAAGAAAGTTCAATTTCTATTGTTTTTTTTATTCATAAATATTCTGTAATCATTACATGATTTTCAAGGGTGCACATTGTGGAATTTCCTATTTTTTTAAAGTTTCATCATGTTTTTTTACAAATGCTTTAAAAGTGAAAAGTTGTTTTTTTTGACAAGTGCAAATTTTTTTAGTCCAATTTGGAAACATGCATCAAGTTTTAATAATATTTCTCTATTGAAAATTCCAAAATGTTTTATTTGTTTGTCATTGAATTATCAAATATAACTACTTTTGAAAATTGCAATATGTTTTACCTATTTATGTTTAGGAACTTCCCAAGATCATATTAACGTATTTTTTAAAAGTGCAAAATGCATTATTTCTCTACTTAAGAAAAAGTGAAATCATTTAATTTATCTAATTTCGAAAATTGTAACATTTTTTATTAATTTCTGTCTCGTAAAAATAATTAAATTTTCCGTTTTTAGTGTTTCCTAAATTTGCAAATTTTATATTTTGATATTACATGTAAAACCTACCATACTAGCTTAAAACTTATCTGCCTAATTTATCGACTTATACGTTTGATCATAATAATTTTTAAAATACAAATAAAATTTCTTTTTTAAGCAGTACAAACGAAAAATTAAATTATTTTTGAGATAACTTAAATTATCAATCGTGTATAGAAGAGCCATTCTAATGAGTTCAGGTACGAAATTTGCAAGATGCAATAATTTCAGCAAAATGCATTTCATATTAAAATAAAAGAAGATTTTGGCTTACTTTTTATTTTGCACAAAAATTCTTCAAAGCTCCATAGAGATATCAGCCCATAAAAGTCCAGTTATTTCTGCACTTTGATAGACGGCATTTAAATTCTGAAAAGAATTATAAAATCAATAAATATTAATAATAATGAATTGCCTTGCAGGATAACGTGACACCGCGTGGGTAATTATTAACGTCATTACTGACTTTGAGTATTGCCTGTGCAAATACGAACCATAGGGGTAAACTAATTACGATTTAGTAGAATAAACAACTTAAATTAAAACCACGGAAAGTGTCTGTGAAAGCAAATGTTTTAAAAAATTATATGACGTATAAAGCTATGTACTTAAGGTGTAAAACCAAATCAGAATTTTACCAAATGTTTAACTTAGAATAATGAAATATTTAATTATAAATATCGTCGGTGAGAAACCAAAATGACACATTGCCAGTGCAAGCTAAAATCAAATTGAGCTATGTCATAATAAAAAAATGAAATACAAGCATGAAATATTAACTAGGAGTTTCCAAAAAGTGTAAAATTTTCAATTTGCATGTTTTTGAAAAGTGCAAAATTGTCTATTTGCAAGTTTTGTAAAAGCGTAAAATTCTCTATTTACATGTTTTTGAAAAGTGCAAAATTTTCTATTTGCATATTTTTGACAAGTGTAAAATGTTCTATTTGCCTATTTTTTAAAAGTGAACAATTTTCAGCGTACATATTTTAGAAAAGTGTAAAATTTGTTCATTTTATGTATTTTAAAAGTGCAAAATGTTATAATAAAATGCTTTAATACATATTTCAATCATTTTGTAAATAGTGGATATTGTTTCTAGCTAAACATAAACATGAGCCATTTTGGCATTTCCCAGACGATATGTTAATGTGTCTAAAAAGAAAAAAATTAAACTAACAAAGTGAAGCATTTTTTTATGGTAAATGTTTTAAAATAAAACAGTTTATTTAATTAGATTCTAATTTTGTGATGTGGATGTTTTTAATAATTTGCTTAAGACTAACATTTAAGTGTAAGTTGGTTACCTTGAATTTGCAGATTTAGCTTGTGAGTTTTTTAACGAAGTATTGAACTTGTTTTTGTTTCTTTACTGTGCAAGTATAGCGTGAACCAAATTCGTTTACTGCGTCTCAGCTGCAGCCAAAGCCACAGGGCGGAGAGAGATGCAACTTGAAAAACCGTGACAGCAAGAACTTAAAATAAAATTGAAACTAAAAGAAATACAGAAAAAAACAGAAAAGCGAAATTGACGATTGGAATTAAGTTCTTCTTCTCACAGCGTTTGGTATGAAGTGATGAAGTGGAGATCTCATCTTGAGGTTTTTAAAGGCAAATGTAACACGTATTTAAAACCGTTGGGGAAGCAGTCCAAGTACGCCCGCACGTTTCAATCTAGAAAGAACTATCGAGTGGAGACTAGTGGGAAAGGTTGCAGGCCTTTTTTAATATTTCCCACTCGTATAGCTAATAAGAAATTCTTCTCGTTTCTTTATAGAACGAATTCGCACTTCTTTTAAGAACACTAGCTGGTTTCACGTTACTTATTTTCTTATAAGCCTGATCTATAAGGAATGAATCATACTTCCTAATAGAACCCATGCTTGTCATGCTATGCTGTATTTCTTATGAGCCTAGACTATAAAGAATATTTTCATTTTTCAATAAACCTTTCTTAAAAGAATTATTTTAATTGTCCTACAAGATTCACTCATAATTTAATAATTTCGTAAGCAAAAATTATTGGTTTATTATTGTGTGCACAATTATTTCTCGAGAATACATTTAAAAAATGTTCTTTATTGAATAAACACTCCAGTCTATAATTATTGTAGGTAATTAACACGAAATTAAAATTATGTCAGCAGCAGCAACAAGTCTTCAAAAGCACAGCCCAAAACGTCTTTTTCAAGGTGACCAATTTAGCAGACGCGCGTACCTCTGTCATTACACCTGAAATTAATCAACGATTGAGTTACCGTTAACTTTAAATTTATCATTTAAACGAGCTCTTTTCCCGTCCACATCGCAGAAACATTAGTAAATGATTAACAGACATTGGGAAAAAAAATAATAATAAACAGTGCCAGTCCGAAGTCAGAAGTAATTATTAATCTTGAAATTAAGTAGGTAAATAATACAACTAACGGAAAGAAGCTTATTCGTTTTTGCATGTCTACTGGCTACTGTCGATTAAATCAACTAACAATTTTGATATTTTCACATTCTTAATATCATGCACTAAAAAATTTCTACTACAATGCTTTCTAACTAACAACATTTAAAATAGGAACTCAAGAACTCACCAGATTGTGATGTCAGGACTTCAGTTTTTAAACTTCAACTCCAGCTTTGACTATAGTATTGGTTTTTACTATGAACTATATTGCACGATCCAGGAATGAAGTAGTAACTGTTGACACTTTGACACATTGTCGAATTTAACACAGCATGCACTTGATATTGCAGCCAGTAATAACTGGCTGTTATGTTAAGTGATAACTATTGCACTTTATAATATTTAACTAATAAAATATGAATTAGGTGGAAAATATGAAAAGACTAAAATCGAAACTACAATTTCCAATCTCACACTTTCGAGTCTTATATTTTCCCTTATATATTAAGAAGCGGATGAGACATTTTATGTGGCGTGTGGATTCCATGAATCATGAATTTTTTTGCCAGTCCCCTGATCTCTATTGATTCCATGTTTTTGCAGAATTGACCACAGTGATGAACTGTCTCTTTCCTCGCCTTGCCTCGCGTTAATTATTCAGCAACAATCAAAATATATTGACAGGTGTGCTCCATTTATTTATCAGTTAATTACTTAATACTAAAAGTAAGAATTCACTGGGGATGGACTTAAATAAAGAAGACTTCTTGCCTATGAAAATGTAATTACATATCGTCTATAAAGAACCAAAATAACCCATATCTATTTTTAGTTATTAACAACATCCACTATCTACAAAAATATTGAAATAATTTATGATCTTGAAAGCGTTCAAATAGAGCATTTCACACTTTTGAAAAAGATGTAAATAGAACAATTTGCAACTTTTCAAAAACATGGAATTAGCATATTTTGCATCTTTTCAAAACCATGTAAATAGGACATTTTAAATTGTTAAAAAACATAAAAAAAGAACATGTTATGTTTTTAAAACAACTCCTGATTAACATTTTACGTATGTTTCTCATTTTGTTTTTGTGACATAGTTCATTTTGATTCTAGCTTACATTGAATATCGGTCGTTTTGGTTCTTTACAGACGATATTAGTATTTAGTATTACGTTTGCATTGCACGAGGTCGTGATACTACGTGTCTATAATTACTACAGACGTATTTACGTTTAATTCAGCAAACGATTGGACATGCATCAGCAAAGTTTGTGTGAAAAGAAGATTCAAAACAAGTACATACAATTATAACGCACAGTTAGTGTTGGTAAAATGTGGCATTTACATACACATGCTCATATAATTAAAAACATAACCAGTCATGCCACGCATTCAGTTAAGTAATGAGTAAGATGTATTAGCAAAAAAACCAATGAATTATTTATATACTTTTCAACCTTATTGAATGATTTATGTAGTTACATGTGAGAGTACGCATGCCAGCTTTTGTAATTTTTAGAAGATTAGCCTGCAGATATTGCTTTTTAAATTTCGAAAATCGTGAGGTTAGTTTAAAATTAGGAGACACTCGATTTGCGGATTTTAACTATTCACATAAGAACCCCAAGCCCACTAGGGTTCAGTCAGAGTCGAATCATAATTAATAGTGGGTTGCCATTAAAAAAACATTAAATAAAAATAAACTATTAGAAATTGGACTGAATTTGAATTAAAAATTTTGAGACATACTGTATGTTTACTTTCTACGTTTTAGGTTTTAGAAATATCAAAATGTTCTATTAACCTACTTTTCAAAATTACAGCAAGTTCAATTTCCTTATTTTTATAAATTGCGAAATCTCATATTCACGTGTTTAATGGCGTTTATTTTAGTATTTTAAGAAAGCAAGTGGTATACATTTTTCATAATATTATACGTAATTAGATTTAAAGGATGCAAAGTATTTCAGTAATCTATATTTTTAAATTAAAATTCTGAAGTGGTGTGTTTTTTATTTTTAAAAGTGCAAATAACTTAATTTCAAAATTCTCTATAATTACTAGTTACATGATTTTAAAACCCGCAAAATGTTGAATTTACTTTTTGTTACTACGATCCAGAAAGTTATGTTTCTACCAATTTTCGAAAGTTACAAAATGCTATTTTGTTTTTTAAAAATGCAGAACTTTTGTTTTTTTAATTCTACAATGTTCTCTATGTTTGAATTTAAAATGTGCGAATTGTCATATGTAGGTACCTGCTTTAAAAAAGTAAAATAAAATTTGGCTTTATTCATTTCTGTTTAAAAACTGCAAATTTTAAAACTTGCATACATATCGTCGGTAAAAAATCATTCTGCGGTAAGTCCATTCAATTAGTAGCTGCTACCGAGGTCGCCTACGCGTTGTCGTATGTATTAGACCTTGATTTCACTGGAAAAGTTAACAATTGTTAGTTGTAAGGTTCTCGCTTTCAACTTTAACAATGGTTAAATCTGAAAGCGAGATTCTTAGGGCGAACAATTGTTAACTTTTCTAGTGAAATCAAGGTCTTAGGTGGGGGTGGTATGCTATGTTATGTTACTGACTGTATTGTACTCAAGACGTACACTCAGCGGTCGTCAACAACAGACGTTATGTTATACTGACTGTATTGTTTTAATGACTCACAATTAAAGGTAGTCCAACAAAGAAAAAATCAAAATTCCACTTGAAGATCATTTTGCGCTTTTCAAAAATTTAAAAAAGTGCGAAATGTTTTATTTCCACATTTTTTTAAAGTGTTAAAATTTATTTTTCAATAATTCTTAAAAGTGCAAAATGATCTATCTACATATTTTTTAAAGTCTAAAATGTTCTATTTACATGTCTTTCAAAAGTGCAAAACGTTCAATCTACATATTTTTAAAGTTTGAAATGTTCTGTTTACATGTTTTTAAAAGTAATTATAAAATGTTCTGTTTACATGTTTCTTAAAAGTGTACAATGTTCAACCTACATGTTTTTTAAAAGTGTAAAATGTTCAATCTACATGTTTTTTCGAAGTGTAAAATGTTCTATCCACATGTTTTTTAAAAGTGTAAAATGTTCTATCTACATGTTTTTTAAGAGTGTAAAATGTTCAATAATTATAATTAATTAATGAGATGGGGCAAAAGATTTGTTTGACCAAAAGATGACTTTAATCAAAATGTCGACGTTAGTCTTGAATTGATTTCATCAAAAGTTGGACGTTCGGCTTGAGTGGTCTTTGGGCCGCCTTGAGCCACGGTCCACTTGAGGCGAAAGTCAACTCCACCCTAATCTTATTTTTTAGTAATTACATTCGCGTGCAGATTTAGAAATGGGGCAGAGTTGACTTTCGCCTTGGGTGGACCAGGGCTCACAGCGGCCCAAAGTCCACTCAAGACAAACGTCCAACTTTTGATGAAATCAATTCAAGACTAACGTCGACATTTTGATTAAAGTCATCTTTTGGTCAAACAAATCTTTTGCCCCTCCTTATATGTGCATGTTTTTCAAAAGTATAAAATTTAATATAATTAATTATAATTACATGTTTTTCAAGTGTAAAAGTTTCTATCTACGTGTTTTTTTAATTTGCGTAATGTTCTATCGACATGTTTTTCAAGAGTGAAAAATGAACTATTTACATGTTTTTCAAAAGTGTAGAATGTGATATCTACATTTTTTTTAAAGTGTAAAATGTACTATCTACATTTTTTTCAAAAGTGTAAACGGTTCAATCTAAATGTTTTTTGAAAGCGTAAAATGTTCAATCTAAATGTTTTTAAAAAGTGTAAAATGTTCAATCTAAATGTTTTTAAAAAGTGTAAAATGTTCTATCTACATGTTTTTTAAGAGTGTAAAATGTACTATCTACATGTTTTTCAAAAGTGTAGAATGTGATATGTACATGTTTCTTAAAAGTGTAAAATGTTGTGTAGATGGAATATTCATTACGTCTTTTGTAGACGCCTTTTAAGTGTAATTACTTCATGAGTACAATACAGTCAGTAGCATACTACCTAACATTATGCGATGAACAACGCGCAAGTGACCTCAGTAGCAGCTAATAATTGAATGGACTTGAGACAGAATGACCTTATAGCTGTGCACTGGACTTACGACAGAATGGCTCTTCACCGACGATATTTTTTAAAGGTGCAAAACCTATTAGGTTTTTACTTCAAAAAAATGCATTGTTCCATTTTCTATTTTCTGTTTCCTAAAAAATTGCAAAACTTTCTGCTTTTATGTTTTTCTATTCTCTTCTTTTAAGTCAAATGATATTTTAACATGTTTGCACACTCTGCTTTTTTAAGAAAAAAATGAGTTGTTTGGTGCCTTCCCCAATTGTTAATATGTTGAGATTAAGCAAAGTTACTGAAAAAAACTTCCCACTGGGTGTAGTTTAAACTGCTATGGATACGGACTATCGTATATCGCACTAGCTAAAATGTATTCACCTCACTAATTACGTACTAGGTTCATAATAATTTTCAAAATACAAATTAAATCTCCTTTTCATTAAGTAGGGGGCCACAAACTAAATTAGTTGCCAGTTCCTTAAATAATCAAACGTGTAGAACTGCATTTGTACATAATGAGTACACGTATATAAATTTTGCAGGATTAAATAATTTCAGTGATATGCAGTTGATAGTAAAATAGAATGAAGGTTCTGCTTACTTTTTTTGCACAGTCTTCCAAAGCTTCACAGAGATGTCAGTTAAAAAAAGTTTAGTTATTTCTGCACTTGGACAGACAGAAAAAAGTGAAAATCTGAAAAGAATTATAAATTCAATAAAAATTATTAATTATGCGTTGTGCAGGTTAACGTTACACCGCATGGCAAATTATTTTTATATTTACTGACTCTGAGTACTGAGTATTGCATTTGTAAATAGGAACCAAGAGGGTAAACTAATTACGATTTATTAGATTCAACAACTTGAACTTAAACTACGAAAATTGGCAGTGCGGAGATAAAAGTTAAAATAAAATTAAATGACCTACAGGCATGTCACATGAATAAAACAACAACCTCAAAATTATACAAAATTTTTACCGTGGAATGATTACATATAAATATTGTATGTGAAAAACCAAAATGGCCCATTTCTAATTTAAGCAAGAAATAAAATGAGCTATGTCGTAAAAAACAAAAAGAGAAACATGAGTGAAATGTTAATTCAGAGTTTTTTCAAATTGCAAAAATGTTCAATTTACATGTTTTTGACATAAGCAAAATATTCTAATTCTATGTTTTTAAGAAGTTGCAAAATATTTTAATCCATATTTTTAAAAAGTATAAAATTGTGTAAGTACATATTTATATAGAAGTTGGAATTGTTCTTACTCCATTTATTTTAAAAGTGCAAAACGTTTTATTTGTATGTTTTTTAAAAGTGTTAAATGTTTTATTTGCATTTTCTTGAAAAGTGTGAAATGATCTAATTCTATGTATTTCAAAAGTGCAAAAGGTTTTATTGTTTAATTGCGTTTATGACACATTTCAGTAGTTTTGTTAATAATAGATATTGTTGTTAGCTAAAAATGGACACACGCGATTTTAATTCTTTGCAGAAGGTATGCAAATATACTTTGTAAACCAAAAAAAAATAATTTACAGATTTGTGAAGCATTTTTGTATGACAAAGTTCATAGAATAAAACCTTTTTAAAGTTTCTAATATTTGAATGTAGATTATTTTGATACTTTACTTAAGACAAAATTTAAATGTAAGTAGGTTACCTTTAATTTGCAGATTTAGCTTGTGAGGATTTTAACGAAGTATTAAACTTGTTTTTGTTTCTTCACTGTACAAGTAAAGCGTGAACTAAATTCGTTTACTGCGATACAAATGCAGCCGAAGCCAAAATACAGAGATTCAGATTAAAAAGCAGCGACAGTCGACAGTAAGAACTTTAAATACAATTTAAAATAAAAATAAAAACAAAAAAATAAGGAAAATGAAATTGAAGATTGGAATCAGGTTCTTCTTCCCACAGCGTTCAGCATAAAGTGATGAGGTGGAGATCTCATCTTGAGGTTTTTAACGGCAAATGTGACACGTATTTTAGACCGTTGGGGAAGCATTCTAAATGTGTAATCACATGAATATATAATATACCTACGTCAACATAGATGAACTGGACAACATGTAATTAATCTAGAGCACTATTAGAAGCTAGCTTAAATAAATGTTAATAAAACAATGAATTACTAGGAATTAAAAATTAATCACCAGGAAATTAGATTAAACTTATTTATTAAGAATTTAATCCAAATCTTATTGATTTCAAGGAATTACACTCGGCGGAATTAGGAAAAAACGTTAAGTATAGATACATGAAAGCACAACATGGTAAATGTATTAAAATTGGATTAAAAGTTAAATCTATCATACAAATAACATGAACTGAGGAGCTACGTGATATAACAGCTCTAACATTAGTATAAGATCTATAGGCAGTAATAAAAGATTTAGACGTCGTCGTCATTGAAGTTGCAAAAGAAACCATATCTATTTTAAGCTAAATCCAAATCGTAGTATCTACAGAGATATTTGTGTAATTACATGATTATTAATTATACCTAAACGCTATTTCAATAAGGAGAGTTTTTTTTAAATGTAAAAATAATTTATATGTATTTTTCAACACTCAAAAAAATTAATGCAAAATAATCCACATCATATATAGTAACATTTAAATGCAATCTATTTTGTTTTTGTTTACAACATTGATAAAACAAGTTTTGAATTTTTCAAAAGCAGAACATATGAATAATGATGTATAAGAACTTTAAGAATTTAGGTTTAATATTTTGTAGTTTTAAAAAGCAGGAAATAATAAGCTGTTTTACTTTTGACATATAAATATGTATCACACAACAAATATTTTTTGCACAGTTTTAAAACATGCAAATAAAATATTTTGCACTTTTAAAATGCATGTTAATAGAATATTTTGCGCGTTTAAAATTTATGTAAATAGGACATTTTGCTTTTTTAAACTGCATGTAAATAGACATTTTGCACTTTTAAAATGCATGTAAATGGAACATTTTGCACTTTTAGAATACTTGTTAATGGAACATTTTGCACTTTTAGAAAACTTGTGAATGGAACATTTCGTACTTTTAGAATACTTATAAATGGAACATTTTGCAATGTTAGAATGCATGTAAATGGAACACTTTGTACTTTTAAAATTCAGGTAAATAGAACATTTTGCACTTTTAAATTGCATATAAATAGAACATTTTGGACTTTCACAATGCATGCTAATTGAACACTTTGCACTTTTGAAATACATGTAAATAGGACATTTTGCACTTTAAAAATGCATGTAAATAGGACATTTTGCACTTTGAAAATGCATGTAAATAGGACATTTGACACTTTTAAAATTCATGCAATTAGAATATTTTCCCTATTTTTGTATTCATTGCATTTTAACAGAGCTTTTTGTTATGTGAATTTAAGTTTGAAATTGGATGTTTTGATACATCTCTCTCATGATATTTAATATAAACAAACTACATAAAATTATTTAAAGCGTGGCAGTACATAATAACTATGCAAAATGATACAGAACCAGATTCTTCTAAAAACTGTGATAAGAAGCCGATAAGACACTTTATTAATTTTATGTGGCGTGCGGATTCTAAGAATCATGATTTTTTTTGCCAGTCCACAAATCTCCATTGATTCCATGTTTTTCGAGAATTGACCACAGTGATGAACTGTCCATGTTCTGTTGGCCTTGCCACGAGTAAATTATTGAGCAACGATTAAAACATATTATCGACATATCGTCAGTGAAGAACCAAAATGACCTATATCCAATTTAAGCTACAATCAAAATGAGATATGTCACCAAAAAAATATGAGAAACATTCGTAGATTGTTCTATTTACATGTTTTTAGAAAAGTACAAAATATTCTATTTACATTTTTTTGAAAAGTGTAAAATGTTCCATTTGCATGTTTAAAAAATTTTAAAATGTTCTATTTACATGTTTTTTAAAATTGCAAAATATTTTATTTACATGGTTTTGAAAAGTGCTCAGTATTCTATTTATATGCTTTCAAGACATATGTTTACATATTTTTGTAGATCCCCTGCAAAACTGAGGCATAGGATCCTTTATGTGCCGCGTATATGATTGGGTTTTGGGAATTTCGGACGTTTTCATAATCACCATTCATATACACTTCATCATCAACTTTTCCTATAGCAATAATCCTTTATGAATTTTTTCCTTATTTCATAAAGGACATGAACTATAGTTTTTTTAGTTTTAGTTTCATATGCATTTTCATTTTATTCAAAGGTAGGTACCTATTATTTTAAACAACATAATTTTATCATTGCATTTCATTTATTAAACAGCAGCATTGAATCATCTTCATTTAGTGCATGTGTTGATAATTTCGGAACTATTTTATATAAGAAGTAGGTAGGCTAATCATTTTGTTTTAATAATAGCTAAGCTTAAGATAGTTAACTGGTCAAACTTAAAACTATTACGTGAAATTCTGAGAATAACGTAGTTTCACTGTTGCAATAAGATCAAAGATGAAAACATCAACGATTTTACAAAGTACCTAGTATACACCAACGTGATTAAAGACTGCCATGAACTAACACTAATAAGTTCTTTAAAAAGTGCGTGGTGCTGGTAATGAAATGAAACATTAACTAATTTCCATGTAAAGTTCTGATTAAAGCAGAAAACAATACAGTTTGTGAACACAAAACAAAATATCTGATTTAGCTAGAATCCAACCACTTTCACGTAATACAGTTTCTTGTCTCAACATTTCATCTGTACAGCAACACCACAGTAACTCAAATCACATTGCAATTTAACTTATGCCACTAATCACTCGTAAAATAACCAATATTTAACTTACAGTACTTAAGTACTCAATGAAACTATCACTGAATCACAGTTGAGAGTCAGTTATACTACAGAAACGAAGCCTGTGAGCTTGACGAAGCAGCATGCACTACACAACCTTGCGTTGGAATGATTTTTGTCGGTTAGCGTTTGAATCGTCCTGCGGACCGACGAGACACATGAAAAGCCATTGAGTGGCAAAGGACTGACACGTTCAGCTAAGGGCTCGTAACTACACTACATGGTGTGTTGGTTTCGATGGGCGATTGGACTGACATTGAAAGTGCTCGAAGTGCTGATCAGCTTATTATTGCAAATATGTACGTATGGTTTGTGCAGCCCAATTTATTATATTATTTCATGGGCACTTAGGTAGGTATTTCCTGTCAATTGTTGACAAAAATACCTAATACATTTATTAAAAATATGAAACCTTCATTAATAACATAATTCAACTTCATTATAATTATTTTTGCTGTCACTGTCTTTTGGAACTTTAATTTTGAAAAATTCCTTACAAATTAATTTTGGTACCGTATCATAAGCCAAGATAAGATAATTTTAAAATAAAAACTAGCTCGTTAATTTTTTAATCGTTAATTTATGTTACCTAACTTATAGTAACGCACACAATTGCAATAAATATTTAAAATAATAAATAAAATGAGCATTGGGAATTCATCCCATAGGATGTGATAGATCATATTCTTATACACTACAAATCCTTTGGGATTACTGAAATCATTATCCTGTATACTGTGTATCATATATGATGAACTAGATCATTTTCAGAAATAAATTGAATTCATAAAGGATCCCAACCAATAGTTTTGCGGGGGATAGTTGATATTGTTTTTAGCTTCAAACGGATGTAGGTCATTTTGGTTCTTCACGGACGATATGTGCTCCATTTAATTGTAATATACATAATAACCTGATGCTAAAAATAAGATTTCACTGGTCATGGACTGAGTAAATAGGACTTCTTGCCTGCTACTATGTGATAAATTATCAGTAATACGTTCGTAATTATAGCTATATTACAGACGTAGGTTTGTTTAATTTAGCAAATAGTAGGATATGCATCAGCAGAATTTAAGTAGGAAAAAAATTAAAAACAAGTGCAGCTATACCGTACAGTTGGTAAAATGTAACATCTACATAATTAGAAATAAATAACCAACGACCACACGCATTCAGTTTGTAGGATATTGTAATAGCAAAACCCAGTCCATGATTTATGTACATTTCTACTTTATCCCAAGTTACACGTTATATAAAACATTAATGTATAAGTAGTGCATAATCATACAAATTTTTTTGCGTTTAGCTGTCCCTTGGTAAGTACAGCCGCCTTGGTGGGGGACTAACTTGGATTACTGGGAAGTGATTACTAAAAACCAATACAACTAACTACATATGTGTAGTCATTTAGATCGGATTCAGAGTAGTGACTTAAAATAATGATGTTTTAGGGTGCTATTATTCTATTTGTAATACATATTGTAATATTAAAAATTTAAATTCTAGAAATAAAAAAATGTTAAATTTATGTCAAAATCGCATTACAATTCATGTCATTTATCAAAAAGCTCATCGCATAACAAAACACAACTTACGATACATTCGTACAAAAAACACATTTAATTTCTAATAATTCTGTAAACCTGCGTACAATATGTTAAACTATACCAACTAAGAAACTACTGCTCTAAACTATAGATGGCTAAACTGTATAATTAATGTAATTCATTATTAGGAGAATATTTCTAAACAAATAAATCATAAATACATATTATGTATCACACACAGTGTGGTAGGCTATACTTTAGGGACAATAATAAAGTTCATATCCGCTCTTTTGCCTAGTAAGTACGATAACTTAATGCAATATCAAAATAATAATCACAGGAGCCTCTTTCGGCAGGATGCACCACCACAGTTGCAGGGAATTGTCTTGTCCGTGCTTCCAATGTAATAGTTGTAATCCCACGTCAATTCCGTTCCACCTAAAAATCATGGTAAGATAATAATGATAAGTTTTATGTTTCGAATAACTCAGAAAAAGAGGCACGAATACTTTTTTCTCACAACTTACTTTTTATAGTTTTCCAAGCAAAAAATGATATCTAGGAAAAACAAATATCATGGGCATCCACAAAGACCCCCTGATTAAACAAATTTGGGTTGCAAGAATGCTGCTTTGAAAAATACAGAAGATAAACATTTACAAGACTAAATTAGGATTTGTATTCTTAGATTTAGATCCCTACGTTAGTTAGTTATATATCGTCTGTGGTGAACCAAAATCACCCATTTTCAATTTAAGCTGGAATTAAAATGAGCTATGTCATCAAAACCAAATGAGAAACAAGCGCAAAATATTAAATAAAAGTTTTTGAAAAGTGCAAAATTGTTTATTCACATTTTTTTGAAAAGTGTAAAATGTTCTAATTCAACGTATTTGAAAAATTGCAAAATGCTCTATCTACATGTCTCTAAAACTTACAAAATAATCTAATAGCATTTTTTTTTCAAATTGCAAAATTACCTATTATGCAATAGTGCTTGATATTCTATTTAAATGCTTTTAAGACATATTTTTGTAGATAGTGGACATTTTTGTAACTACAAATGGATATGGGTCATTTTAGATCTTTACAGACGATATACAGTTTGTGAAATTTGAAATGCATCAACAACGCCACACAGAAATTGGCCTAAATTGAAATATCGACAGACGTTGCCAATCTGCTTCGCATCCACTGATTAAATCTTGTTCTGGCCGTAGCCGAAATGCAGTCGAGTTTTTGAGATCCCTTTTATGTCCTCCGCCAACTTCTTAAAAAGTTTTTCTGGAATCGCAGAAAATCTGTTTGCTCCGTTTAGTGAAGTTGGCTCCATGAAATTTTCTTTGTAGCCTTCTTTACACTCTTCAGCATACTCGAAATGATGCACAGCTGCCCAGTAGTTATCACCTAGCTGACTTGCAATCTTGTTAAAATATTTAAAACAAAATCATACAGTTAATTTAAGTTAAATATTGTTAATGAATCATAGTTCATTAGAAAGTTTCATTAGGTATGTGGACCTACTTCAAAGCTGTGATCACTAGACATGACTTCCCCTGTGTACGTCCCCAGAAAAGATCCTTTAGGCTTTAGGAATGTCTTCGAGGTAGTGTTTTGTTCGGGACGGGACGGGAGGGGATTTAAGTTTCATTTCCCGTCCCGAAATTTTCGGGACAAGGTTTTCAGGGTTCGGGACGGGACGAACCTTGTCCTGTCCTGTCCCGTCCCGAAGCAGCTCTGTCCCGTACCGTCCTGTCCCGTCCCGATGTTTTAAACGTAATTTAAAAGTATAATAAAATGAGCAATTTACTACAAAAAGTTTTTTCTAACTATTTAAATTTATTTATTGATAATAGGAAAACGAAATTATTTTCCTAATGCTTAAAATGTTTGCCACTTCAATTTAAAATAATTATAATGTGTAACTGCATTTAATTTAAATGCACATAAGTGGACAATGTAATGGTTAATGTTAATTTTTGCGTGTCTTCAACTGCTACTAACATTAATTTAAAGTGATGACCATACAAGGAATTAGAAAGCTTAGTTTTGCAACAATATAATGCCATGTCAAGGTTAAATTAAAACAAAATTTTTTGTATTTTAAATAAATCATCTAGAAACAATGAATTCCGTTTTCTTTGTCATCTGCCGTAGCACTCTCTTAATTCCAAACATCCATAGTTGAGTAAATCAATAATTAATTATAATGTAATCAGGGGCAAATCATTAGGTTGGTTTAAATTGGATTACTGTCAAATAAGGATTTTCATGTAATGATGACTGCGTACATTGTAGCCAAAACGCTTGAGTGGTTTTGTGGCATAGTCGACGAACGGCTGGAGTGGACTTTGGATGCAGTGGGATTTGGCTTTAAAGCTTGCAGGAATTTGTGTGGCGCGGGCTGGCCAAAGTCCACTTCAGCCGCAGCCCACTTTAGCAACGGCCCACTTTACCTAAATCCTAACTCGCTATAAATCCAAATCCCACTGCATCCAAAGTCCACTCCAGCCGTTCGTCGACTATGCCACAAAACCACTCAAGCGTTTCGCCTACAATGTGCGCAGTCATCATTACATGAAAATCTTAATTTCACAGTGATCCAATTCAAACCAAAATAATGATTTGCCCCTGATTACATTAATAATAAAAATCTAATTAACCGCTTTCGCGGAGTTTATCAAGTCCGATTTGAAACAAACCTTTGATTAGATCTCAGATGTCAATGTGATTACATATCGTTAGTAAATACGAATTGAATTGCACTATTTATTGCAATCGCGTTTAAAACTGACCTGAGAAGCTCAAAATTCTAATAAAAATGTTTTTTTTTCAGATATCTGACACGTAGCATCAAATTCAAATAAAGCATAGTTCTGAAAAGCAATGTGAATATGAATTTTGAAAGTGAATGGCGTTTGTTAGCGGCAAAACTGAATATAAAGGAAGCAACCCCATCAACATCATTTTGAGCTCATTTTGAGGCTTTATTGCGGTTATCGTGATATCCTAATGAGCTCGGTATTATATTATTATAACTTAGAAAACTTACTATTAGGAGACCAGATTTCTGAGATATAATTATAATATGATATGATTTTATTAGGAGATCAAAACGCTGACTGGAAAGCATTTCTATTAATAAGTAGTCTTTTATAAAAATTGGTGCATGCAACTTGTTCAATAAAACTGTAGTGTGTTTTGTTGAGATATTCAATAAACTACATTATTTCAAGTCGGAAAAATTATTACTAGTTCAATACAATAAACTACCTACCTAGGCAACCACAAAAAGCTAACTTATTGTCGTGACCATTGCATGACACCTATACCCATCTGACACATTTAATTTTATTCCTTTTACCTGAATTAATTGATGGTAATTCCCCAAGAGCTTTAACAGCTGACACAGCGCCCACAATAACAATGACTGCGATTGGAAATTTCATTCTGAAAATTATTAATCAAAATGTAGATAGGTAGGAATTAAGACAATCTGAAATTGTGTAATTACATGTCAGCCTATGCATGATTATAAATTGATGTAAATATTTTATTAAAAATTTCCCGCGACCTATGAACTTTGGTTAAAAATAGCACAGTAAAATTGTAAAAATTTAGAATTTTAAGGTATTACATATGTTAATTTTGTTTATAAATTTTTTGTTAAAAAAGCAGTAAAATTATCGTTTTTTAGTGCTTTAAATAGCTGACCTATGGATTTAGCCTGATTAGGATGTTTTCCTATTTTATATTGATTTAGGGAATTCACAATTAATTTAAAGTTTAAAAAAGTAGTTAAGGTGAGTAATAAACATGTCATTACGTTTGCATAGGTACAAATTAAATTCCTTAGTTCTATAACAAGAACAGGTGGAGTAGTGTCTAATATGGTATGAAATAAGGCAGAAGTGGTAGGTTTGATTTCTCAGACCGTAATAATTATTTTAAATCGAGCTATATTTAGTGATTCAAAAATTGTGCACAATTTAATATGCGCAATGTATCGTGCAGGAAAAGTAGCCAATTTTTGTCACGCTTACATGACGCATGCTATTTGTGCACACTATAAATAATTATGAATGTTTAAAGAAAAAGCAGCTGATTTTTGCCTCAATTTTTATGCATAAAATGACACAATATTCTAAAACGAGTATGGTCATCTCCTCCCTACAAATAGTGAGGGTGGGAGGCCATATCCGAGTTTACCACATCCCTTCACCATATGCATCTATGAAACCCCTGTAAAATATGGAATAATTTAAATTTTTATAATTTAATGAAAATAATGTGGAATATGTGGATGTGAAAGATGGTAAGAGTCAGATGGTAGTATTTAAGTTAATAAAGAGGGGGTGTTCCACCACTCCGGAGGAGGCCGGAGACCTATGAAGATGGGGGAGGGAGGCTCAACTGAAATTCCAGTTGAAGCACTCCAGCATAGCTACAGATGGTAAGAATGCTAATTTTACTTATTTTAATTTTAAATACATAATTTATTTTAGTTAGGATTCATGCTTAAATTTCAAACGTAAGGATTCCAAGGGCAGAGTAGCTCGGTGGCTGAGGTCAAGGCTGAAGATAATGTCATCCACGGCCCTGGCTTCACCACCGCGAGCTTCCGACTCCATGAGGGACTACGGAACCACATCGACCGTTGACGGCAAACGGAGCATGTTCACGGTCGAGGGTTCCATTGTCCCATAAATTGGAGATTCGGCCTGCCCGGGAAATTTTGCCAATTCTATTTTTATTACCAATGAAGATGAGTAGCGGAAGGAGAAGACTTATTTATTTTGCTTCTCATTGCAGGAGGACAAGCCGGCGTGAAGGTTGTAGGCCTGGAGGACGCTTGACATCCTCCCATGGCCCTCAGCTCCAACGCCACTGGACGGGATGGACAAGGGACGGAGACGGACGTTTGCCCTGCTGAGCGTTCCAATTGACAAACGTCCACCGTCCCCGGCACTCCAGTTCAGCAGCAACGACTTGTCCTGAATTTTGAACCAATTGAAGGTAAGTTTTATTTTTATTTAAGTTAACTTTTATCATGTTTATATTTCAGGAGGGTCGTTGGGGAAGTGGTGCTGGCTCCGTGCCCAGCAACCACATCCAGCCCAGAAAGGACGGAGAGGTGCGGTGGAGAGTGTCTGCCGAACTGGGGAAGGCATGCGACAGACACACACCGCACCACCACCATCAGTTCAGGCCGACCAACGACCTTGAATTTTTGGATGCCAATCAGGTAAATCGTTTTATTTTTTACATTTTATTTTAATTAGTTTTAGTTTTCATTTAGTTTAGTTAGTATTTCCAATTAGGTTAGTCGGGGAGGTTGGGCGGACGATGGCAAAGCCATGTTACAGGGAATGGCGAACAGTGTCCATGCTCCACCGTCCACTCCAACTTGGAGGACAAACCCGCAAAAGGCAGCCAGTGCTGCGGGTTCGTTCCTTCCAGTCTCCCCTCAATTTTGACTTCATTTTTGTTGATTTTTGCCTACTTTGTTATATGAACCGAAGTCCCTAAATTACGTCAAACGGGTTCAGGGAACCACTGCTGACGACTAATGAATAAGTTAATGATTAACATGCAAATTATGATAATTGATTTTATATTTCTTAATTTCTAGATTCAATGTATTGAGATATGAGAATCAACGGACGGTTTTGCCAATAAATGAGAACACTCAACGAACGAAGATGAGAAGGTAAGTTTAAAGGTAAATGTTTATATTAATCATTAAATTAAAAGGAAAAGAAAAGTTATATTTCCTAAAGTAATATTTCCCAAACGACGTAAGGTCGAGGGCCACAACTGAATAATACTTGTTAATTCATGTTTTTGTTTTGTTTTCAGGTTTTCGTCCAAATGATTCACAATATAATGGATTACAATACAATAATTTATAAATGATCCGCTTACGGGTGCCACGGGTGTGGCACCTGAGATTTCCGATTCCAGGTCCAGATTAATTACAGGTAATTCACAGTATATATTTTTATATTTTATAATTTATGTAATTTGGTCCAATTGACCTCAAAGATTCAATTATAACAAACTTAAGAAGAACTCGTAGAGAGGAATCGCGAACACAGTAAACACCATGAATAAGAATAGGAAAATATAGAAATTATCAGATTTTCTTTCTTTCTTGATTTTAGGTTCTTTTTGATGGCACCAACAGGAGCCATGGGGACAATCCCCTTTTGCTGTTCTTATTCCTTTCGGAGTCTCCATGTTCCTCAATTCCTTTCTATTCATTTTTCTATCAATTTTCCAGAAGGGAAAATTGAAAAAGAAATTAAAGATTTCGAAGGATTTTTGGAAGAATTCGTGTCGGAGACCCTCTCTTCTTCGCGGCGTGATTGTTTCTGCCTTAGCTAGTTCGCCTCCGCTCCTTCCTCGCTTCGTCTCCTGTCGCCTCGGGAAGCATCATTTAATTCCTTTTGTGGCTCATAGACGCTGTGTGGTGGAGGGCTGCGAGTTTCATTTATTTTATTATCTCCTTCCATGGATCTTCCTCACTCTCTGTCAGATGGCCGATGCTGTCTGGAGAATGTGAGGAGAATCTGTGGGAGGACGTGTCGTGATTTCTATTCCTTTCTCATCATCCCCTCGTAGGGCTCCGTGTCCTCACGGAGGGTGTGTCTGAAAAGATTGGAATAGATAGCACGGCACACAATTACATTTTAACCTTGTTATTATTTTTAGAATGGACTCTGGAATCGTGTTTTGATTATTTTTCTGAAGAAATAATAAAAAATTTCTGAACTCTGGACCTGTGGAATTTTGGGATTAATTCATTAATAACCTTTATTTAGTCATATTGGCAAAAATTCATTCATGTCATAAATTCGCATATAAAATTTTTACTGGACTTGGAATGGAATTCATACGGAAATCTGTTAAGCTTCCTGTGTCTTAACTTAAATGCATAACGAAGTTCTTTTTAACGAAGATAGAGTTTTTATTAATTAAACAATAACTTGGCAAATTCATCTTAAGGCCCTATGACTTAATTATTTATGCATAGCGGTCTGATTCTCATCTTAGTTAATTCATATTTCATTTGAAAACGCAAAATTTCTAATTCGTCAAGTAAATTGTGTTTTATAAACTATTCTACATACGCCTAAGGAATGTTCTACGGCTAATCTTCTAATGCGTAAAAATATAACTATTCTGGGCATCTATTTTTAGATTTGAAAATCAAAAGAGATAATAGGAAAATGTAAGTGAAATGTAATTACGCTGATTCTCTAAATAATTAACGTAGAGATTATAAATTCATACAAATGCCGTCCAAAACAAAGACATAACTTTCGTTGAGATCATATGAGAATGAAATTTTAACGTAGAGATTATTTTTATAAATCTTATAGTTATTAACGGAGATAAATTTTTAAATTTTAAAGTAAACACCGCGGGTCTTGAGACTATTTACTTTCACCGGGTATTTGGTTTAATTCATTAATTTTTCGAAGTTATTTTCTTTGAGGGGAAAATTTTAATGGGGATGAAGGATCCTTGCTAGGGGAGGGATGTCTTCTTCATCAATTAGGGGTTCTTCTTGGTTTGGAGTAGGGTCCGCTACTGCTGGTTCTTGGGGATCCTGAGGTTCGGGAATCGGTTCTCCACGTGGATCTTCGGTATGGACCATGGGAAGGACGTGCTGTACGGGAGCTTCTGGAGATGCTTGAGGCATGGGTAGGTGTAAATTCCCTTGTATTGCAGCTAGGCGTAATGGAGCATACCATTCAGTTTCCTCGTTGGCCAATAATTGGACTGGAGGGATAATTGCAGGCACGAAGACGATTAAAGTTTCTGTCGGGATTATAGGTGCAAAGCTTCCTGGCCCTGACTGAAATTCATATTGCAGACGCACGTTTAGATTATTAACGTGCATGGCTAGAAGATCTCGGAGACCGTACGGATTATTTGGTCTCATGATCGTATTAGTTCTTCCGGGTCCCAGCCATAATTCAAATCCCGGAATGACTTCGAAGCGGACTCGATATGGAAAATTTGACCTGGGATCCATGACCAACATCTGGAAACGCTGCTGTAGATAAACCTGATATACCATTGCAAGAGCCAGAGTCCTGACTGATCGTGCCCCCATTTGGACATGGGGCATGACTGGTCTTGGGTTGTCCGCGAATGCAGGTACCGTGATGGTGGTGGGATTTGGATTTTGAACATTCAGTCCCCCGTGTCCTATTTGCGTGGACTTATCTTGTCGATTCAAAGTTACCCGTAAGACTGCTGCATCCGCGGCGGTTGGGGGTTTATAGCTGGTGGAGGCGGGTGGATTGGCATCTAATCCTAGTTGAGTAATCGTCAGACGACGTGTGGATTCCTCTTTCGTCGGGGAAGATGGTGAGGGAGTTGGACGTTGAATACGTTCTGCCCGCGAAGGGAATGGAATTCCTCGTCTTTCGTAGTCTTGACGAATAAAATCTCTATCTCTCCTACGTTGATCAGCCCATGACATTTTCTTTGGTCCTCGTGAGTAGGGAGAATATTTACTTTGCTCCGAATAATTTAGAGGAGGCCGCCCACCCAATGCTGCAATACCTCTTGGTTGTCGGCTCACTTCGATGGAGGCATCCGGCGTTTTCTTTGATGTCGGAGTACGACCTCCCGTCGAAGTGATTTCATATTTTTGGCCGACAATCTTCGGTTTTCCCTTTGAGGTGGATGGCTTTGGTGCAAAAATGGGAAGCGGCTGAGGAGCTTTTGAGCCAGATTTCAAGAGGTGAGGGCCGGAGCTCGAAGGAAGGGCAGATTTTGCTGCTGCGATGGCAGCTCTTGCTATTTCTGCCGTGATTTTCGGGGCTCTGATTGTTGAGCGGGACGATGGAGGAGCGACGGTCCTTCGTGCGCTGGAGGGACCTCCCATCTGGATGACGGTGTTGTGGGGAGATTTCGGTACTAATTTCCATTGATACCCAGGCCGTCCCTGGTTTTTGGCTCTGTAACCCGGATGTCTTTGTCTCATGCGGGCATGTTTATTCCGGAGCAGACGTTTTTCAACTTCATTTTTCTTTGTTGGTCGCACCGGGACATATTCCATATTAGGATCATTACTAACGGGGCGATTTTTGTTGGTTCGCCAGCGTTCGCGTCTGACACGTTTTTGTGGATTTTGTGAAGGTTGAGGACGCGGTGGCGGAGCTTTTGATGAAGTTGAAGGCGTTGGGATTCTTGGGCCCAAAGAGACCCTTGGCGACCTTCGTGCGAAGCCTTCTTTAGACGGGTCGTATGCCCTCTTTACTACTTCTTCGATTCGCTGTTTTTCTTCATCTGTATCAGCGGTTGTTTCTGCTGAGGATGATGATGAAGAAGGAGCATACGACTTCTTTGGTACTTTCTTAACCTTTTGTTTTTCTTCATCGGTGTCAACCTCGGTTGATCCTATGGAAATAGATGACGATGAAGATGGAGTTAATTTCCGCGGTTTGTTTGGGTTGTAGGACTGTTTTATTTCAAGCTTTAATCGTTGTCTTTTCGTTTCTTCGGAGTCAGTAGATGATGAGGAAGATGAAGATGAGGTTGAAGACGAACGTGAAGATGATGAAGACATCTAATTATAAAAGAAAAGGGAAGAGAAACTGGAAATGATTAAATAGTTCGCTTCTTTTTAGAAAGTCAATGTTTTCTCCTCTCCCGAAGCACTGATTATTTGAGATTAAAATGAGTTCAAACGTCGATGTGTCATTGGCGTTTGCATTTTAAATAATGTTTTCACTTTTAACTTTTAATTCTCTAAACTAAGTTTCTGATCCCGAAGGGGTCAGAAGGGAAAATTTCTTAAATTAATTGTAGTGATCTCTTATAATTTTATGATCTCTGTTTTGGAGGTTCGCTCTTAAACCGGCAAAATTTGTAGCGGTGGCCACCACCGCAATGACCACAACGTCTTACTCTTTTCTTTTTAGGTGGTTTGAAAAGGGGGCAATCTCGAAAGATGTGCCGAATGTCCCCTTTTACTGACTGCTCCCTACAATTCGGACATTCCCTAAGCTTCGAACTAAATTTATTTTTAATGACCACATTGTTAAGATTATTTGGTCGCTCGTGGGCTTGGCCTTCGGCGACTAAGTTATTTTCTTTTTGCGCGGAGGCGGAGGCTGAAGGAGCTTCCGAGTCTGCATTAACTTTTGAAGGGAATTCCGGATCTGGGTCCCAGTTTATGGTGTTAGTAGGGCTCTGTGGTGAGATTCTGAGCTCCTGGGTGTCTGGTCCTAACCAGAAATCTTCTTGATCGGAGGGAACATTCCCCTCGTCACTGTCGCTGAGTGATATCTCCATTCATTACTGCGATATAGGATTTCATTTAATTAATCTTACATCCTACCTAATTTGAGAGATATCATTTAAATTTTGTTATGTTTTTATTTTTATAATTTCTTTATGATAATTTAGTATGGAGGTTCAGGAGTGGGATTCCGCATGTGAGCATTAGTTTCCCAGTGAAATACTTTTGTTGGAAATAATCAGGGATCCAATGCTCATATGAAAATCGCAATCCTGAATCCCCTCGTAATTTTATACTAAGGGTTCGAATTGTTTGGAAGGAAAATTTTATTTGGTAAGTTTGGAGAATTTATATTTTAATCTGAATCTGATGGTGATGGGAGGAAATGAGAAATATTGTCATGCATTCGTCCCATACACTTGATCATGCTGTTGATTAACCGAATCGACTTTGTATTTTCCTTCCGGGCGGTGGGAGAGGAAGTTGGTTCCTTATCCCTTCTTTTACGGGGTTTCGGAGGGGGATCTCTTCCTTGAGCAGCGGAGCTAGTGCCTTGTTCAGGGGCTTTGGAAAGTGCTCTTCTCGATCGAGTGGCTACTCCAGGTCGACGATCACTGTCCGTTAAGGTGCGAGGGGTCACCTCGCGATTCTTTCGCCGTTTTTGCTTTTTCTTACGGCTTACAGATTCTTCATCTGTATATGAACTGGGATCTTCAGTCGTTTTTACCTGAGATTCAACTGTTTCACTCCCGGAAACCTGTTGAGCTTCATCTCTTTTTGGAGATTCAGTTCGGGATTTCCTCTGAGTGGGGGTCGCATTGACCCAAAAGCTTTCACTATTTCGCTTCTTTCTAGGGGATTTACTTGGGCGAAAGTTTGACTGAGGTTCCCTACTTGGGGCAGAATGGGTATTTTCTTTTCTGCTATATGTACTCCTGGGTGGAGTGTAATTTCTGGCTTCACCGAATTGTGAAACTGGGTTGTTAGGAGGGGATGGGGTTCTCTCTCCGCTGACTCTAGTAGGTGGGGAGTTCTTGGATGAAGAAGTCCTGTCCCTACTCCTATTCGGATCACTCCGAGAGTAATCCCTGTGGGATAAATTTATATTCAAGTTAATGTCTTGTCTTGTAGAAGGTTGAGTGGAAATCTGTTTTTCCTGGAATCTAGCTCTGGGAGATTGACTATTTGAATGAGTCTGACTTTTATCTTCCCTGACCTGCGAATGGGAGGGGCCAACGTGAGAAGGCGAAGTTATATTCGCACTTCCGTGATTGCAAGAATCTTCGGCGCTCTGAGGCGGAAGTGGAATATTTTGAGTTTCCCCAGTCCAAGAATATTCGGGACACCTGGGAAACTGATTTTGTTCTTCCCTAAAACTAGCTTGATTTTGAGCCGTGGGGCTCAAGATTTCTTCAGCAAGACTAAGATTTTGTGGGGTACGATTTAAATTAGAAAGGGCTGAATTTTGGGGTGAGGGGTTGTTTCTAATTACCGGCGAGGTTATTGCTCTTGGTTCTCTACCCTGTATCTGATGGGAAACTTCTCCTCTACATGAGCGTGGATTCGAATTTTGACTACTCTCAGTACTCCACGGGATTAGCTGGTTTTCTATTTCTAACTTATTTTGCATGCGTTCAAATCTTTTTCTAATATTTTGAACTGTATTTTTATTGAATGAGTAATTTAATTTTAACTTTGTTGGTTGGATTATTGAACTGTGAGGCGTTCCAAGTGGTTCGTTCCTCGAAAAATTTTGGGGGCTGGAATTTCTTTCCGCACCGGCGAAGGAGCAAGTGCCCTCCATGCGGGTGGGGGAAGGAATTTCAGCGGAATAAGGAGGTTCGAAGTCGCCTTCGGAGATCCTTTGTGTGGGAATGTCCTGATGGTTGGAGCCTGCAAGAATATTGTGGCTGCTCATCTGACCATCAAGGACTTGAGTTTCCTGTCTATCATTGTGAGTCGAGCTTGCAAGAATGTGGTGGCTGCTCATTTCATTATTTTGATTGACAGGTGCGCTGACGTGGCTTGAGCTTTCGGAACTGCTCAAGCCACTAATAGCATTGGGAAGTCGTATTGGACCAGTGGAGCTCGAAGCATCGCTTAGTGGAGCTCTTTCTGGTTGTACGATTTTCTCCAGATCTGATGGAGATTGTAAAGAAGATGTTGAAGATTTGTCTGAAGTTTGGACCCGATGTGTACGTCCATCCGAGTCTTGTGCAATGATATTCAGACCATCCCCGACATCACCCCCAGGCGTTTTACTAAACGCCGACATATTGACGAAGGATGGACGCGAGGGTCCATGTTGAGGAGGGTGAATGTCGGGATTGAGTGTAGTAGGTGGAGGAGCACGGACATTCCAAGAGGAATGAGAACCATCCGTACTTCTCAAACTCTGTTGGTGGGGATGTGATGCATCTGTGTCATCACATCTCGGTGGTAATTGTTCAGAAGGTGGAATATATTCCACCGGGGTTTCGACATGGAGGTCTGACGAATAATTGAAGTCCCCTCGGGGTAGTACATCTACAATAGGGGTTCCATTTATTTGAGGAGGATCCTCAGTGGGATCAAGACGGGGCTCCGCGAGGAAGACCTCTTCCGCTGGGACAGGCCGTAAGTCATTCAACCAGTCGGAGTCAACGGCGGATTCCTCCGGAGCGGGTAGGGGCTCCCCTGTCACATATTTACGTAAATTATGGCCATGGGTCAGACGGAGCTGACGTTCCGGCAAGAAAACATTTATGTCTACATTGTGTGGACATAGGAAGTAAGAATGTATATTTTCATTAACACTATAAATTTTATAAGGCCCCGTGTATTTCATAACAAATTTTGATTTGGTCCCGGCTGGCCGCGTGTAGTTGCGCTTCCAGACCAAGTCACCTATTTGAAACCTTACAGCGGGATGCCTTTTATCAAACGCTAATTTTCTCTTTAATTGACTCTCGCAAGAGTTTTGAAAGGCTTGCATACGGACGCGAAACATTTCGCCTATGCGCACTTGTTGTTGTTCTAAGTCCCACTCGGGACTTAGATGGTCATCTAATAAATTTAAGTTACGATTAGGAAGGCTGATGCCATGAAGAAGAAAGTAAGGAGTGAACTTAGTACTAGAATGAGGTGCGCTGTTATAAGCATCCTGGACTGCTGGGAGTTTTTCATCCCAATAACGCCTGTCTTCGAATTGTAACTTCTTGAGTATGCTGCCGAAGGTAGAATTTACTCGTTCACAGAATGCGTTGGATGATGCATGGTATGGAGCAATGGTGATGCGGGTAATGTTATTTTCTAGACAAAATTGTAAGTATTCGTTAGCTATGAAGGCACCTCCATTATCAGAGACAATGCTCTTCGGATGATGTTGTTGAACGAAGGGTATTAGATGCTTGGCAAAATCTTTCCAACTAGTGGAACGACACGGAAAGAGCCAAAGAAAACGAGTGCATTGATCAATGATGGCTAGGATATATTCATGTTGTCTAAAGGTTTTGTCTAGAGGACCCATATGATCTACCGATATTCTATGGAATGGAACTTGAGGTGTGATCATGACGTGAAGCGGTCCCTTATTTTTGCGGTTAATCTTCGCGAACCTTTGGCAAGTTTCACAGGCGCGGCATACATTGAGAATTATTCGATGCATGTTAAAGAACCAGAATTTGTTCTTCAATATTTGCGTTATCTTGTCACTACCTAGGTGAGATTGCTTGTGGAAATCCTGGGCTGCTTCCTCCGACAAAGGATATGGAAGTACTGTTAGCCACATCGGACCTAAGGGTTCATAATTAATATGTTGTAGAAGCCCTTCTTCTGTGAGCTGATAATCCTTCCTGTATTTATTTTCGCCTTCGAATTTATTTGCCCTATCTTTTTCTAATGATTTTATAATCTTGAGGCATCGGGGATCGAGCTTCTGGCTAGCGACGATCTCGTGATCTAAGTCAAGGGTAGCGAGGTTCGGATGAACTATCTCTGCATCCCGAAGACTACGGAGGTGTACAGTGGTTTCGGGTTCTCCCGGATTTTTCCATTCCTGAGTAGGGATATCTCTTGGTGGTCTGCTTAAACCATCAACCATTTCATTATTCTTGCCTTTGATATGGTAAATCTTGATGTCGTAGGAGCTCAATTTGAGACTCCAACGAATGAGTCTTGAATTAACTTCAGATGTCTTGAGGATGGATGTCAACGCAGAATGGTCTGTGTAGACATGGATTGTCCTGCCCAACACTAGTGAATGTTGTTTAGCAAGGCCATGGATAATAGCGTAGCACTCTTTTTCTGGAGTGGACCATTTCAGCTGCGGACCGGTGAGTAGATGTGAATGAAAGGCAAGTGGCCTTCGAAAACCATCGATGTTTTGTACGAGACAAGAACCAATGCAAAAGTCACTGGCGTCCGACCATAGTTCCAATTGACCATGGGGGACTGGAAAAGCAAGTAGCGGAGCTCCAACTATGAGCTGTTTAAGCGTGTCAATGGCATTGCGACAAGCGTCATCAAAGTTGAATGGAGCATTTTTCATAAGCAATTTGAAAAGCGGACGAGCCACATGAGAATATCCATTTATCATACGACGGAAAAAGTTAGAGATCCCTATAAACCTCCTAATCTCGGTAGTGTTCCTGGGATACGGATACTCGACAATAGCCTTAACTCTCTCACTGTCGATCCCTATGCCGTCTGCGCTAACCCGATGACCGAGGAAAATAATTGAGGGGAAGCCAAAGAAGCATTTGGTAGGCTTCAACTTAATATTGGCTTTCAAGCAAGTATAGAGAACCTGTTCTAGCCTCTCAAGCATCTGGCTAAAGCTAGAGCCGCCGAAGCTTGTGTCATCGACGTAAGAGGCTAAAAAGTCACAAAGAAGTGGAAACCAAATTTTATTCATTATTTGCTGGAATAAGGTTCCAGAATTTAGGAATCCAAATGGAAGACTGAGGGGTCTAAATACTCCCATATGGTTTATATAGGCGAGAAGATTTTGAGAAGCTTTATCGAGCCCAATTTGTTGATATGAATTTGCCATATCAACATTGCAGAAGTGGGTACAACCGAAAAATTTTGCAAATAAACTCATTAAGTTAGGTATGGGAGCTGCAATGGGTTTTACCCTTTTATTGATGTCCCGATAATCTATTACCGGGCGCCAATCATTTACACCTTTCTTTACAACTAACATTCTAGATACTGTTGAGCTTTGACATGGTTCAATGCTTTTGCGTGCGATCCCTGCCAAAGTTTCACGTTCGACTACCTCCATGAATTTTTGAGACATGACCGTAGGATTATGAATCATTGGAGATTGGTCTAACATTTCGATGCTAGCTTCCAAGACTTGACCTGTTAAGGGATCCTTTACGGTTTCATGAAAATCTTCAGGTTGCCACCCAAAGACTTTATGAAATTTGCTGAGGAGATCCCTAAGTTGGTCTTTCTCTTCAGGTGCCAAGTTTTCGTAAATTTTGAATTGTTGGAATTCCTCGTCGGTGAGCGCTTTGCTCCCTTCGACCAAGGATGGTACTGGGGTTATTTTTGGAGTGCTTGGAAACTGCTGTTGATCAGTATTTAAGTGAAGCATGCGTAATTTATGATGATCGGGTGGAATAACTCGATAGGTAGTCAGTGAAGGCTGAATCGGGAGAATGATGTCCTCAGGATCTGAATTGATGAGGTGGCATATGCCATGACCGTTTTCTATTCTTAATGCGGGTTCAAGAACTTGAAGCCCAAATTTTTGGAATAGTTGATTATTTGGTTCCAATAGAATGTCCCCATTAAAATGCCTATCTTCCACGTACACGTTGACGGGATTAGGACGGTACGCCTCAATAGAAAGCGGGGTGACTGTGCACAATCTTAATTTAAATTGAGGTAAAAGACATTCAGCTCGCGATGACATACTGGTGGTTGATATTGTTTGTACCTCATCGCCAGAGGAGCTGTCTGAGCCGTATGAAGGGCGGATGGTGTGGACCACGGATTCCGTGTCCGAGCCATCGCCATCCATAGGGGTAATTTCTGTTTTAATAATTAAATTGTAAAAGGGGTCATCAATTAAAGGATTAAAAGCAAATTGAAGGTCAGCATTCACGTCCGATTCAGGATCTATACTATCTGTTCGAGTTATTTCCTTTGATACCCTTAATTTCTTAACATTAGTTTTGCGGAGGTGAAGGCAAGTTCCTGCTGCCCGTTTTAAACTTTTTCGTGGAGGCGGTTGATTTTCGTCATGTTCAGGAGGAAGGAAGGTCAAGAGACCTTCGTGACATAATACATACGCATGATTCTCCCGAAGGAGGTCCATGCCAAATACCAACTGGTCATTCGCTTTGTCCATGACGAAAAATCCCCACTTTATCCACTTATGAAATTCCTCAATATAAAGGATGAGGAATACGAATTTCTTTATAATGTGCTCCTTGCCATCATTAATGGATAAGATGGCCCTAATGGGAGCACATGGTTGAACTCTCTTCTGGAGTTCCAATCTGACTAATGTACGTGGACTAATGGTGCTAATGGTGGCTCCGGTATCAATGAGGGCTTCGACTGTGATTTCTCCGCCGTGTTTATTTTTAACTGGAAAAGAACGTCGAATTTCCATTTCGACACGTGAGAATGTTCTAACTTGTTGAATGGATCCCGCATCGGGAACTTTGAAGATGTCATCATTAGTGATGATGTCGTCGGAATTTCCTATATTGAAATCAAAAGCGGAGTCAGTATCAGAGCCGTCATTGATAGGAGATGTGGGTGCTGAGTTGTATGGTGAGACTTGAATAGACTCAGCTACCTCTGGTAAAAGATAGGGAAGTGAAGGAATGTTTAGGAAAGGCACCAATTTAACGGATTTATTTAAGATATAACTAGGAGGTTCAGGTTCTAAGGCAATATCAGTGAGAGGCGATTGGGGGGGTTCTAAGGAATCTACGCCCCCCCGTTCGAGTTTAAAGAATTCTGATTTGAGGAATAACCGAAAGATGCCGAAGTTCCCTGTCGCTCAGGTGGAGGTTGATCACTGGAAGACATCGAGGAAGCTCCACGAGTGTTCAAGCCTCTTAATGGTGCTCCACTAGAAGGATGGTATTCATCCGGTGGAGGATTTTGATTATAATCCCTAAAAGATGATTGCATAGGATATGCCTGTTGATACATAGGTTGTTGTTGAGGTGCGAGATACTGAATAGGAGCAGGTGCATACTGCAATGGTTGGACCTGTTGCTGTTTTAACTGCTGAACTGACTGAGCTAAATCCTGCAAGAGTTGTACCATGTTAGGATCTGCCACGGCCGGAGCCGGAGGAGGATTGGTATTGTTGGATTTATTTCCTCCTGAGGATGTATTTCCATTTGCCGTTTTGTTAGGAGTGGTACGTGGTTTCGGAGGAGGAGCGATGCGGCCTTGTTCCTTCAAGAGGATTAGGCATTTGCGAGCCCCATGATTCTCCTTACCACACTCCATGCAATTCATGCGACCTTTGGAGTTTTTAGCAGCATCACGTTGTGCAGAGGTAAACTTGGAAGTATCAGCAGTTTGATATTCCAGACCGTCCCAGGCCACATAGTAATCTCGGTGAAGGACATCGGTGGGTTTCTTTTGATAAGGATGTTGGACTTCGGCTTCGAGTCCTCTGATATAAGCCTTAGGGATGGATGCCGACGCCGAGTTACTCTGTGTACTGGGTTGATTTAGTTTGGCTTCCTGTTTTTCCGCAATATGACGTTGCATGACTATGCGGAGGCTCTTTTCAGTGGTGCACTGCTTCGCTTTTTCAGCAATGTCTGGTGGCAATCCCTTAATTAATTCGCGCATCCGTTTTTCGGGGTCCATGTGGGGATCAATAAGATCCAAACATTCGCCACGGATGGCTAAGAAATCTCGAGCGCTTTGATCAGTTTTATAAGCAGTGTTTGGAAGATTAGCCTCGGCACGGTCTGCGACATAATTTCGATCGAAATAATGAACAAGGGATCTTGTAATTTCATCCCATTTGTCCGCGCAGTGATCGAAATCGTCATAATCCATGCGGGATGTAAATCTATTTTTATTATTACGCCACCATTGAGCCGCTTGATGGGTGAAGACCCGGTCAAGTCTAGTTATTATAGCAGATGGTGGCAGACCATATAGACATACTAAGGAATTAGTATCAATTACCCATTTTCGAGCTAGCATTTCTCCGTTAAATTTGGGTAATAGATCAACATATTTGGTTAATTTGTAGTGATCATATGCAGCAGGGTTCATATGCCTATCTGTGCTTCTCCCTCTTGGAGGAGGGATAGCAGGAGGTGAAGGCATACGCCTGTGACCTGGTCGCCCCCAAGGGGATGATGGAAGCTCTTCATCAGAACGACGAGACTCATCACCACTATGAGGGGATCGATTTGATCTATGGCTACGGTTGCTACGACTGGATCGTCGTGGCGGCGAAGAATCATCTTCATGAGATCTACTATCTCTGTGAGAGCGTCGAGGAGACGGCGAATAATCCCTATGGGATCGGCTGCTACGACTTGAGTGTCGTTGCGATCGTGAATGGTCCCTATGGGATCTATGATCTTCCTGATCTCTTGGAGGTTCTCGTTCCCTACGTGCCGAATTATGTCTCGATGTTGAATGAGATTGTCGACCCTCATCATATTGTTGACTCCTGCGTGAATGACTCCTGTCCTCTCTCGGGCGTGATGCCAGTGGAGGAGTTGGAGTCCTAGTTTCGCGGTGAGGACGATGAGGTGGACTATCGGGTTGTCTAGAACGAGAAGTTCGGGGTGGAGTGAACCTTTTATCATCGCGATGATGAACAGGTGGACTCTCAGCTCGATGAGATCGTGAGGATCTTGGTGGAGTGTCTGGTCTCTCGCTGCGGTAGCGATTCGATGGACTCTCTGGTCTCCTTGACTGAGAATGTCTAGGCGGTGTAGCCTGACGAGACGATCTAGAATTATGAGTAGGAATATGACCTGTTGTAGGTGGTGCTGGATTTGATCTTTCTCTATGGGATTGACTTGTTGAAGAGGGAAATGGATCCCTAGATAAATATTGGCGCGGAGAAGCATCAGTTTCCCGATGTCTTCGCAAATCGATTTGAGGATACGCATTGTCGAAATTCACCTGAGGTGCACGTTGGGGTATATTGGGAAAAGGATCTACCCATGGGGTAGGTTCCCTGGATCGATCAAATCTGCCTTCGTATGTGAGTGGCTCAACATTGCTACTTATGATTGGGCGTTGCTGAGGCCTGCTTGATGGGCGAGTTTCTCTTGTAGGAGCATGTGCCAAATAAACATTCAAGTCAGCTCCAGGAGGAACTGGTGGTAAAGAGCCAAGACCAGAAGACGGAGTTTGAACTGTATAGCGAGTTTGATTTGCATCGCGGCTCTGTACCAAAGCGGTGCACGGAGGTGGCACTAGAAGATTCCCTGTGGGGTTTCTTTGCGGAGGCTGTTCTATACTACGGAATGGAGGATTTTGAAAATGAGAAGGCCTATTATTTTTAGGTCTTTGATTTTGTTCTTCATCCAAGTGAACAGATGCAAGCGCGGCTCGAAGCTGCTGTTGCGAGACTGGAGGAGTGGGAGAAGGAGCCGGAATGATCCGTCGATTTCCCCCTCCTTGTGTCGACTGTTGATTCGATGTTAGGGTATTAGTGGTCTGTATTGGAAATGGAGAACGTGATCGATTTAGTGTTGAAGGATTGCTGCGTGACCTTTCCTTAGGTTGGAATGTATAAGCTTCCCCGGTTGATGGGGTTTCCACCAAAGGATTTGTTCCATGGGGAAAGCTCATGAAGGACCATACGGCAACTTCCAGAGTGGTATTATTTTCTCTGGCAAAATCTACTATTCCCTTGTAGAAATCTTCGTCTAATGCACGAACCATCAGCTCACTATGAGACAACGGAATTTGACGATCGTCGTACCATCGTTGCATATGTATATTTATTTGTTCTCTTGTGCGAGAGGTGACCACGGTGGGAAGTGAATTTCCCTCCGGTTCGTCAGCATACTTCAAGATGGGTAATGGACGCGTGGACGAAGATGAGGTTTGGGGACGCTCCATTAGTACTTGACTTAAGCCGTTGGCTTTTGGTGGAGGCCCCTCCTCAATAGATCTTCTATGAAAGAAAGGATCAAGTTCAGAAATATCCTCATGATCGAGTAGAACTCGAATAGTTGGATCTATTATGGAACGAGATCGATTCACTTCGATTATGTAGCCTGGAGTTACGCCATCGCGCAAAAGAATCCTCTGAGGATTGATGGGAATAGAGATTCGTCGGCCATTGAAAATTAAGTAATTTTCATGTGGACCATATGCCTCTAAGGCGTAGTGAGTAATGCCGTTACAATGTTGATCGATGTGAGCATCCAATTCAGATTGGTTGGGGTCATCAAGATCGGAATCTCGGGGATTCTGATCTGTTTGGACCGAACCTTGGTCATCCCCGGAGGGTAATGTTTGGTATGAAGACGTCTCATCATCTTGATCTTGCTCAACCCCTGGAATTTTCTTTTTCTTAGTCACTCTCGATTTGGAAGTCGATTGTGATTTAGAATGTGAAGAACTTCCAGCTTTGTGGGTCTTATTCTTAGAAGGAGATTTATTAGAAGTTCCTTTCTTCTTGCTTATATTGCTATGAGGTTTACCGTTGGGGCCGGGTGTTTTTGGTACCACGGTGTTATCCATATCGGATGCGCCGCTGGAGGTACCACAGGCATCGGTATCCTCTATATCTACTATGGGAATATTGGTGTCACCTTGTTGACTCATGGTTAAAATTCTAATTGAGGTAAATGTAATAGAAAACTCTTGGATATTTTCGATACTTGAGAAATTAGAATACATACACTATTTTAATAAACTCCCCGGAGTTTTCAAGAAACTTTAAACCTATCTATATGTTTTAATATTATACTTAACTATTGCTGAAAATTGGTGAAAGCGAGCTTTCTCCTCTTTTCTATTTTTCCCCGCGGTTCTTATCCTTATATAATGGTAGATGTACTAGATCATACCAAGTAATGAAAACTATTGAGAAAGAAAATTATCTATACTTATTTCGAGTATTTCTAGCTAACTTTAATTTTTGGTCAAGGACCTTGTAACATTAATTCTTTATTAGGGATCGCAGTAGGGGAGAATCAGTCCGTTAGTGTCGGATTTCTGAAGATTATATCCGTGCGCTTCGGGCTGTTTTCTCCGGGAGATCCTTGTAAAATGAACTTTCTTCCCTTTCACTTTTTATTTTGAGAACGGTTTGAAGTTTATAGGTGGGTGAAACTTGTGAGAATACTCGCTGGCTTGTGTAGAGGTCGGAGACGGCTTTTCAGCTTTACGCGGACCACCACCTGTTCTCAAGATTGTAAGGGAAGGATTAGTGAAAGTTCGATTTACAAAATATGGGAATTCTTTAGATTTTATTATGATTATGAATAATCTTATTTATGCTTCCCCAGAGGGGTACAGGGGTACCTCTGCAAATCTTTGGTGTCTCAGTGGCGATTTGAACGGGGCTCGAAGCTCTCCTAAATACTTAATACCACAGTCCGAGGTAGGCCAAAGATTTGTTCAGTTCCTGCAGCTCCAATTCCGGGAAGAATAAATTGATGGTTTCAAATGCGTAGAGGGCAAATATGATGAGTACACACAGTTGCTCAAAATCGATTGTTGAGTGACCTCCAGAGAAGAACCAAGTGAAAGCGTCTTTGGTGAAGGCGTAAAATTGTTCAGGCGGAACAATTGACATGGATTTCTAAAGAAATGTGACTCAGAAATAAATTTCAATATTAGACCTCAGAATAATTGATTTTTATTTAATTGGCGTGGGTAATTTTATTTTATTGTTTTTCTATGTATGACCGCTAGTTTGTTTTTAAGGAATTCGAGTCACGGTTTGCGTCCCGAATTCTTGTTAAATGATCTCTACGAAGAATTTGTGTAGTTGTAGATCGAGAAGCTGTTCGTCTCCCAATCCACCAAGTCTGCAACTACAAGATTCACAATTAATTGTTAATGAAATCTATATTATGGGAGGGACGCCTTTATCAACGAAGTTGACGGCGTAATGGTCTAAGACCTAAGGATTTTGTGCTTAATACGATTCCAAATAACTTTCCAATGAGTCCTTATAAAAAGATTGGATTGTGCCCTGCCGATGCAAAATTCTCTTATATGATTGAGGACAAATATTATGAAGCCAAGAAGTTGTACTTTTGTCAAATGCCTATGACCTACACGTCTATGCCAGGTGACAACTGAAGCTACGAACTTACGAGGAAAATCTGATTCTCTAATCAAGTTGATTCGCTGCATTCACTCTGGGGTCACTACAACCGTAGTTATCATATGCCATACACAATTGAAAGAACTTTTGAGCTTGTGGGTATGTCAAACTTGGACGATTTATGGCTATGAAATAAATAAATACTGCTTCTTTGAGCTGGGGAAACCAATTTTCTGCGTTTAGATGTGGGATTGACGTAGCTATTGGACCGTTCAAACCTGTGCGCAGTTTTAATTTGTGGAAAACAAAATTAATAAAAGAAGTTAACTGGGCTTCAGTAATGATGTGTTTTCCCTCCTGTGCAAACCAGAATCTTATGGCGGCTTCGGTTCGAGTAACCAATTCTGTAGGAGTGGGATCACTCATTCAATGATGTTAACTTTTTCTATTATGTTGAAGAAAAGTTGCTGTTGACAACTTACAATGGGAATAGGATCTAAATTGAGAAACCAGTGAAATACCGCGGCTTGGTATTTCTTACTGAAAGTTTGGGAATTAAATCTGGGAAGGGTAACGGGAGAACTTTTATTCTCGCGCAACCCCAAATAATTTAAGACAAAATCACGAAAATTCTCGGTGCTAATCGCTGAGAAATGTTTATGGCCTTCGATGATGTGCCAATAAATTATTTCTGATTCGATTCTTTTTATTAATTTATGGGGATTATCGAAGTTCATAAACGGAAATATACTATCTTTTCAACTATTATTACTCTCGAAATTTTGTAGATCTTGGTCATGGGCAGCTGCCATAAACAGATATTGATATGCCCTGTAGGTTGCCTCAGGTTCCTCGCAACGAGTACGAAACCAACAATACACCGATTCAGCGTAAAAACGTATGTAATTCTGCTGAGTTAATCGTGTATGGGTGGTTGCTACTGGAGAATCCTTGTCCTCCTGGATTTCCAAACGGGCAAGGACAAACTCGAGGAATATGTTCTTCGAAAATTGGGTATGGGTTTGATGACCTACGTTAGTATACCAGTCGTTGATGTGTGCTTGGATTTGGAACTTAAACTCGATCGGTGTGCCGAAGTACATTTATTTAATTATTTATAACTGAAGCAAGATGATAATCCAAAGATCCACCGTGTTCGTCAAAGAAATTGGTGACGGTGTGGAATTCTTCTAACTGATCGAAAGTCAAATGATGACGACCGATGCTACAATACCAAGTGAAAACGGCGTCTCTGAATCTCGCTGGAAGAGTTGTGATGGTAAGATGGGAAATGTCAGTTTCGATCGGGCAAGAGGGATGATATTGGATACCCAAGAAATTTAATATAAATATATTTAAGAAGCGGAGTTCGGATGCGGGGAGAAATTGGTACCCAATAATGGTATGCCAGTATTTCACCGAGTCCGTAAGTCGCTTAGCTAAAAGAACAGGATCCCAAGAATTCATGCAATTTCACAGTATAAATTATAAAGTCTTACAAGTTAATAAAGTCGTATTTATCATATGCTGTAAGAATGCCAATAAGATCGTCTAATTGAACGGTTGACAAATAATTATAACCTCCACCGAAATACCAAAGGAATACCGCCTTCAATAGTTCCTTCAAGAAATTTGTATTTTGAAGGAACGGATTTTCCGGGATTGAGTCGGTAGGAGATGCTTGAAGGTTTAATTGTTTAAGGATGAATTCAATGAATAGATTTAATTCAGATTCGGGAAGATATTGATGAGCAATAATTGAATGCCAATATCTTATGGAATCGTTAATACGTTGGACTAGGGCAAAGGGGTCAAGGAAGGGCATTCGGGGTTATATTACTGTGGGAAAAGGAAATCGATATAACAACTTAGAAAAGTAATGAAACCTCTGAGTTGTTGATCTTCTAGGAAAAGGAAACCTTCCTCTTCGTGCCACTCGAGAATCGAATGAATGAGTAAGGTTTGTATGTTGAGATGTGGAATATGATTCATGGGATTATTTAAAGGAAGATAAATTCAATTCTGATGAATGGGTAGGATGCTCTAAATTAATTGAGGTTAACTCGTCGTAACTAAGGACAACACTGATGAGGACCTTGGTCTGGTCTACTGAAAGATGCTTATGACCGATGACAAAGTACCAATCCACAAGGGCAAGTTTAATCTTATTGTTGAAATTGATTAAGTTCAAATGAGGAATTTCCTCGTTGAATAAAGTACCGAGTCCCTGAGGGATTTCTAATTTATTTACCACAAAAACAATAAGATCCCTGAGTTGTGCCTTCGTGCTTTGGAACTGGCCGAGAATCTTATACCAACGACGAATGCTTTTGTCTATTCGTTCAATTGCCCAATATGGGCTTAAATTTGACATAAGAAAATTTATTACAAAATTATTATGCTACGAATGGGGTCGTGTTGAGATACTGATTGGTGACGGCCAATAATATTTCCAACTGGTGAGGAGTAATTAGATGTCGTCCCAACGTAGTGTACCAACACTGAATACCCTGATTAAAGACAAGGATAAAATCGGTAGAAGGTTGATATGTGATTGGACTAACAATAGGAGAAGTAGAAGTCTCTCGTAAACCTAAATGGTGATGAATGAAGGCTATGAGAGTACCAAGTTGTTGAGAAGTGATAACTTGATAATTGACAAATCGATGCCAATATTGCAGAGCTTGTTCACTTCGAGCTACCAAAATTACTGGTATGACCAAAGACATATATTATTAACTTCAATACGTATGATCGGAAGTCGATGCGGCGTTATCAACACTACCCTGATCGTAAATTGCTATTATTGCTAGAAGTTGGCTGATTTCCTGGTCGGTAAGATATTGGAAGCCAAATACGTAGTACCAACTTAAAATTGAATACCTTAATTTTTCTGGGAAATTAGATAAGGTTAAATGGGGAATGAATGCTGCTATTGAATTTGTGACGGGTGACCGAAGGCCTAAATACTCGGTCACAAATTCAATTAAGTGATTAGTTTGGTCTTGGGATAAGTATTGATATCCTGTGAGAGCAAACCAATAACGTACGGAGGTGACTATACGGTGAATCAAGATAGTAGATAAAAGAAATGACATACGGGATCAATTTAATTTGAATTAATATTGAAAATTCTGGGGGCGTTATAAATTATAGAATTGAGTTCGTCGAACTCGAGTACTTCTACAAAGAATTGTTCCAATTGATCAATGGACAGATATAGATGTCCAATCTCTTGGTACCAACTCGTTACAGAGATGCGAAAACGATCTACAAAGTTAAGGTAAGTATGGGGAGATGAAAAATCACTAATGGGTGGATTTGGTAATCCAGTGATGCCCAATTTGACAAAAATATAATTAATCAAATCGTCTACCTGATGTAAATGTAAATATTGATGACCGTATAGACTTTCCCAGTTGGTTATGGCAGCTTTGATGCGAAAATTTAATTCGATACTTTCAACAAATGACATTCAATTTTAATAAGTATTAACGATCGAGGTCGTGGCGAAATGCCCGTTGTACGTTGAATTTGGACGATTCGTGATCGTCCCTGGCAAAAACGGTGACGAATAATTCGTTGACTTGAGCTGGGGTCATATACTGAAACCCTATCTCGTTATGCCAGCCCCAAACTGCAGCTTTAAATCTTTGGGTGAAATTCTCCCAAGAATGGGGAGTTGGGTAATGGATAGGTATTGCTTGTGGTACGTCCACAAGACCTAATAATTCTAAAACGTGCGTGATCAAAGCCCTAGCTTGAGGTAAAGATACGTGTTGTAAACCAATGGTATCGTACCATCCGCCGATTTCTAACTTAATGCGGAAAATTAAGGCTGAATTAGAAATAAACTGACTCATGAACTTACAATTTTCCCTGGTATTCTTTCCCTAAAAAATTCTTTGTCGTCGTTAACAATCTGTAACACAACATGCATTAACTTTCCTAAATGAATTTCTCTGATGTATCCGAATTCAGACCACCAACCAATGAAACTTGTAATTAATTTGTCACTGAATCCGGGTGCACCTGGAAGTAAGAATTCGGTATTGGAAGTTGATGCGGCTTGGTCAAGGTTCAATGTTTTTAGCAAATGTTCAATAAGTTGATTGACTTGGCTTTCGTTTATAAGTTGATTACCTTCTACTTGGTACCAACGTCGAACAGCCTGCGTAACGTTTGATGCAACAAGATTTCTTACGATTGTAGACATCAATTTCCAATATCGAAGGCTTAATTTAATAAGTTACCGAAGGAAAGGAAGGAGAAAGATCGGTATGCCACCAGAAATGAGCAAACTCCGGGTAATTCTGATCCTTGAAAAATTTCAAGGTGATGCGGATCACACCGAAGAGTTGTGGTTTGCTGATGTATGCTTTTCCAACTTCGTTATGCCAACTAATTATGCCGTTAACGAAATGTCGGAGAAGTTCAGCGGTAATGGGTTGATACCGAAGATTTTCAGGAAGGATATGGAGAGTTAAACAGATGTCGTTAATAACGAAATTCACGAAAGAGATTAATTGGGGTTTTGTGATATGCACCCTGCCTTCAGCCTTGTGCCAAAGCCTTAGAGCTTGAATAATTTTATTGAAGAAATTGTAAGCTTCTCTATTAGGATAGAATTCACTAGGATCGTGTAAATTTTGCATTAATATGTGAACGACGAAAATTGAATAAATTTTTTATGCTTCTAATGCCCGATGGAAACTGATAATGGTCTCCACAAAAGATTTGAGTTGAGATGCTGATAAATAGAGATATCCAATCTCAGTATGCCAATTGATAGCAATGTGATGAATTCTCTCCTCGAAATGAGGAAGAATAATTTTTATTTCAGGTAAATTAAGAGGAAATTCGGTTACCGGTGTGAGTCCCAAACCGTCGCACACAAAATTTATTAAGACTGCAACTTGTAATTCAGATAGGTACTTGTGTCCTGTGACCTGGTACCAATATCTGATTGATCTATCTACGTTATTTACTATAATAGCCTGACCGTGATCAGACATACACTGATTCTACTTTCTGAGTTTGGAGAATTTTCCTTCTAAAGGAAAAATAAAGAATTGGGAATTGAAATAAATTGAGAATGGGTTGAAGGAAGGTCTTGGACCTTACAACTTCACTTTTCTCTTAAAGAAAATTGATAATGGGAAATGAAAATTTTATGAGGGCAATATGAACCTATGGTTATTAATGTTCAACTTAATTCGTAACAAGCCAACTTACGATTATTCCGGAGATGTGGTTCTTCACCCCTGGGTTGATGGGAAGTTGCTTGTTTTTTTCGGTAATTTCTTCCTTTTCCTGATTTAAGGATTAATGTACTGAGGTCCTCCACGACAGTACCGAAGAAATGTTCTACGGGATCCGGCGGTGTTAGATCGTTTATCCGGTTCCTTTTTTTATTGGAATGGAGTCCTTTGGGGAGGATCCCTGATTTTGACTGTGATTTTAATTAAGTACTGAAAATTTCGGTAAGCACATTCATTAGAATTTGATCAATATAATTATCCCCAATATCCAACCGTACCAATGCACTGCCCATGCGTTTGCATCCATGTTCCCTTTCACCATGCGCCACTATGATGAGGGAAGCATGGCCTGGGTCAGTGAACCCACCCGGCATGCTAATACCGGCATGTAGATTCGCCAACCTACCCCACATACGTGTGAATCGCCCGGGTTAAATTCCCCTGTTTTATAAGAAGAGATTTGACACTATGGGTTTTCCAGGAAATGCAAAATGAAAAGGAAGATGTAATTTACCTTTGTGCAAGACGGCTGCTCTTGGTAGGTCGAAACCTGGGAATCTGGGATGTCCCCGGATGGAATTTTGAACTCACAATTCCTTTTAACTACTGATGAGGTCACTTTTATGATATTTAATTTGATATTTTTGACCTTTTGGCTTTTTGATGAGTAGCTGCCTGCTTTTAACAAGACAAGGCTGATAAGCTAAAGCTACTGATTTCAATTCTCGGGAATTCTTGTGCGATTTTCCCGAGGTGAAATTTATTGAAGTTCACTTAAAACAGTGAAAATGATGAAGATAAACTTTTCTTCAATAAGGTGTTTACACTTTTCAAAATGAAAAAGAAATTTTTCGAAAATGATGTGGATAATTCGAAATGAAAATTCGGATGAATTTAAGGAAGCTCAGGATCGCATAAAGGCAAACTGAATAGTGAATGGTGCTGGCGATTTTACTATGAGCTGACGAAATTCACTTGGCAGTGGCATGGTCATGGTAAGCGATGTTGCCAAGTTTATACGGGTGAACGGAGACGGCGCCTTGGTTGCCTCTCGTTCACTCTCCGGCATAGCAAATACATGGCCCAGTACGTAATAGTGCTGATGGCGTATGTATTTACGGGGAGTTCAGCCGCAAGGGAGATGCTGATGTTCCCGTTCGTAAGAACGGCAACGTGGCGGACTTGGCCGAGCCCACCGCAGCATCCCGGCAAATAGCGGTCTTCTATTATGGTCGACTTGCTGTTTTGGACGGGGCTATGGATATTTAGATGATATCCACGCACTATTTAAGAAGCCAAAGGGCGACTTATACGAGATTCGGATAGGCGGCGTTGGATTTCGAGTTTGCAACCTCGAATCCTGCCATTATTTAACGTCTTATTTCAGGGAATAGCTGTGGGTGATCCCTACAATACCTATATATACATATTTATTTATTATGTGGGAATGGTATATGGTAATTTCCCTATAGGTCTATGAAGAATTTTATGTTTTCGTGCGAGATTGGCGTACGATTCTTTCCCTGCACGTACATACTAATTTTTTGACTTTTATTTATTTTTAGTAAAAAAAAATGTTTCCGGATCAGAATTTTCGGAGTTTTTGATGCTTTTGGTGACGGGGGGGTAGGGTTTAAGCCTACCCCGCACCTTGTAAAACGAGTATGGTCATCTCCTCCCTACAAATAGTGAGGGTGGGAGGCCATATCCGAGTTTACCACATCCCTTCACCATATGCATCTATGAAACCCCTGTAAAATATGGAATAATTTAAATTTTTATAATTTAATGAAAATAATGTGGAATATGTGGATGTGAAAGATGGTAAGAGTCAGATGGTAGTATTTAAGTTAATAAAGAGGGGGTGTTCCACCACTCCGGAGGAGGCCGGAGACCTATGAAGATGGGGGAGGGAGGCTCAACTGAAATTCCAGTTGAAGCACTCCAGCATAGCTACAGATGGTAAGAATGCTAATTTTACTTATTTTAATTTTAAATACATAATTTATTTTAGTTAGGATTCATGCTTAAATTTCAAACGTAAGGATTCCAAGGGCAGAGTAGCTCGGTGGCTGAGGTCAAGGCTGAAGATAATGTCATCCACGGCCCTGGCTTCACCACCGCGAGCTTCCGACTCCATGAGGGACTACGGAACCACATCGACCGTTGACGGCAAACGGAGCATGTTCACGGTCGAGGGTTCCATTGTCCCATAAATTGGAGATTCGGCCTGCCCGGGAAATTTTGCCAATTCTATTTTTATTACCAATGAAGATGAGTAGCGGAAGGAGAAGACTTATTTATTTTGCTTCTCATTGCAGGAGGACAAGCCGGCGTGAAGGTTGTAGGCCTGGAGGACGCTTGACATCCTCCCATGGCCCTCAGCTCCAACGCCACTGGACGGGATGGACAAGGGACGGAGACGGACGTTTGCCCTGCTGAGCGTTCCAATTGACAAACGTCCACCGTCCCCGGCACTCCAGTTCAGCAGCAACGACTTGTCCTGAATTTTGAACCAATTGAAGGTAAGTTTTATTTTTATTTAAGTTAACTTTTATCATGTTTATATTTCAGGAGGGTCGTTGGGGAAGTGGTGCTGGCTCCGTGCCCAGCAACCACATCCAGCCCAGAAAGGACGGAGAGGTGCGGTGGAGAGTGTCTGCCGAACTGGGGAAGGCATGCGACAGACACACACCGCACCACCACCATCAGTTCAGGCCGACCAACGACCTTGAATTTTTGGATGCCAATCAGGTAAATCGTTTTATTTTTTACATTTTATTTTAATTAGTTTTAGTTTTCATTTAGTTTAGTTAGTATTTCCAATTAGGTTAGTCGGGGAGGTTGGGCGGACGATGGCAAAGCCATGTTACAGGGAATGGCGAACAGTGTCCATGCTCCACCGTCCACTCCAACTTGGAGGACAAACCCGCAAAAGGCAGCCAGTGCTGCGGGTTCGTTCCTTCCAGTCTCCCCTCAATTTTGACTTCATTTTTGTTGATTTTTGCCTACTTTGTTATATGAACCGAAGTCCCTAAATTACGTCAAACGGGTTCAGGGAACCACTGCTGACGACTAATGAATAAGTTAATGATTAACATGCAAATTATGATAATTGATTTTATATTTCTTAATTTCTAGATTCAATGTATTGAGATATGAGAATCAACGGACGGTTTTGCCAATAAATGAGAACACTCAACGAACGAAGATGAGAAGGTAAGTTTAAAGGTAAATGTTTATATTAATCATTAAATTAAAAGGAAAAGAAAAGTTATATTTCCTAAAGTAATATTTCCCAAACGACGTAAGGTCGAGGGCCACAACTGAATAATACTTGTTAATTCATGTTTTTGTTTTGTTTTCAGGTTTTCGTCCAAATGATTCACAATATAATGGATTACAATACAATAATTTATAAATGATCCGCTTACGGGTGCCACGGGTGTGGCACCTGAGATTTCCGATTCCAGGTCCAGATTAATTACAGGTAATTCACAGTATATATTTTTATATTTTATAATTTATGTAATTTGGTCCAATTGACCTCAAAGATTCAATTATAACAAACTTAAGAAGAACTCGTAGAGAGGAATCGCGAACACAGTAAACACCATGAATAAGAATAGGAAAATATAGAAATTATCAGATTTTCTTTCTTTCTTGATTTTAGGTTCTTTTTGATGGCACCAACAGGAGCCATGGGGACAATCCCCTTTTGCTGTTCTTATTCCTTTCGGAGTCTCCATGTTCCTCAATTCCTTTCTATTCATTTTTCTATCAATTTTCCAGAAGGGAAAATTGAAAAAGAAATTAAAGATTTCGAAGGATTTTTGGAAGAATTCGTGTCGGAGACCCTCTCTTCTTCGCGGCGTGATTGTTTCTGCCTTAGCTAGTTCGCCTCCGCTCCTTCCTCGCTTCGTCTCCTGTCGCCTCGGGAAGCATCATTTAATTCCTTTTGTGGCTCATAGACGCTGTGTGGTGGAGGGCTGCGAGTTTCATTTATTTTATTATCTCCTTCCATGGATCTTCCTCACTCTCTGTCAGATGGCCGATGCTGTCTGGAGAATGTGAGGAGAATCTGTGGGAGGACGTGTCGTGATTTCTATTCCTTTCTCAATTCGTGCAAAAGCAAAGTCTGAGTTTTTATGCAAGCAGTTTCTAGTTTTGAGCACTTTTAGGGCGATTGTCTAGATAGTGGGTTGGGCAGGTAATTTGGAGTGGCAAATGTAACAGGGGGCAGATATAATATTTAAAAAATAAAATTTTACGTATTGGAATAATCAAACGTAGTTAAATATTATTAAATTATAAATAAACTTACTCAAAGCAGGAATTTTTGCGGTGCTCAAAAATTTTAATGAGACCAAGTTTTGACAATTTTTTAAATTAAGTTGCAGTTGGTCGTCTTTTTCAGCTGAGTTGATGTTACTTGAATTGTTTAAATTATATGATACTGCATTGTGCAGTGTTGGTAGTTTTTATACTTGTGTTTACAAGGAAGCCCATAATTATTTATGAACTAGTTAGTACTCAATATTGACTGGAAAACAGCATTCAAAAATTGATAAATAGAAGGATTAGAACAATAATTAAAAGCATCGATTTTTAAGGGGTTTCCCTAAATAGCTGCATGCAATTATTTTCCTGCTTTTGTCTACCTCACTTACTAGATGAAGTTAAATTGGATTTCTACGCGGATAATAATTATATCTGATTTTCCTTTGAGCTAAACTAAAGTTAGAAAATATGAACAAATGTTTTACCTGCAGCACGTTAACAAAAGGCAAAACTTATTGTCTAGAATTTTAGGCTTTAAATAGCTTCAATGCGTTGCCGACAAAAATTTAAAAAATAAAATGTTGCATATACTTGTCTTGTTCACAATATATTAGGAACAAACTGATTCTAGCATACGTTGCATTGTGTTCACAACTAACGTGGTCTGTAAGTTTAGTAGGTTTCTCTGGATCTTTACAAGCTCCATTGTTAAAGAAAACTTGCAAAACACTCAAAGTTTCCCGCACATTCCGTTCTTGTGGGAACTCAAATGCCAAGACCAGTGGGAAACTTATCGGGAATTTTGGCAATTTTCCCGATAATTTTCCCATTCAAGAATTCGTTCAATTTCCCTTTGGGAAATATTGCCACTTTCCCATAAGCGCTTATCTTATATTCCTTAAGGATTGTTAGTTTTTTCCCACTACCCACCAATGGCATATGCAGTAATAAATAATTTGAATCTATTCGGAAGCTTCTCAAATATTATAAACACAATTTATTAGTTAACAATAACATCGTAGAAATTTTTTATATGTAATACGAAATGGCAATAATTACACAATAAGTTTTTAGTATTAGTTACGTGAACAAAAAATAAAAACTGTTTAAGCAGCAATAAATCATGTCGCAAATGCTCCGTGGTCGGCTTAACAGTATCAGGTTCCATGGCAGGTGATCAATTCAGCAGGTAACAGTACTTAGATGTACAAATCTATTTAATCTATAGATAAGGTAAGGTCACACTTCATTAGTAAAAACTTACTGTCAAAAATATGCATCTAGCTAGTCAGCACTATAATACGTATATTATAATTTGCTTGAATTTGGAGGCTACAGAAAACAAATTCATAATATGTTGCTTAGCGGTTGACGGTACACCGGTGTATGATAAATCACAAAACAGTTATTAGTAATTAAATTAGTTGATGACAAAAACCACAGCAAAATTGTACCCACTTTCCATCGTCAACCGCTAAATCAAAATGTACTTTCATATGGCCAAGCAGCAATTAGGTTTTAAATAAAAATACCTTACCTTTATTTTGTTAGAAATCCACTCCTCAGGTTCAGGTTTGACTTGATTTACAGCGTAAGCTGTACAAAACCCCGTCGCCAGCGTTGAGTAAGCTAACTTATTATGTATATGTTAATTCTGAGCAATTTGCAATGAAAATGACTCAACGAAATTACATTACCTGTTACACTAAACACTTTTTGAGCTAAATATTACTAAACTTCTGAAATTATGAAATGATGAGGAAGTCAGAGAAAGTGTAAAATCCAGAATCTACAATCCCACGCATTCAATTTATTTGAGTTTCCCATTTCTGAAGTTTAACGAATGGCGCAGGTATTAGTTCTACCATGGGTAGAGAATAGGAATGACCTGTGTAGTTAATAGTGGAAGCTATACTGTAGGAAGCATATGTGGGATCGTGCAAAAATTACGTGGTACAAAAATCAGAAATTTTGAACCCCTAACCCCACTTTTTTTGGTATGCACGCATATGTAAAATCAAATGCAGCTTCAACACCTACCTACCTTTAAGGTACTACGTAATTTATGCACGCTCCCTGTGTTGCGTTTGGGATTTCTACGCAATGGTATTCTTTTGGGCGACGTTCTTAAGGGAACAGCGCTTTTGGGCCGTTCGCGTAAATTCCCACAAGAAAAGCACTAACTTTCTTGAGAGATATGGTTCAGTATAATTATTTCTTTTGGGAAATTAAACGAATTATCTATAGATTTTACGTCTTATGGGCAAATAAAATCAATTTCTTTTAAAAATCTTTCCCGAAACACATTTCCCGAAGGATCCCACTCCTGTACGATGTGCGGGTATTTTGTGATCTAAATTTCAACATTGTACAACGATAGTCAGTTTTGGTAATTTATTAAAACATTAAGGATTGCGATACATAGAATGCAACTATTAATTCATAAATATTGTTGGCATCATTTACGGGCCACTTTGGGGTAAAAGTTATTGCGTAAAAGTGGAAAAGTAAGAAATAAAATGATATTTTATGAAAAATAAAAACTAACGCAAATTTTACTAATAGCTTAACCTAGTTAGGTAAGTTGGCACACTGAGGAATCAAGGCAATTGATTGATTTTTAGCAAAATGCGATAAGCTCACCGAAAACATAATTACATTTTTGATTTACTTTTAGTTTCTGAGTATCTTGCAAATTAAAAAAAAAACTTACGATAAGAATCTTGAATAATTATCTGTTACTATTCAAGAAAATTGCATCTGCTAGGTAATTGTTTGCAAAATTTAATGAAAAATATAGCTAACAAGTTCTAGCAAAATTTTGAAAAAATGCGACTTTGAAGACCAACATATTCTGCTAATGGCGTTTCATTAAATTAGCAAAAATTCTTGCCTTTTGTTATGGACAAGCCCTGGCAATCAGAAAAATTAGGAAAAAAACAAGAAGAGCCGTTTTAACTGTGACTTGCTTGTAGAATTCAATATTGGCATATTATAAAACCCATTTCCAAAAAAATAATTTTTAAATCAGAAAAATTAGAAAATTCTTGAAAAATCAGAAAAAAACAGGAATTACTAAGAAATTTTTGAATTTTCTGAGTTTATCGCATGTTTTAGCTTTCAATTTTCCTGAAGTTCTAAAAAATAATTACACTGCATAATTATAGGTAGACCTCCGTTCGGTCCGGGTCGGTCCGGGGAATTAAATTCCCCGCCCCGACCCGAAAACATTTTTCCCCGACCCGAGTTTCGGGAAACAGGGAAACGATTTCTCTACCCCGCCCCGCCCCGGACCATTCCCTACTCGGACTGGCAGGAAATTTCCCGAATTTCCCGAAGAAAATGAAAAAAAAATAAAATTAAATTTTTATTCGCTTTAAATTTGGAATTTTCTGATATGCGGTACACTAGTCACAATAAGTAGAGTAACAAAAATTTTTAATTTTTAATATCGACCGATCAACTGTTGAAATTAGAATAAACAGGCTGTATGTAAGCATACAAATATTCTTGAGCACCACTACAATCACTGCTGATATGTTGTAGTACTGTAATATAGCTATAACTATTCAATTTTAAAATGGGTACATGTTATGTTAAACTAATTGCTGCTGTAATTATTTTATTTATTTAACAACAATAAGAGGATGGTTAGTCATAATTGCTTGAAACGCATTTTTTACATTAGGTTTAAACAAATTGGACCATTTTCATTAACACTAATTTAATAAATGGTTTAAATATTTAATGTCGGCAAAAACTAAAAATTGCAGACACATGTTTTCACTATTTTTGTTTTTATCACGATCTAAGTTTATACCGACGGAAAACGCGTGCCTGCATTACAATTCAGGTGATGGGGGGGGGACCATAACTATAAAAAATTACAAGTATAAGAAATGTAGTTATTAGTAATTAGTAATTAGATAACTGATTGTGTTTAAACCGTCTATAATCTTTACTGCTAAAAATTGTTTTAAACGATTTTCTACACTAAAAAAAAATAAAACACTATGAGGCACTCTCTAGTCGCTTAATACCAGTGTAAGACACGGAGCCGGTGACCGGTAGGACCGATTGCACTGACCGAAGCTCCGGTCAGTAAAATCGAAAACATAGCAGGCACGCTCGGGCTCATTTTTTTTTTCAAATCCCATGCTTAGTGGACGAGGCTTGCCTCCCGGGCTCAGGCGTGCTCAAATTGAGGTAGTTTTTTCAAGAAAAAGGGACCCTCGGTCATTTTTTTTAAGAGCTCATTAGGGACCGATTGACTTGCACTGCTTAATACTAATAGTCTTTATGTCAAAATAATTTTACTTTCGTATTAATAGCTACTCTTTAATTTTAGAATAGCAAAATAAAGCTTTTGTAAACGCTTTTTTGTAGGACTAATACCACATTGCCAATAAAAGAAAATATTTTACATAAAAAGTGCTGAAGTTTCACGTTACTTAGCTGGTTATTCTTTAAAATTCATATTAATTTTTCTTCAGGAAATTGCCCGTCGGTCCGTGTCGGGTCAGGAAACAGGAAACCCTTTTCCCCGCCACGTTTCTGGACCGCCCTGATCAGTTTGGGGAAGAAATATCTTTCCCCGGACCGTACCTGACCCAGATCGTTTGGTCCGGGAACGGGAATTCTTGTTCCTAAGCGGAGGTCTACATATAGGTATTTAATTTAGGCGTTCTGAAACAATAATGCATTCTGTACGTCTAAAGATGGGCTTTTGAAAATTACCTTAGTTTACAAATTATTTTTAAATACAAAAAATACTAGGCAAGTTGGTTTAAAAATCAGAACCAATAGGAAAATTCAGCTCTAAAAAAGAAACAAGCTAGAAATTTTGCCTATTAAATCAGAAAATACCAGGAAATTTGTAATCTCAAAATCAGGAAGTTTTTCTTTATTTTCAGGAAACGTGGCAGAGCTTAGTTATGCACAACAGTAAAAGTGAGAGTAGTGTTGTCTGTGGAAATGCTTGCCTTTTGTCGCGCTAACTCCAATTGTCTCTTTGAACGGCCCTTGAAAAGCTGAACAGGTAAATGTTACGGTTACGCGTCAGATATCAACTCTTAGCAACAAACAAATAAATTTTTGCAATCTTCAAAATCATTTAAAAAGTAAATTATGGAAAAGTGCATCAATATTTACCTATTTTTGCCCTAGAAAGTTATTGTTGTACCTGTTCCAAAAATGCAATGTAAGACATTTTTTTGAAACCAGGAGAGAACCAGTACGAGTACCAATAAAACTACTTTATCCCATCCCATGGTCCCTACCTATTTATTCTGTACCTGTACAAGGACCAAGGTACAAGTGGGTGTGCCCACCTATGTAACAATACTTTGTTTTTAAATTGCTGATAAAAATGTTACACATAATTATAGATTGAATTTAAATTAAATGCAACATAAGCAGCATTGCATAGTTATGAACGAGTTTATTTTTTTGACTAATATAAAGAACTGTATCTGTTGTTCCACATACGATAACTTGGTATATAAGGGATGGTCCATAAATGATGTCTTTCAAATAACCCCATTAAACATTGGATGTTGTGGTTTTGCATTTTTTGTGCCGGCAGTGCCAGTATTAGCTGTATAAAAGTCAGGGTGGGATTTAAGCTGGTTGCCAACATAAATGCAACATCATTTAGTGTTTGGAAACGCATGCATGTTGTTGATGTACATGCCACCACTTAGCGAACGTTTAGACAACACAAAACACAGCGCTGCAACTGCCGACTAAAAACGTACGAATTCCAACAGCCTTCGTTGCACGTCGGCTGCCGACTGAAAACGACCATTCGCCAACATAAGTTAAAAGTTTCATCACGCTCGTAAAAAGAGCGCGAGCGGCTAGAATTCATTCACTGCGTTCTACTGTACAAAGCAAACAACCAGACCTGGCTACCAGATTCATTGTACTGACTCAGTGCTAAGCTGAATGTGACCCACGCAAAACAGATCTGTAGATTTTGATAGATTTATACTGTAGAAATTCGGCATAGGAATTTGGGACATTTCCGATGACGCTGTTCCTACGGTATCCTATAGGACCCTATTGCCTATCACAAAGTCGAAAAAAACTTCCGCCCGAACGAAGATTCGAACCCGGGACCTCAACTTCTGTACACAATGCACTACCTCACTGCGCTACAACGACTTTGTTGAGTGAATGGCGAAATAAGGGGTACTTGTACAATCCCATCAATTTTCAATTTACTTTTGTGGCTAAAGTTATATATTTTTTTAACTGATTTGTACATTATATGAGTCTTTTTAGGTAATTTATTGTTTTTATATACTTTTATCAGATTCATAAGCTACATTGGTGTCAATTTTGAAAAATGTTCGAAAAAATATTATTTTTGAAATTCCCTTGTTTAAAATAAATTTTAGCGCCACACAGTACTCATTATCCACAAAAATTCAATGACCCAGGTCAAAGGTCATTTTATTTAGTAATCGTAACAGTTTAGTCCTATTTCATCCAATAGGATTATTTTCTATAGGTAGAATTAGTAATTATAGGATGCCATAGGATCCGATGGAATGTTTTACGTTGTACTCGAAATACCCTTCTCCTATAGGATCCGATGTCATACTATTGCGTGGGGAGAGTGTGTAGTTGTGTAGAGTTTTAGTAGTTCATCAGCTTTAGTCAATTTAAAGTTCCTTAAATTTAACTGATTTAGGTTAGTTTTTATAATAATTAAAAACGTGCAAATAGACAAGGAGTTTTCAGTTGTTGAATTTACTTTATAGAAAAGCCTGTTTCACTAGTGTCAACGTCTTGGCTCTGCGAGAATAAAGAAAAATGTTTTTGGCTAAACTTGAAAGGAAAGCGATTAGCAAATACCATCAAGAATAAAATCCAGCTATCTAAAGATTGGCGTGCTGACTTATTTCGTGTATTTAGAGCATAAGGTAAGCTACCTAAAATTTGCCTTAGTCGTAAAGTTGTACTGTGGAACTAGAAAAACCATTATTTAAAAGTTTAAAACCAACGTTTCTTTTTTGACTTCTGTGTCTCAATATAACGCGCATGTTTTTGAAATGTCAAAATAGTCTGTTTAAGTTTTTTCAAAAGTGCAAAATATTCTATCCCAAAGCTATTTCAAAAGGTAAACATATTTTATTTAAGTTTTTAAGAAATTTGAAAAATATTCTATTTACATAGTTTTTAAAAAGTGCAAAATTTTCTATTCTCAAGCTTTTTCACAAGGTCAAAATGTTTTATTTAAGTTCTTACGAAGTGTGCATATTATTCTATTTACATGGTTTTTGAAAAGTGCAAAATATTCTATTTACATGCTTTTTGAAACGTGCAAATTATTCTATTTAAATGTTTTTGAAAAGTGTAAAATGTTGTATTTACATATCTTTGAAAGAGTAAAATGTCATCGTTGAATGTAATTATTTAAGACATGATTACAATATTTGTGAAGATAGAGGATATTAGTGTTAGCTACGAGTGCATGTGGCTCATTTTAGTTCTTTACAGACGTGTTATTTCACCTATCTGGCTGAATATGAATTAAAATATTAAATAACGTTAAAATTAAGTAGCTTAAAACTTTCTCATGTCCGAGGCTTCCTAAATTATGCATTAAAGTCATAGTTAACGACAATTCTGTCAGAGTACTTACAAAGCATATAACACCAGCAAAACAAGTCACATCTATGTAATTTAATCGAGATTCGTTAAACATGTATTCGAAGCTTTAAATAAATTAACTTATAACAATATTTCATATATATTTTTAGGCTTCAACTGTGTAAAGGTACCTAGATGATAGTATGAAATAACTAGGCAGTACAATGCCTAACACTTGTAAAGTATGTAAGTAGTTAAGTCAGTATATGAAAAAAGCAGGAGTTGAAAGTTGAAACTGAACCAAAGCGAAGATTTCAAATTTTCATTCAGTGCTTTTCATAAATGCAACCACAAGCATTTGCTATTTTATCTTCAGCCACAGCCGCACTGCTGACTGCACTGCTTTATCTTTTAATTTCTACCATCATATTTTTGATTGTAATCATGATCCACGCTTAACGTTAAACGTTATTAGAAAATGATATGTAAATAAAATCTTACTATTTAACTTAACACGAAACGTGAAACTGCAGTCAGATACATATTCACTACATACTGATAAAAACCATCTGCCTCATTCGCTATATGATGACGTTCACGAAGATGACTGTAATGTTATTTTAATTTTTTCTGCAGAAAGTGTAATTATAACGAAAATTTTTACAATTTACAAAATCCTGCAGTAACCTTTGTGGGCTTTGAGGTGCAGGCCTGTAATACTTGATGTAGCTGAACATATGCAATATTCAAATATTTGCAACATCTGAAGCATAGATTACACTGCTGAAAATTTTGAATACTGTGCCTAAGCACAGTAAGCGTCTCATTAAGTTGTTGTCTGCACATCTGTTTTTGTTTGCCTCTTCGTGTTTAACCGTAACGGATAGTCCATAAATGATGTCATTCAAATTATCAATCATTTAAAACCAACTCACCCAGCGACCCAGCATGTCACCACTCCGACATTGCGTAAACGGCTATATTTAACATACAATGTCATCAATTCTTAACAAGACTCAGTTAACCTACCAATCACATCATTTATGGAGGATCCCTAAATAATAAATAGCTGACATGACTAATGGACCATCCTTGCCAGAGATTTAGTTTCTTTATGTAGATGTACCATGATTTATAAAAATTAAGTATTGGTTTAAATTGTTTCTAATGAAATTAATATTTAAGAAAGAGAACTCATCTTTCCTTATATTATTAATTAAAGAAAAATGGATTACTTGAAAACAATATAATATTCGTACGTGGGTAATTAGTTCCAACCTTATAACAGTTAATGTTTTGTTTTCTAGAAATAATTAGGCAATTATAGATACAATAATAAATATCAAAGAAAAATAAATTACTTACTTGAAGATAATATAAATTCGTACGTCGCTCAATAGTTCTATGAAATGACAGGTAATTTTAGGTTTTCTATAAATGACTATTAAGTTATTGATATAATATTTACATATCAAAAATAAGTGAAGAATGAATTACTTACTTGAAAATCGTTTAATTTTCGTACGTTGCTAAATAGTTTTTATATAATGACGGGTTATTTTTTGTTTCCTAGACAAAATTAGGTAGTTATTGATTTATTTTTATATTATTTTTAGTACAAAAAAAATAATTACTTACTTGAAAATAATATATTATTGTACGTGGCTGAATTGTTCTATTATGACAAGTAAATTTTTGTTTCTTAGAAATAATTATGTAGTTATTGACTAACGTGAAGAACGAGGACGGTTCAAAATCATAAGGACACAATTTAGCAATACTGTAAATCCCAGCATATCCACATGAATTCTTATTCGTCCTTGCTCTTCGCATCACAATATTAACTGTGAAGAACGAGGACGTAATGGTATAATGGTAAAGTAAAAAAAAGTCAGTAGTTATATTATTTTATACTTTGCTATTGCAAAGAGAAGTTAAGGATATTTTTATTCAAAGGTAATTATATTTCAAATCACGTTGTATATAAACCGATTAGTCCACTAACCATCTAATAAAATTATTTTGACTGTAATCTTAGCTGATTGATTTATAATAAATATCTATTTTTAAATGATTTTTTATCCTATTAGCAACAATACAACGAGAGAGCAATCTAATTTAAAGTACCTAACTACCGGCCATATATAATATAATTCAGTATAAACTATAGTATATTACAGTGTACGCTGATTGGAAACGGCCATAACTCGCAAAGTACAAAACGCACAAAAATACAATTTGTACTAAGAGATGCAGAATGTCAAATTGCATATAGGGCAATGGTGACATGTAGCAAACTTGGGAACATGAACCAGAAAAACAAGAATGTCCAAAACAAAAAAGAAGAAATAACGGGAAAAACAGAGTTCACAGGAAGATAAACAACTTGTGAAGGAGGCAACGCAGGTAAGTCCGTAAGGTACCTAAAAAAGCAGAAATACCCAAGGACGAGAAATAAGGAAAGACACCAGTAGAAACGCAGGAAACAAACATGTCAGCGCGGGGGCAAGGTGCGGAAAAATAGAACCCATGGCAGAACATAAAGTACGCCGTCCGGAAACGGCTTTAACTTGCAAACCACGCAACGCACAACAATACACTTGGTACTAAAAGATGCAGACGAAAAAACTGTATACAGGTAAATGGTAATATGTAGAAAAACGTGAAACACGTATCTTTAAAAGCGACAGACCGAAAACCGAGAAGTTGAAAACCAGGAAAAAACAAGAATCGCAGGAAGAGTAACAAGTTTTTTATTGCGGGGATGTAAAAATCGGAGTAGCGGCACCTGCTGGCTAAAATAAAAGGCCATAGGAACAAGCATGCAGGAAAAAAAACAACCAAACGAAATATTATTTTAATTATTAAAATAAATTACTTGGTCGCCAGGAAAAAAGCAGTGGAAACTTTTGAAACTTGGAAAAAGTTTCTGCCCTAATAGGGTACGATAGAAATTAGGCGCAAGGGCACAAAGTTGGGGAACTTAAGGTGCCCCAGCTAGACATCGACCATCGACCGTATAAGAAAACGCCTGCTAAAAGCCTGAAAATACCTCAGAGTGGCTAAGGTGGGTATGAAGCACCTGAGCTGAACGCCGGTTACAAGCGACAACGAAGAGAAAACCCCCTGAGTGACCATGCCGGCTTCTGTTGTAGTTTGTGTACAAAAAACAATTGTTATTTTGGTTTTTGATTGTAATTTTACAATCACAACTACAAACTAGGAGAGTTGGATTGTGCACAATCACAATGTAGAACAAACACACAGGACGACAAACAAGAACAAACCTGCTTTTGTTAGTCGTCGGCACAGAGCGTCTTGTGTACAAACACAATCTATCACAAAAACAATCCTAGCTGAGAAAATACATTGTGAACAACGTACATTGTGGTTGTTTTGTTATTTCAGAAATAATAATCTTCGAGGTTGTTTGTCAACAAATTGCAACAGTAATCCTAGCCTGGCACTTGGCAGTACGTGCATATGCCCGGCCTGGCACTTTGGCAGTACGTGTATATGCCCGGCCTGGCACTTTGGCAGTGCGTGCATATGCCTGGCCTGGCACTTTGGCGGTACATGTACAGAGCTAAAGAAAATCAGTGGAGGACACTATGCAAAGAGGGAGCCATCGAAACAAAGTGACACGCCGAACAAGAAGTAATGTTGCCAGGAAGGTAGCAATAAACAATCGCAAAAGCAACCCTAAACGTGCTCGCGCCAATGCCATCGGGAAGCCTGCCATAGAGGCGGAGGAAAGTTGCGACGAACATAGCACACCGCCAGTTTAGCTCGAGGTGGCCACGCGATTCCTAAAAGAAATAGTTACGGTTGTGCTACCAAGTGACTCAACTGGTACAGCCCCAGTGGCCGCCGCTGACGCCGCTGAAGGCGAGCAAAGGGGCAATAAATACGGAAACAAAAACAACGCAATTTTGGCAGTGGTAGAAACGAAAGACGCTTACGAAGAAAACGATTTAGAAGCGATGGACGTAATATGCAAATTTTGCGGCAGCAAGATCTTTGCCGCTAAAAGACCCCGAGCAAGCCGTTTCCCAGGTGCTGCTAGAAAAAGAAGGTCCGTCTAGGTGCGCTTGACGACGATCCAGCGCAACTCAAGAAGTACCTGGTTGCAGGTGACCCCAATGCTACTAACGACGGGAAGCAACTTTGAAATGTTTATTAAGCTATATAACAGTGCACTTGCCTTTGCTTTTATTGGTACGCAATTACGTGCAACTGCATGGCCAAGTTTACTACGTTGCGTCGGCGAAGTTGCACCCCCTTACTGGCAAATTACCGGGATATGCGCAGTTATATATCGTCGACATTGAGCTTGCTGCAAAACCGCGCATGGGCATACTCGAGAACGTCTAGTGTCTTGTGCAAGGAGGCAGAAGTAGCAAACGAGGAGGAAATACTAACAGAGGGAGAGCAGCGTACTCAAAAAAAGGCGAAAACTCGAACGAGCATTTGGAGGCGAGACAAGGAGAGATTGTACGAGAGCCACCACGGGACCACGAGACACCGACCAGAAACGGATTTGGATACATGATGACTGTGAAGGACTCAAACTCTCTATACTTGAATCTCTCAATACACAAAAAATGGACAACAGCACTTCTAGATTCAGGGAGCTCACTATCTATGATAACCAAGAAGGCCCTGACCACTTAAAAACTTTCCACGAAACAGGAGATAATTATCCATGGAGTTGTCGGGTCTGGTAAAGCTTTAGGTGTAGCCTTGGTAGCCATACAAATTGGTTTAGGTACATTTAATGTTGAATTTGTAGTCATAGATATTTTAGAGCCAGTCGTAGTCCTTGGATTTGTTTCTTTTATGAGATTTCAAATAAACTGCAATTTTCAGACCAGACAATTGTAGTTCAATAAATTCGCGATCGTTTAAATCTAATAAGAGGAACGAGCAATCATTAGAAAAGTACCCGAGCTGCCACCCTCTCCGCCCCAAAGGACGAAACAAGAAGTCACCTTCTTATTTCGACATCTCAAGGACCAAAAAAATTAAAGAATGCTGGAACATCCTCCAGGAGATTTACGACCGTGAGGACAGGACGATCATCGCCTATTGACAGTGTAGCCAAACCCAGTGTCCGCAGAAGCAGAGAAGAGACAAGCAGAACCCACAAGGAACGTGCTATCTCACCTCCGTCCGTTTGTTTTGAACTCTCGTCCTAGCAAATCCAAAGAGAATCACGGCCAAAAAATTCTCTGAAAGAGAGGCGAGCCTACTAACAAGGGCGAAGTCGATCTGCATCCACTGGCAGGGATAATAGCCAGAAACGAAGGGAAAAAAGAACGAGTGGGCTAACTACACTGGAAAAGGGAGACACAAAATGCCAATAAACAAACAAAACGAGAGGAACAGATTTTAAATGCCAAAATAGTAAAGACGACCGTCAGCGCCTTTTTAGAGTAAGGTAATGAGACGTTTGCCCATGTAAGTCCTAAGCTTTTTGCGACTCACTATCCAAAATTATCTTAGAAGCCAACCACCTGGTATGTATCTCGAGGCATACCATACCTTAATTGGAAATATCTTGTGGAAGGCTAAAAGAAAATTGGTACATATGTCCTAAAAGGTTTTTGTCAAAAATTCAGTTTCGACCTCATGTTTACAGTAGATTACTACTCATGCCATTACTCTAATCTAAGGGTGAAGGCGAGGCTGTTTCCTGGAACTATGCGTGAAGTCGATCTAGTCGTCAAAAATAATATTGTAGAATAGACGAGACAAGGCAGACTGACAAAGAAAATGAAAAAAGCTATCAAACAAAGGCATGGAATGGGAGGTAAGTGCGATTTATGTGCACAGGCTATTACTGGCGATCGGGTAGTTGACCAGAAGAGGAGAAATCGAAAATTTTTGACACATGGAACGGTAGTTGATACTACTTACGCGTTCTTTAATGAGAACACACCCACACATGAGAAGGCGAAACCCATTAACCACCCAAGGGAGCAGCGTGCGAAAGAAGGAGCATAAAATTACAGACGACGACTTCGACAAAAGACGTTTAGAGGCACGAGACCTATCAATTCAAAGAGAATTTGAAAACGTAAAAAAGATGTGAGAGGAACAACCAGGAATGTCTACTCTGGAATAGAAACATAAGGAGCCGACCAGTGGATGGACTCTGGACAGGCCACCCAGACCCCGAAGTCGTAAGTCAGTCACGTTTGATAAAACTAAAGCTGACTCATTGAAAAAAATTGCAGATGACAAGTTCTAGAGAAAAATGCAGAAGCATGGTCCTGTCTAGTCCACTTCACATGCAGACCACATCATTAAGGACATGGCGCAGTACTTACGAAGCTCAGAAAAGGAAATGAAAAATATTCTAATGAAAACAGACTCCTATCCTTTACCAAAAGTAAAATGAATTCCAACTCGGGATACAGAAGTAGCATGCAGTAGCCGCCAGTCTGGACAGGATTCAGACAAGAAAAAGCTGAATCTACTTAAACGTGCATTGGACAAGCACGTCTGGGACCAGCACTGCGATTAACTACAGCAAGAGGAACTGGAGAAGACCAAGGTCCAGGTGGAAAAAGCCCCTTTACCTTTTAGCGTTGAAGAGGATTAGGATATTATTGTCTTAGGCGTTAAAAAAGATGAGGAAATTCAAAGCCTACCCTCACCAGCAAAAATACAAAAAAAGGAAAGTAACAACAACAACTATAAATAAGAGCTTATAGCCCCCATGCGGAGCCTACGTGTACATGCATGAGCAGCGACGGTAACAAGAGGAGTCAAAACTTTCCAAAATAAATAGTCATGAATGTATTTAATGTTGATGTTGGTGTTTGGGATAGGACTACCAGACGCAAACTCTTTGTGGGGAAACATTCTAAAGCCAGTCACCTCAGGTGTAAAAGGGTACGCTAACATGCCATCACATCCGGCAATGTTGAAGCTTGATTTTCCACTAAGTTTAGGGACAATAAAAAATCTACCTAAACAAGCGTACGGGACTGGAGTAAAGGGATTCAGAGCGGAGATAGCTTTAGAGAAACACAAAAATGCAAAAGGAGACAATCCACTATCTCTCAAAGCAGGTAAGTCAACTGAAGGCTCGGAAAGTTTTGCCAGGGAGGACTCATTATTGAAAACTCCAGACACTCAGGCCAGGACGGGAGACTCGTTGTCACCACAAGCACAATCCATATATCAAGGATGGTCACCTGCCGGCTCACCTCCAGGTTCACCACAGGTACTTCAACCACCACGCACATGGGGACAGAAGGTGAAAGATGTACTTCCTTCTGGAAATACGGTAGCAACGGCAGCAGCACAGGCAGCGGGACTGACAGTAGTATTGTCTGCAAGTAGATGAGTACAGAAGGCAGCAGCAAAAGCCATGGGCATGGGTCCGCAGGAAATTGTAACCCCTATTATAAATAACACTATTATAATTTCTGGAGATATTTCAAATCCACAATACAGGCCATATAAAAATAAAGAACCAGCCAGCCCCACAGAAAGTGTAAGCGACGATTCAGACTACTCTGATCATGATGAACCTCTACGTTTACAGGTTGTTAGAAATTCGTTGCCAGGGGCTATTCGCACAGCAAACGAGACCCATTTCAACGAAAATCTACGAAAACACTTGACAACACCATTACCACAGCAGGACGCACTAATTTGAGAGGAGAACAATACTATTGAAGGAACTGAAACGGCGTCAGACGGTAACACATCATACATGATTACGATGGGTATCTGTGGATTCGCAATAATTTCCATCGTATTGTTTATGAGTTTATGGATATACGTATGCTATGGAACACCGAATTAAAAAGGAGGCCGAATAAGACTTCAAAAGCTAAATCCAGAGAGAAGAACTACCAAAAAGTTCAAACCACCACCAATAGAGACTTCTGATGATGAAGAGAGTTGCAAAAGGAAGCTGACTAGACCTAAATGCAATTACGACACTGAAAACGAGTCAAATTTACGGATGGACGAATTCATGGAGAGGCAGCTCAAAATTTAAAACGATTTACCTGCAGCTTTGGTTAGAAAGCATGATGCTGAGGAACAAATGGCAGTTTAGAAATACGCGTACGCCAGAATGACAGAGGAGAAAAAGCAAGGTTTGCAAGGAAATCCAGGAGTTGCGGGTAACTACGGACTAGACAAAACAAAATGACAGATAATGACCAGAGAAAATTACTGGCTTATTAAAAACGGGTATAGGTAGACAAGTAGGTCCAGGTAGACTAGGTCATTTAGGTAATAAATTTAGATTTTACATTTAGATGAAATTCTGAAAATTTCAAAGTTTTTTGAAATTCTGAGATTTTAAAAATTTTGGGGATTTTAATTTTAAGTAAGGTCCGAAAGGGTAATTCAAGGGACGAATTATTTCGGGGAGAGGGACTAATATGTATGGCGACGAGTGGGAGTCATTCGGAAGGTTAAAATAATTTATTTACATTGTACATTTTTAATTAATAAAAGAATTATTCATTAGGGCGAATCTCGTCATGAGTATTGTATGGGATGGTGTAATTTTATTTATGATGTAAACAATAACGGATGTAAAACATGAAACAATTGTAATGGAATTATGTATTGTGTAATACTCTTGTGAATTTCTCGAATTGAGTTACTAAATTATAAATGGGCTTGATCATTATTGACAAAGATGATTTATGAATTTTGTGTAGCTTGCTTATTTATGCAGGTCAGAGGAAAGAGATTCTATAACAATGTTATGTACTCGAATCACCACTAGGCAGAAAGCCAATTTGATTTCTTTAAGATAATCTAAATGTAAAATTATATCCATTTTAACCACCAACTTACTAGCTTGAACCTTCTGTTCCATAAATCACTTTTCGTTTTATTATTTCAGTTTATTATTTGTCATTTTAAATTCAGTTTGATTCAATTAAAAACAAGTCTTATTCTCATTATTTACCATTCACATTTATTCATCATTCACCATAAACACTATCTGTACAAATTATTTTAGGTAAACCTTAAATCATTTACGCAAGCATCACTATATTTAACAATATATTACTTACCTTGAATTATTATAGTATTTGCACGCGGCTGAATATTTCTAATTTTAAGACAGTTAATTTTATGTTTCCTGGAAATAACTATGTTGTTCTCGATGTATTGTTATATATAAAAGAAAAATGAATTACCAAGTTGAAAATTATATTTAATTTGTACGTGGCTAAATAATTCTAATGTATTGAAAGGTAGTTTTATGTTTTCTGGATATAATTTGGGAGTTATTGATATGATATTATAGGTTGGGGTAGTAGTCGGCCCCGCTCGGTTCGGCCCCACCGTATTCGGTCCCGAAAGGTCGGGTCCCAAGATGATTCGGTCCCTGCTCATAGCCGGTCCCATTTATTTTTAAATATTTTATTATAAATTTAAACTGCGAATGTTAACTGTTAATGTTAAGTGTCATCACTCTTGTGTAAGAGTAGTTATTTCGTGGACGTAATGACTTGACCAGGGGCGGACTGGGTGCTCTATGGGGCCCAGGACTTTTTAATGACAAGGGTTGGCGATGAAGGGGCCCACGACGAGCCAAGGGGCCCAGAGCTCCCGTTCACGTAATGTATAAGAAATTGGGGGCCCATCCGGCATTGCCGGAGTTTGCTTATAGCCAGTCCGTCCTTGGACTTGACCTTGCAATATTTTTCCTGCTGTTCACTCAAATTGTAGTACTATTCCACTTTCCAGTTCTAACTGCACCAGTGGGTGTTCAATTACAAATCTGTAACTTTTACACTGAAATAGGTGAAGTAATATAGCATGAAGGTTTTGCCTTTACCTATCACAAGACCGCTAATAATGGTAATTTCAGATGTAGATGCAGAATGCGTGGGTTATCATTACCAAAACAACTGCTATTACTGGTGGCACAGTAAGCATTAAATCATTAACATAATACTGGGACCGAATTGAGCGGGACCGAATAATACTAGGGACCAAAAAATGTCAGGACCCGACCTTTCGGGACCAAATACGGTGGGGCCGAACTGAGCGGGGCCGACTACTGTCAGTAGTGATATTAAAATATTATAAATAAAATAAAATTTAATTACCTATTCGGAGATAATATAATATTTGTACGTGGCTGAATAGTTCTAATCTAATGACACGTAATTTTTTTTCCAGTAATAATTAGGTAGGTTTCGCCATAATATTAAAATCATATAAACAAAAGAAAAATAAATTACCCACTTTAAAATATTATAATTTTTGTACTTAGCCAAATAGTTCTAATATAATGACAGGTTAGACTTTTGCTTAGTTAAAATACTAAAAGAATAACATATAACTTGTACGTGGCTTAAAAGTTTTGATATAATGACAGGTAAGTTTCCTTTTCGTGGTAATAATTAGGTATTAATATATTAATATAATATGAACAATAGAACAAAATAAATTACTCACTTAAAAATATTAAATTTGTACGTAGCTCAATAGTTTTCATATAATAGGCAGTTTGCGCACTTTCCGTAGAAACGAAAAACGTAAAATTTACGTAAGCTCTGCCCTCAAAACGTAGAAATAAAATTTTGCGTGGAAGATGATAATTTACGGCTGCTATTTTATACAGCAGCGGTTTTTAAACAACGCCTACGCTATATTAAACGTAACAAACATTGCCTTGGATACCTATAGTAACCTTTTAAGCCTGTTGATTTTAAAGTATAACAACTTTTACGTTTAACCTAAACCTGCGCAAACTATGATACGCAAAATGATCTGCAAAATTTTAAAACGTAAAAACAATTATTTTGCGTTTTGTGTTTTAAGAAAATAATATTTTACAGCAAGTGCGCAAACTTCCTAATGACAGGTAATTTTATGTTTTCTAGAAATAATATTATGAATGTAGGAAGAATAAATTACCTACTTGAAAACAATTTAATATTTGTATGTAGCTTTTTAGTTCAAATATAATGACAGGTAATTTTCCGTTTCCTAAAAATAATTATGTAGTTCTTGGTATATAATTATATTTAAAAGAAAACTAAATTCCTAACTTGAAAATTATATTTAATTCTTACGTGGCTAAATAGTTCTAATATAATGACAGGTAGTTTTATGTTTCCTAGTAGTGGTCCCAATGGTCTGGTCTGGTCCCAATTTTATGGTCTGGTCTGGTCTAACTTTTTTAGACCAGACCAGACCATTTGAACCACATTACTGAAAAAAAATTCTTAAGCTAAATACATATGACATATGTACTTATAATTATTATTGAGTTTAAATGGATTTGTCAAACCATTTAACGCTTATAAATATTTACATTCACAATAAAGCAAATATTCTTAAACACCAAGTTGTTTTAAGTTAGTTTGTTGTATTCTGAAAATCTGAAAACGCTGATTTTTTAAATATTCGGCCCTAAAATAGTGGTCTGGTCTGGTCTGGTCCGAAATCCTTGGACCAGACCAGACCAGACCAGGACCAGGCCATATTTTGTGGTCCGGACCAGAATATTGCGACCACTATTTCCTAGGAATAGTTAGGCAATTGTTGATACAATATAATAATATCTTAAATAAAATAAAATTACCTACTTGAGAATAAAATAATATTCGTACGTGGCTGAATAGTTTTGATATAATGACAGGTAATTTATTGTTTCCAAGTAATAATTAGGTAGGGTTTGCTATATTATTCAAATATTACAAATTAAAGGAAAATAAATTGCTCGCTCGAAAATATTATAATATTTGTACGTAACTTAATAGTTATAATATATTGACAGGTAATTTTTTGTTTCCTAGAAATAATTATGTAAGTATAGTTATATTATTAGGAATAAAAGAAGATTGTATTACTTAATTAAAGAAATTTAATATTTGTAAGTGGCTTTTCAGTTCCAATATAATAACAGGTAATTTTCCGTTTCCTAAAAATAATTATGTAGTTTTTGATAAAAAGATATATTAGTATATATAAAACAAAAATAAATTACATACTTGAAAGTAATATATAATTCGTACGTGGTTAAATTGTTTTTATGTAATGACGGGTGATATATTGCTTTTCAAAAATAATAAGATAATTATTGATATGATATCATAATATTCAAAATAAAATAAAATTTAAATATCTACATAAAAATTATGTAATATTTGTATGTTGCTGAATAGTCCTTATATAATGACAGGTAATTTTTCGAATTCCAGTAATAGGTATGTAGTTTTTGTTGTAATATTTAAATATTAAAAATTAAAGGAAATAAATTACCTGCTTAAAAATATTATAATTTTTGCACGTGGCGTAATAATTCTAATATAATTAGTGACATTTTATTTTCGACACGTTTTTGTTCAGAAGTCGAACATTGTTAACGTTATAAAAAGTAATACTGTCAATACACCTACTTTCTTTGTCAATAATTATCTTTTTCTATGATTGATCTAACTAAATGCTAAATTTTAAATTTCTAGCCTATTCGTATACCACTCACCAACTCACTTTAACATTGAACATTGTAAATTAATTATTTTTTAATTTTTAAAAAGTTATATTTTTGATATTTTTAAAGAGCTTCAAAATGATCTATCTTATGTCCGAAAAAGTAAATGTACTTCAGATAAATAATTTGTTTATGATTTTCGATGTAAGCGTAGCAACTGCGATTGCACAATTATTTTTGGCTTCCGATTGGGACACTTTATTCTTAATTATATGTTTATATAAAATAATTTTATTTCTCCAAAGTCAAGTTTGATGCTTAAAAGTTCTACTAAAAGTCAGGCTCACAAAAATTGAGCTCCTTTTGAATATTTGAAATCCCAAGTTAATTAAAAGCATTTTGCATTTGTTTGTCACAGTGGCCCACATAAGTTTTAAAAAACTCAGATCTTTAACTTTTACAGTTTTAATTTTATTTTGGCAAAATTATATTTTGTCCAATTCTTTGACAGTTTTCTGGAAGAAAGTTTTAAAATTTTCCACAAAATTAAAAATTGTCATTTTTGCTACAACAAAATAGTAAAAATTAATACTGCGGGGGCCCACTTTTTAAGATCGTTTTTTTTACAATACAAGACATATTTAAATTTTTAAAAATCCTGAACTTCTTTCTTGAAAACTGTTTTAGGATTTAAACAAATCAAATTTTCTGAATTTAAACGAATAATGCAATCGAATTAGTTCTGATACTAACTAATTTTATTAGGCCCGATTTTTGTAAGCCGGCAAGTACTATGTTGAACTATTTTCTGGTCAGTGCTGTCTAAAAACGAAGTTTTATTTATTTATTGCTGTAGATACGTTGTCAAATAAAAATCAAAAAATGTGGCTGACCAAAGAAGATCTCAAATGGAACATTGCAGCGTATTCTTTTATTTCAAAGCTGAACGTCCTTCCGTTACAGGTGTCACGAAATTGGGATCGAAAATCGAAATCAGTTGTTACAAAAATATCAGAGCAGAAAGGAAAATGGAGACTATTTATTGCAAGAATTTGGTCATTTTTACTTGGTTTAAAAGTCACCATCCTTGGAATTAATTTTCTACGCCTCCTTATGTACCCATCTTATATGGACAAATCGTTTTACGCTCCATTTGTCTTGATTCTATTCTTTGGACTCGGCTGCTGCTTTTCGGGAAACGTCATTATCTCTTGTTTCTGGGCTGATTTGAACGCTCTTATAATTAATGACGTGATATCTGGATTTAGAACTTTTTCTGTTACAAAAACGCGTACAAGTACAGGTAACGCAAAGCAAAATTTGTGTTTATATTAGGTACTTTACTTTAGCTCTCAAAAAAGATCCATTTCATATACGATATGTATTAAATTATTGTTTGTTTTGCAGATTCAATTCAACGAACGAAACTTTTCCTTATTTATTTGCCCTTTATTGTCCCATGCATAGGACTTGTAGTCATCGGGTTGTATTTCTACGACATTCTCCTCCCGCTCCACATCTACTCGATTCTTTACCATGTTGCAATTTTTAATTTTCAAACATGGATATTTGTTAAATGGGTCTGTTTCGTAATTGTTTGTGTAATACTCGTACCTTTCGTAGTAACCAGTTACCATGTCGTGTTTTCTATAATTTTATTTATTCAAACGCTAAGTTTCCGGATTGACAGTATCAACGCCAAAATTCTTTCATGTGCAGAAAACAATGCGTAAATACTATAGTTAAAGTTTCATCGATTCAAAATGTAAATAGGTATTTTTTGTACCTTTTGTTTGAATTTTTTAATTATAATTGAATTTTTATTTTTTTATAGATTAAACTCGTGGAGGACGCATCGAATGCTTATCAAAATGTGTAAACAATTCCGGAGCCTTCAGCTGCTCACTAACTACTTCAACCTATGTTTTGGAAACGTTGTTTTTTTTATAAAAATTGGATTAATGACCGCTGCAGTTATAACAGGGTATCTCGCCATTCGACATCTCCACTCCAATTCAATTGTTGCGTTGGCAAATCTAGTCCTTGCTTTGGAAGTAAGTGTCATGTTTATAATTTCGTTCGACAAGGCATTCGTCATTCCCGAGAAAATGATAGAGATGAAAATACAACTGGAAAGTGTGAGTGTTACCTACACACGAGGCTACATGAGAAATATCATCCGAGCAGAGTTGAAGTCACTAAAAATCGATGGAATTAAAGTTGGTCAGTTTCGTAGGTTGGAACGAGAGTCAACTATTAATTTTATTGATTTTGTACTCAAACAAATCGTGTCACTGCTTGTCTTGTAAGTTGTTACTTGTTGTCAGCTTTTAATTTTAAAGGTATTGAATTCACAATTGAATCACACTATTAATACAAAAAGCTGTAATTTCCATAAAGTTATAAATGCCATGTACCACAGCCACTTTGTTTCTGTTAGTGTACTGGAGAATAATCACCTGGAAGATGGTAGGAAAAAGATTAGGAGGTAGAGATATACCTGGTAGGGACAGCAGGATATATAGAAAAGATGTAGGCCTAGAATCTAATGCGATAAGTACTTTTCAGACAGGTTTATATCGCTTTGTATGCCGTGTGATAACAGTAGCAATGCTGAAGCTTTGTATTTGTTGATGTCCTAGAAAGTCGTATCAGCTTGTTGCATATGCCAGTTTCGGGACGAAGCTGTAGTAGTGACCTAGGTTATATATAATTACAGGTAGTTAGGTGCACTACTATGAGTAGACTTTCCCCGTAGTTGATTTGCTAATAATTATGTTTCCTCGTCTATCAGGCAATATGCTAGTTCTATGCGCGTCGCACTGTGTATGCTAAAGATTCATGCTAGAGGCAATATTGTTATAAAAGTCAACTATGCTGGTGGTGTGCGCTTTAATTTACAAGATTTTATTTAAGTTTCCAAAATTTTTATGATTACAATTTAAAAGCGTTAAAATATAAAATATTTGCATGCAAATAGGCTATTTATAACATTTGTGCGCCCACTGCAACCACTTATACTGTTTTTGAACGATTTTAAATGTTGCAACTTGAACTTAAATATTACAATGTATAAAGACAACTTTATTTCTTGTCTAAATACTAATAATATAATTTAACACATTTATGACTATACTCATAAATATTTAATGCAATATACTATGTTAAGGCCTAAAATCTGTTAATTTGTTGTTTTTCTTATTTTGAGTTATACAACAAAGTTAAAAATTAAATAAACATTGCAATTAATTTTTTTGAATGTTATCCAAATTTTTAAGTGTTAATTATCTTTAAATACTGCTTTATTATTATCATTGATTTATGAACGGCAGGCGAGGGCCCAAAATACAAGATTACAGGCACACATAAATTAATCATAATGAAAACTGTATAGCAATTAAATACATTGAGAGTGCCATCAGAACACTGGTCAGGTCAGGAAAGAAAATTCATAGTGACACGTGTAAATATAAAATTATTCATAAAATAAAAACGGTTTCAAGTATAATACTTTTAGGCTTAGCAGGCGTGCTAGGGTGAGCGGTTAGGACTGTAACGAAATTTAAAGTCTCAGACCCGGCTTCGATCCTCGGCCACTGCTAATCGTTTACGGCTCGGTGTTGTACGGTAAACGTCAATGAATGGTTGATTGAATCCCAATCTCCTTTGGTGCTCCTTAGTGACCTCTACTCACTGTAGTGGCCTAGGGAATGAGAATCCTTTACTGTGGAGGAGGGGACGGGGATAGGTGAAAGATAAGGAAGACCGAGACGATCCAACGCGGTAGCCTCCAATTTTTTTTTTGAATGTTTACCACGTTTTTTTTGTTCGGTGAAGTCTAATTTTTCTAGTCTGCATTTTTCTACGCTTAAATTTTAAATTAAAGTTGCTAAAAAACAATTTTAGGATTGTCGAAAAATCTAAAAACTCGGATTTTTGTTAGTTAGGCCATTTTGTAACCTATTAATAACCGATTAAAATGAATGAGGTGTCAAACAAATCTCCCAGAAATTGTCTTCATTTGGTATCTTGTTCGTTTTATTCAAATAATGAACTTGGCTTTAAAGTCTGTTAGAATCTTCCGTAATAAATGGCCCACCCTGTACAAGCCAGCAAGATTTATTTTAGTTATTCTGTCATGCATTAGGTCTTACAACGATGTATTTAAATAACTGCTGCATTTTTTTAAAATTATTTTAGATTAAAGTTAAGCTTAATTTGTTGCACGACCATGAAATTTGACCACAAAGTAATGCACACATTTTGTTATAAACTGAATTATTATATTGAATTGAATGTTTTTATATTTTTACAAAGCCAGTCTTACACATATTAGTGACGTTAATTTGCAATACTAATTTTAATTATTACAACGTTATATTTACCAAGTGCTAGTTAAGTGTCAGGTTATATTGTCAAATAATGCATCCCATACACCTATTATCATCATACGCTTGCGTTTAATAATTTAAATTTTATTTAAAAACAAATATTTTCATGTTATTGTTCTACTCCCAGCTCATGAAATTAACATGAAGATGATCCTAGCAACAATTTTGAATAATTGTCTACCTATGAAAGAAATTAAAGGATTCGGGCTAAATGAAGCCACAAATTTATTGTCAAAATTTTAATCGTACTGTACTTTACAAGTTGCAAGGGTTAGGCACATATGAATTATGCCTATCTAAACTTCTACTTAGCATACAAATATTTAAACTTAGCTTTACTACAAAATATCTTTTGACTAGAACCTAGTAATTAAACATGTTCCTAGTAAGCCAAACAACTGCTTGGGGCCAACTGTTGCCAAATCCGGCTTGAAGGGCAAATTAAATATTGTGAGACACTTACTTTTTAGATGCTGAGCTTAAGCATCTATTGTAATGGTCATGTCCGTCCGTCCGTCCGTCCGTCCGTCCGTCCGTTGGCCGTACACTACAGGTCACAGGTTTGAACCGATTTTTGTTTTTAAAATTTTATATGACCAGAAATGCGACTGAGCAGGTCTGTATTGTTTTTTCGTTGTAATTAGGCTAACCACTTATCTACAATAAATTGATTACTGGACCTATGTCGGAAATTTTTAAAGTGAAGAGCTCAAAAACGGGCGAACCAAAGTGCTGAGGCAACCGAAAGAGAAGACTGGAAAAGATAAAGCTGCCATTGTTTGCATGAAAAATTTATTTATGCCAGCCTTGTCTTTGGGTTATCGCTACAATACATACCTGCCACTGAACCTACGTACCTAGGTACGTTCGCCGTACGTTTCTCACTCTTAGCATTGCATTGCCTTTCGTGTGTATAAATACTATACGAAATTGAATGGTAAGGTGCGTTTACAAATGATGCCATCTCGATTGATCAATTTTCTGACCTACAAACTCATTTGCACTAATGTTGAACATGCTGCAAACGGGGAATCTTCATATGCACGTACCCATTTAAATGATATTATCATGAACTGTAAAAATGGGTTGTAGATGGTGACGGATCGTCTATAAACGACGTCCCTCAAATATTATAGTTTTCTATACCCCTATTTTGAACTTTGAATTTTTTTCTAACCTGTTTGAACTGCATACATGTAATGAGCTTACTCTTCCTATATTAGTTATGGATATTAAGGGATTGTCTATAATGACATCCTTCAAATATCATAGTTTTAAGTACTCCTATTTCCACGATTAAAATTTTTCCCAGCCTATTTTAACATACATGTATTGAACTTACCTATATTAGTTATAGATATTTTTTAATTGAGATCACACTAACAGTTTTTTCACAATTAGTAGTTAAATGAAGCAACTCCGAAATTTTTCCATATGCATACATTGTGAGGGATCGTCCGGGTTTTTCAAAAAAAAAATAATTTTAGGTCCCCCCTCCCTCCCTCCCTTTAATTTATTTAACCATTTTTAGATGCGGAGCACATAATGACGTCCTTCAGTGTTATTGATATTCAGGGATCGTCCATAATGACGTCCTTCAAATTTTATAGTTTTTACAAACCCCAGTCCCAACATTTAATTTTTTTAACCTATTTTAACTACATGTAACGAGCTTACCTAAATATGTTACAGATATTCAGGTATCGTTCATAATGACGTCGTTCAAATATCATAGTTTTTGGTACCCCCAGTCCCAAGATTGAATTTATTTCCAACCGATTTTAACTGTATGTCACGGACGTGCCTATATATGTTATAGATATTCAGGAATCGTCCATAATGACGTCGTACAAATGCCATAGTTTCTAGTATCCCCAGTCTCAACTTTAAATTTGTTTCCATTCTAGTTTAACTACATGTCACGGACTTATCTATATATGTTATAGATATTGAGGGATTGTCAATAATGATGTCATTCAAATATCATAGTTTTTGAGACCCCCATTTTTAACTTCAATGTATTTTTTGCAACCTTTTTTTAAACTGTTTGCCACGTACACTCGTATATAGCTTATTGATACTAGGGGAGGCTCCAAAAATGACGTCATTTGTAAATCATGCAATTCTCAAAAATATTCTAGCGTTTCTGAACTACATGCCATGTACTTCCATATATGGCTTATTGATGGTAGGAAAGACTCCATAAATGACGTCATTTGTGAATGGCGCAAAAAATTTCAGCTGTATTTAACTACAACCTACGCACATTCGTATATGCCTTATTGATTGTAGGGGAACTTCCATAAATACAATAACAGCTTTAAGCGTAACATAAATTGTCTTACAAATTTGGTAAAGCTCGGCATCTACTTCGGGCCCGCCCACGGTCGACAAATCGGGCGCGAAGCGCCGGATTTTTACTCTTGCCGACGCAAAAACACATTTCCTGCCACAGTCAAGAGCAGAATTTTTTTTAGCTCAAGTTTTACCGCTCTTACAAATAGTAAAGGGTATTACAAAGAAAATGCCTTTGTCGAAAGACCTATACAAGCCGCCTTAAAAAAATTTGTATCGCACTACAAAATACACATTAAACCGGCTCAAAGCTCTAGATTAAATATTGCTAGACACTTACTTCTTACTCTTGCCGACGCAAAATCACATTTCCTGTCACAGTCAAGAGCAGAAATTTTTTTAAGCTCTAGTTTTACCGCCCAAACAAATAGTAAGAGGTATTACAAAGAAAATGCCTTTGTCAAAAGACCTATAAAAGCCGCCTTATAAAAATTGTGCCGCACTACAAAATACACATTAAACCGGCCTGAAGCGCCAGATTAAATATTGTTAAACACTTACTTTTTACTCTTGCCGACGCAAAAACACATTTTCTGTCACAGTCAAGAGCAGAAACTTTTTTTTGAGTTCTAGTTCAACCGCCTCAACAAATAATAAGTGGTATTACAAAGGAAATGCCTTTGTCGGAAGACCTATATAAGTCGCCCTACAAAATTTGTGCCGCACTACAAAATACACATTAATAAACGTAGCAATGCAAAATATATTACGCATACATCTAGAAAAAGAATAATTCTTGGGATTGACAAAAATATCACTATATAAAGGCGAGCAGGGTTTATTTTAGTTTTTTTTCAGACCTAATTTTATACAACAATATAGTGAAATAACTGCTGCATTTGTTTTCAATTCATTTTACAATGGATTTAAGCTTGATTTTTCGCACAAAAATAAAATTTCACCACTACATTATGCACACATTTTGTTATTAAAATACTTCTAGATAAATAAACTTCGTGAGTCAACTACAATTTCACAAGCTTACTATTTGTCCAGGCAATTATAGCGTTAAAGTCATAGTCTATGAACTTTCCAGACGGAGCTGCAGAGCAGTCAGCGTCAAAGTCAAAAATTATCCAATATACTCTAAGGCATAGCGTAGGCTTCAGTAGTGGATAAAGCTGAAGTAAAGATACTGTTTAACGTTCTAGACAGTGCTTTAAATGGTCTAGAAAACCTTTTTATTGTGACGGAAACAGCTTTCGGTAACACACAGGTCAAGAAACTCATTTATCACGCTATATCAAGAGGACTATGCGATCGTAAGTTTTGCACTTAATATTAACGAACTACAATCACCTCAACAAAACAGCTACAAATAGCTTGTCTAGTGTTAAGTTCAGGACAGTAAAAGTTGTTTAACTTGTAAGTATTTTTGAAAAGTGTAAATAATTTAATTGAAAATGTTTTAATTGAGCAGTATAAAACGACTTCAATTTAAATAAGTTTCAAACTGTAATTGCGATTAATTTAAGTTTTTAATCTTACAATTATTAAATGGGAGGCAATGCTCTCGAACCCTAAATTGTAAAATACTAATAAACATGTTTAAACACTATCTAAGTAGTTCTTTTTACACCCTATTAGGATTAAAAAAGGTTTAAGTATAATTATTCCTACAGTAAATTTAAATAACAAATTACATGTTCAGAAATTATAGCTGTTGCTAATATTACTGTGTACTAATGTAATTCTTATTTTTCATACCACTCAAGACGTGATTGCTTGACTGTTTTAATTCTGCAATATGTATTTGTGTACTTTTAGTTACATTAAACTATTTCTGTAAAAGTGTGTGCTTACATGATCATCGAAACTACAGCACGTTTTAAACGATTGGCAAAACTCGAAAAATTCCAATTGGGACACAACTACGTATGTCCAGTTCCGAACTTGGCCCGTCTTGCAATGTTAAGGACATAAAATTGTTGACCTGTGCTGTCCTGTATCCTGTCCTGGCCGAGACAGTACAAAAAAACTCGTTCTGCACAAAATTAATTCCTACTCATAAAATTGTACTCCTTCGTATTTTATACATTGTAAACAAAGTCTGTTTTACTTTGCGCATGTACACATTCAAAGTGGACCCTTGGTTTGTATCGCAGATTGTTTTTATGCTAAAACAAGCAACAAGCACAAATATGAAATATCTGGCGCTTCGCGCCGGATTCGTCGACCGGGGGCGGGCCCGAAGTAGATGCTGAGCTTTAACAAATGCGCAACACAATTTAGGTTTATAGAAGCTCCTCTACTATCAATAGGCCATATACGAATGTGCGTAGCATGTAGTTAAATATAGCTGAATAATTTTGACAAATTGCACCATTCACAAATGATGTCATTCATAGAGGCTCTTCTACCATCAATAAGCCATATATGGAACTACGTAGCATGTAGTTAAATATAGCTGGACAATTTTATAAAATTGCCCTATTTAATAATAACGTCATTTATAGAGCCTTTTCTACCACCAATAAGCCATATGCGAATGTACGTTGAAAGCAGTCAAAGAAAGCGTTGGTAAAAGCATTAATGTTATAAATGGAGGTACTGAAAACTGTTTTATTCAAATGACGTCATTATGGACGATCCGTGAATATTTATACTCTGTAAAAGTGTGTCTATGAGACGCTTTTAAAATATTGTCGATGAAGAATGAGGTTTGATCATCTCCTCTTGCGGCTAGAATGAATCATGATCATCTCCATTCTGATTTAAAATTGGTTTTGATCATCTCCATTTTTTATGAATTACTATGAGATATGGTAATGATAAGTTAAGGGTTGTGTGATTTAAAACCAAGTACACTAGGGGTCACCTATAAATGACGTCATCAAAATATCCCTATTTTAAGTCCCTATGACCCTCCTGTCATCATATTACCCGTTGCGTAAATGGCTATCTTTAGCATGCAATACCATCAATATTCAAGTAGGCTGCTCGGCCATACCTATGACGTCATTTATGGGTGACCCTTTAATTTTTTAAAACTTCTAATAATGAATTAATTTAATTAAATTAATAAATTAGTGCACTATATATGAGATCAGGAATTAGATCAATAAACCACTTTTGCAACTTCGAAAAATACCGGGGTTGCCCAATAATGACGTCAAAGGTATGGCCAAGCAGCCTGTTTTGATATTCATGGTATCGCATGCTAAAGATAGCTTGTTACCCAACTGGTTCATCTGTTCACAGGAGGGTCATACGGACTAGAAATAGAGATAATTTGATGACGTCATTTATAGGTGACCCCTAATGTACTTAGTTTCAAATTACTATGCCCTTAACTACACATTTACATAACTCATTAGCCGTATTTCATAAAAAATGGAGATAGTTAAAATTCATCTTAGAGCAGAATGGAGATGATCATAATTCGATTTAGCTTTAAAAGAAGATATTCAAACTTAATTCTTTATGCACGATATGTTGGAAACAATTTGAAATTGGGAATGGGGGTACTTAGAACCATAAATGTGAAGGACATCATTATAGACGATCTCCGAATAATTATATACTATATAGGTATATTTAACATGTAGTAAAAATAAGTTAGTGACAAAATTAAAGTTAGAAATGGGGGTACTTTTAACTATAAAATCTGAAGGACGTCATTATGGACGATCCTTGAATATTTATATATTACATAGGTATATATCCGGCTTTGTGGCCGAGGGGGGATTGTCTCTATCCTCGATAACTCGGCGGTTTCTTTTTGATCCGCTGAGCGAATCCTTAGCCGGTAGCGTACTTGCGTCTCGTTGCACAGAAGTTAGTGTAGTGGAAATGCTTGGTGGGGATAGGTGTGTGAGAACTGTTTGTGCGCAACTAAGGGGAAGTAGTGTACGTTTCCGTTCATTCGTGTGTAGAGACGAAGACGGCGTGCTAATTGTGCCTCGCAGGCTAACAGCTATTTCTTCGTGCAGTAGCATAGTTGCAATACCATTCAGCAGACCATACATTGCGCCCTTCATTCCATAGCATCTGCTATTACTTTCACGCTGCGTCCATTTACGTGATGTAAGTACGTGGGGCATTCGGCGTTGGGTGTACTCGTTTGTACTTTGACTGGTCCTCAAAGTACACTCAGGTGCAAATACCTTTCGCCCTAGTCCTCCGCAAGGGAAGAAATTGAATAGCTCCTAAAGAGGAGGGTAATCCACCTGGACTGCAATAGAGGTCAGCAGTAACATAAGCTACAATCCGTAATATACATATTAGTTCGTAAGACACAAGTCGTGTAGTGTAGCTAATTTCCGTTGGGAAACGCTCTATAGGTAGTGTTCAGACTTCGTGTCGTCCTACCCACGGGAAATATTAGTCTTCACTCACATGCTTGTACAGCAAATCGGTGCCTATATCTTAACAGATGAAAAGGCTGATACTGTACATGAATTGAATTGGTATATATGTAACGAAATTTACAGTCTCAGACCCGGCTTCAATCCTCGGCCACTGCTAATCGTTTACGGCTCGGTGTTGTACGGTAAACGTCACTGGAAAGTTGATTGAAACCCAATCTCCTTTGGTGCTCCTTAGTGACCTCTACTTACTGTAGTGGCCTAGGGAATGAGACTCCTTTACTGTGGAGGAGGGGACGGGGATAGGTGAAAGGGTACAAGGACCGAGACGATCTAACGCGGTAGCCTTCTATTTCTTCACTCACAGTGACTTGTTGAGTCTCGTTGTATGAACTTCGGTTTAATCGACCCAATGAATAAATTATTAATATTATTACTGAAAAGATTGTTCCTAAAAACCATACAGCACATCTTAATCGCATATGTGAATTTTGTGAATTTATTTAGTCAACATTACTTAAAAAATGTGACCTATAGCGTCCGACATACAAAAAAAGGGACAGACGGACAGACATTGAGAGGACGGACAAAACCATCTTATTTGATGCTCAATAAGCTAAAGCTCAGCATCTTAAAACAAAGAGAAACGTTAAGGAAAAGCTACGTTACTCTGCTGGATAAATGAAATAGTACAAGAATTTGGCACGTGATGTGCTTCTTTTCTTATATTGTACACAACACTTACTACTATATATTTGTTTTGTAACCCACTTTCGTCTCTATTAGATGCTGAGCAAGCATCTAATGAAATGGTCATGTCCGTCTGTTCGTCTGTTGGCCCCACGCTACAGGTCAAACCGTTTACACTATTGTCTTAGAACTTTTTTGAAACAATCACAAATGCGAGCCGGCAGGTCTGTATTGTTTTTTCACTGTAATCGAACTGACCATTGCTTAGCAATTAAATGTTGAACTGACCAAGGTCAAGAAATTTAGAAGTTAAGCACCATAAAAACGGGGGTAGCGATAAACATAGCTGAGCACAAGACATATGCCCAGCTATAAAACGAAATAGCAAATTTCTTTTAAACACCCCCACTCAGCTGCTATTGCATTCGCATTTAGTAAGCAGGCTAAGGGTGCGCAAATCACGTCACGTGAAAATATTTTCTAGACACCCATACCCAGCTGTTATCGCATTCACATTAGGTAAGCAGGTTAGGGGTGACGCGCAGATGACGTCACGTAAAAATTTATGTTAGACAGCCCCACCCAGCTGCTATCGCATTAACATTAGGTTAACAGGCTAGGGGTGACGCGCAAATGACGTCACGTGAAAATTTCTTTTAGACAGCCCCATTTAGCTGCTATTGCATTAACATAAGGAAAGCAGTTTAGAGGTGACGCGCAACTGACGTCAGGCAAAAATTTCTTTTAGAAACCCCCACCCAGATGGAATCGCATTCTTATAAGGTAAGCAGATTAAGGGTGACGCGCAAATGATGTCAAGTAAAAATTTCTTCTACATGTCACGGACTGACCTATATGTGTTATACATGTTCAGAGATCGTCCATAATAACGTCCTTCAAATACCATAGTTTCTAGTATCACCAGTCCCAACGTTAAATTTGTTTCCATCTTATTTTAACTACATGTCACGTACTTACCTATAAGCGTAACAGATATTAAGGGACTTTCTATAATGACGTTATTTGTGATTAGTGCAATTTATAAAAAAATTTCAGCTATATTAAGCTACATGCTACGAAAATTGGTATATGTCTTATTGATTGTAGGGGAGCTTTCATAAATCTTGTATCATCTTTTAGCGTAACATAAATTGTCTTGCGCCTTTGTTGAGGCTCAGCATCTACTTCGCCACGGTCGACACGGCCGGCCACGGTCGACAAATCCGGCGCGAAGCGCCGGAATTTTTTTTTCGTTTAAACAGTCACTAAAGAGCTTGACTTTGCAAGACGGTATATCTTTGCACATGAAGTTTTCAACATGTTGCTCTCAATTTGTTTTAATTCTAAAAGGTTTTAAATTAGGATTTAACCTCTCAGGGTGCAACAACAACGATCAACAATTTACACGAATAATAGACACCTCTTTCTGCAAACTAGTACTTAAGACTGTTTCCTTTTACCACTATTCATTACCACGTATTACAGATAAAATTATTTTTTTCAAAAAATGCCTAAAAGCATCCGTCTATCTTGTTTCATTCAATTTAATAATGAATTTTACAAGGGTTCTCAACAATCACATTCACTAACTTTTAGTAAGTACAAAATCAAAAACGTTTTCTAGTTCACTATGCACAAAACTACAGTTATTCTCTAATCCACATGTCTCCCCTTCCTGTACATCACAACACACTAACGACAACAACTATATACAAAACCGTATTGTCCGAATACCACCTGACCTTCCAATTTCTGACTCCGAACTCTCATTACTCAGCCACGGACTAAAATTCTCTCCTGTCCCCCCTGTGACAGAAATCTTTGATGTCAATCAGGATTTTGAATCTTTTTTCCGCAGCACAAAATGGAAAGCTCATTTTTCTAAAACCGATCCAAGCAGCTCCAATTCTCAAAAAAATCATTGCCCTGCCTCTATCCTAATCTTTTCAGTTGTTCCTAAAAAAGCAACTGGATGCCTCTACCCAGTTAAAACCCTGCTATAAATCTGTTCATTGAGAAAACCCGGTCCTTAATCAGTGATAAATGTCCTGTGACCCACAAATTAAACCTATCCCCTCCTGAAATCTAAGCCATTGCAACCCTCCGAGGCAGGCCAGATATCATTATCCGGCCAGCCGACAAGGGAAGGGCAACAGTGGTTTGGAGGAGGGACCTATACATATCTAAATGTTTGCGCATTTTAGAAAATTCTAAATATTACTCCCACCTTCCCTCTGACCCCACATAAGATTACTAGAATATTGTTTCTGAATTTATTTTGGAATCTATTAAGCTCGACATTCTTCCCCCGTTAGCTCGCAAACTCATCATGCACAATCCAAAAAAAACAATTTTCTACATACTTTCCAAATTCCACAAACCCAACAGCCCTGGACGCCCAATCGTCTCTACTATCTCATGCCCAACCGCGCACATCTCTGCGTTTGTAGACCTTGCTGCTTGCTCCTGCCTGAAGCATACCCCATCGTACTTAAAAGACACGAACCATGCTCTTGATGTACTAGAATCCTTCACGTTCTCGGGTCAGCACCGGTTTGTGGTCACGGCAGATGTCAAAGACCTCTATACCGTCTTTACTAACGACGGCGGTCTGAGGGCGCTAAAACACTTCCTTGACCTACGACCGTCACAAGATCCTTATACCTCTGTAGTTGTTTGTTTGGCCGAACTAGTCCTTAATTTAAATGCATTTAAATTTAATAGTAATTTTTACCAACAAACAAGCGGGGTCGCCATTGGTACAAAAATGGGACTTACCTATGCCTGCCTCTTTCTTGCCTACCTTGAATTCCAATTTTTTGAAACCTGCAGTTGTCCCCTCCCTGACCTCTATAAAAGATGTATAGATGATATTTTAATGCTTTTTGCTTGCAGCCAGCCAGAAATTGAAATATTTTTAGAATCTCTAAACAACATACACCCCGCTTGAACCTTCACTTTTAAAGTATCTAGTGAACCCACTCCATTTCTAGATATTCTAATTTGTCCCCACTATAGCCAGAACAAAGTTATTACATCCGTTAACTATAAACCAACTGACTCACATAACTACTTGCCCTTCAACTCGTACCATCCTGCCCATATTTCACGTTCCATGCGTTTTTCCCAATTTCTTCGCCTTCGTCGCCTATGCAGCGAAGATAGCGATTTCCTTACCCAAACTAAAATTATGCACAATTTTTTTGCTGAATGCGGTTATCCCGACAATATAATATTGTTTGCTATTCCGAGAGCCTCCCTTCGCGACCGTCAGGAGCTGATCCACCGTTCATCCCGATCCCAGTCAAAGGATTGCTTACTCTTTGTTCTTGACAACTCACCTGTAACCTCCGTTATAGCCAATAAAACTTTCGCCCTTTTCAAATCTATAGTATCACAATCCCCATCAGCCTTAGAAATACTTTCGTTCCTCCCAACTTAATCTTTCCGTAAAGCTTTAAACTTGAGAGACATTTTAGTCCGCTCTTCCATTTCATCTAAACCTGGCCCGGATCCTAATCCAGGTACTTTCCCGTGCCTTTGAAAAAAATGTGTCACGTGTTCTCACACGCTGCAAACCCCGACTGTAGGTAACTCAATTGCATCCTTTACTATAAAAACTCGTTTTTGTTGTACATCTGAATGCGTTATCTACGCGATAAAATGCACATTATGTCCCAATAAAATTTATATTTGTCAAACAACCTGCCTTTTGGGTGACCGTTTCCGTGAGCATCCTCACTCTATCCGACATTCACTAGATGTTTCAGTAGCCATACATTTCAACTCCAAAAATCATAACATTTCACATGTCAAAGTATCAGCCTTGTCTTACACCTCACAACAAACCGAATCCCGTGACACTCTCGAAAATAAACTGATATTTAAATTTAGGTCGCACAGGCCTCCGGGCTTAAATCATGCATTTTCATTTCTTTAACCTCCCTTACATAAAACCCAGACAATCTGTTGATTGACAGGCTTGGCGCACCCGGTTTATCTGAGCCATGGTCGTGACGTCACGATCATCACACATCTGCCTTTGCTATATCTACAAATCAAATCCTTCACCTAACTCACCACTCTCCGTTCAAAAAACTAAACGCGCTAAGGGTAAATATTTTGTCACTCATTTTGAAACACCTAAAAAAGAAAATATTCGAAACGTTGTGTTCTCAATTCAACAATAAACCTAATTAAGTGACTTCAAATCATCTAACTAAGTTGGTGAGTCCTTCTATCATATTGTTTCCTATCTTATCACACTCACTCTTGCATTCTTTGCTTTTATCAACAATTTTGTAACATTAGTGCTAAAAATATGAAAATCAATACTGAACCTGTAAAAAAATACTGTAACTGTAAACAATTCATGAAATTCCTTATGTACTTTGTGTTGTGGGTAATACGCCTGAAGGCACAATAAAGTTAATAAATCAATCAATCACTAATAGTTATTATTATAGTTTAAACGTGTTTCTGTTTTGCAATGAACCTTTTCAATAGTTAACATCTCGTGACAAGACAAGCGATTTTTACGGAATTTCCTGTTAAGTCTTTAGAAACTTCTGAAAAGGACGCAATTAAGAGACACCATCTTTTAAAAATGGAGCTTAAGCTTTTTGCTTTAATAGAAGTCCTGGCAATTTTGCCTTCGCGGAGCTGCGCCACTCAACCCGGCACCTGTACAGGGCACCAGGACTGTTTGAAAGGTGGGACTTGCGAAGACGGCACTAGTGAACTAAGCTGCGCCTGCGCACAATGTTTCACAGGAAATCACTGCGAGATCGACATCAATGACTGCGCAGGACACAGCCGCTGTCTGAATGGAGGGACTTACGTAGACGGCACAAACAGCTTTACCTGCACATGCGCAGACGCATTTTTGGGAGACTACTGCGAATGTTAGCCTGGTTTTGCTTAAATGTATCATTCTAAAACAATGTTGATATTTTAAAGACATTTTAAACAAAAGAAATTTGTTCTGAATTGTTGAATGTTTGTACAATAATTGTAATTTTTTGTTAATGCAGTGCATAATAATGCAGCACACGCTACACTTGCACGAAACGCTGCAATTTGCCTATTTGTTGACAAAGGTTAATTGAAGCGTGCACTATGTATGGTAATGCATACTGCATGCAGTAATAAAACACCTGGCCTCGTTGCCTTTTAATTTACTGCCACTTTACTAATAGCCTAAGCATTCTCTTTAATTACAGACCAGAACAAGTGCGTCCATTCTGGAACTTGCATCATGTTAAACACTTTGAGCAGAGACGCTGAGTGCAAATGCAGAGAAGGCTACGCTCCAGATCTAAACAACGGCAGAAGATGCGAACCTGTAGACAAGAATCTGAACAAAAATGCTTCCCTCATTTTTGGAACCTTTGGCAGCGGTGGAGGCATAGATCAGTTTTCCCTAGGTCAACAATCAGTAAGTAATCATTTTTGGCATTTGCAGTGTAATGGATCACGCCACTGCGTGTAGGGAAAATTCACATAAATATCGGCAAAATTAATTATATGTTGGGACCTGCTATTTAAAATGTACCAACATTTTTCATAGTTTTCCTGACAAATACATTCATAATTATAGATAAACTCAAGTGCAAAATTTGAGAATAAATAATATGACTGTTTGCGTGCAAAAAAAATATGTGTGTAAATTTTAATCATGGCTTTAATAGCGAAACATTGATGTTGCATGCTGATTTCAGGATATCCGTTTTCAACATACAGGTGTAATGTAAGATTTAGTTTACTTAAAATTGCATGCGCGTTCACGCTTTAGCGCGAGTAAAGGTAAATGTTTTTTTAAATCTGTCGCGCGCAAGTTTTCAAAAGCTGCACATTAAAAAAAACTTGATTTTTTTTTATTTCTTCCTAAATCTTTTCCACGCTGTGGCTTGTACAAACCCGTTCTGACTTCCAAAAATGTTAAAGTTTTCTTACTTGTTGAAAAAAGTGAGTAGCAACTAAAAATAATTCCCCAGGCAATTGCAGAAAGCACTAAATAATGCAAAGAGATTTTATTTAAAAGTTTTTGTCGTCATAATTGCACAACTCTGTTGTGAGCGATACTCAAACAACAACAAATTGTTTTTTAATTGACATTTATTTATATGGAACACTTCAAATTTGGCTTGAACGCAGGTCACAAGAATTCAGAATTATTCACGAATGGGTTGGGCCCTGGACGTGATGTACCGAACAAACACGATGTTTTGGAGTGGACGCCACGGAAACATTTACACTGCACCAATCCGCGATGGAGCTGCAAAGACAGTTATTCCAAATGACTCGGGATCTTATATTTTATGTCTGGCAGTCGACTGGGTCTACAGTCACTTGTATTTCTCAGATCGTTACAGGAAAACCATCAGTGTGACCAGTCTGGACAGAAGCATGACAAAAGTTATCCTCAGCACTCAAGTCACTGAGACGTATGGAATTGTTGTGGATCCATTGAGTGGGTAATTTGAAGGAGACAAAGACACAATTTAGGCGTTGCGGGTTTTCTGAAGAACGCATTAAAACTTAAACTTACTTTTGCTCAAGCAACTTGTAATTTACAAGACTATGTGTAATTTAATTTAATTGGGCGATGCTTTACAGGTGGATTTACTGGGCGGACTTTTTTTCCAGAAATATTGAAAGGGCTGCACTAAACGGTTCTAAACGTAAAATTCTTGCGATTACAGAGCCTCAAACTCCACATGGCCTTGCGCTGGACATGGCCTATGGTCGACTCTACTGGGCAACATCTAATTCGATACACTCAATTAACGTCGATGGATCAGACCAAAAATTAGTTTTTCAAGCAACGCCGCCCACGTTTTCACGCAGTGACTTCTATTCTATCGCAACCTTCGGGGATTTCGTGTACTGGAGAGATTACGACACGAAACCTGTCTACAGAACCAACAAATGCGGCGGCGGAGAAGCGACTGCAGTACATTCTACTGCTGGTTATGTAACGATGAAACCATTTCTATATTTTTTAGTTTTTAAACATGTTTTAATTATGTAATTCAATCTTTAAAATTCCTATTTTGTTTATTTGAATTCCAAATCCTTTGTTAAATTACATTCACATGACTATTTTTATCTTTAGTTCGATTCCTGGTTGCATCTTCAAGTGTATCATTTTTCCAAGCAGCCGGAGGGTGTCAATTATTGTGAAAACCGGATCGGTGGACAGTGCTCCCATCTTTGCTTCCGAGTTCCGTCAACAGGAAATGAGACCGTGACCACTACATGCGCTTGCCCGGATGGACACAAATTTTCTTATGACCAACGCACATGCACGTAGACAACTTGGCTCTACTTTCACTTTAAAACAATCTTATCTAATTGTGTAGTGTGTACTTCCGTAGTACAGTTCTTTAAAATTATACCAGATTTTTTAGTAAATCTTTAGTTTGCAATTTCAGTAGCCCTGAGTGCGATACTGTTGTTACACTTTAGTTTTAGAATTTATTCCTTGATAATTTGTTAAACGTTTTGTGATTGTTGCAATTATAAGTGAATTTTTAAACTTTTGAATCACAAAATTAAAATAGGCTAGATCATAAAGAAATATTGCAGGTTTTGACATTCCCTAGCATCGCATCATCGGAAATGCAATGTAATATGTAATTATTTATTGTTAACCATTCGATTGCGCCAGTATACAATACTACAAAACAGAATCAGTCAAATTTCAAAGATAATGCAACTAAGCATATATTCAAAAAATACGAAACTTTACAATATTTTCTGATTTTTAAAATTTATTACGTCTATGAAACACTGAATTCTTTGAACTTAAAGCTCGTAATTTCCATTTAACTTATCGTTAGTCAACTGCTTTTGAGTTCGTTTTACAAATATCATTCTGATTATAGCCCACAATCGATGTGTATCGTTGGAATGCTTCACTCACTATGTATGGCCGTTAAATCTTTTTTTATCATATCCTAAATGCTACACTACCTATTGTTAGTGTCCAATCATCCGCTGTATTTTTTGTTTTCGCATGATCGTTATTCTTCGCGTATTAGCGAATACTACACGTTCGTCATAGGCATGCCTGTTCACGGCTACTGACCTGAACTAAACAGCAGAAAATATCGCGAGAGCCGTTTCGGTAGGTAGCCGATTGGAAAACCGTCGGTTTTTCACTGTCAGTTTTTCGTTGTAACACATTTTTTTTACTCTCCACATTATAATATTTTTTTTTGCCAACTTCTGACTTTTTCATATTATTTTTATTATTTTTTTGTCTACGGTCAGTGCAATACTTTACTATAGTCAATACTGACAGTGGAAAAAGAACTTTTTATTACTCCCTATAAATTACTACTGCTTCCATTGCCATCCACACCACTATTGTCATAGAAATACACCCTCAATTCAAAATAAACAACCGGACATGACCACGAACACGATACTTAAAATAGTACGTGGATTGGAGAAACGTGGTCCACGTGCAAGTGCGCTGGTCAGACGAAAGTGTGAGTTCATCTAGACATGCGCAATGAGTGGCCACGGAATCGTTTCCTGTTAAAGGAATTCGGAAGCAGAGATGGGAGCACGGTCCACCAATACGGCTTTCACAATAATTGACGCCCTCTGGCTGCTTGGAAACGTGATACGCTTGAAAAGTGAACATCGCATCCCCCCTAAGATTTATATAATTATTAAAGCAAATGTAAAATGTCATTAAAATTAAACGAAGCATTTTAAATTTAAATAAACAGAATAAGGAATTGTGAAGATTGATTAACTTGTATCCAACATGTTTAAAAACTAAAAAAAATTGCTATATCGTTACATATTGAGCATCCGAATGTATCTTGGTCGCTTTTTCGTCGCCGCATTTTTTTGTTCTGTAAACAGATTGTGTGATGATGTCTTTCCAGTACACGAAATCTCCGAAGGTTGTAATGGACCAGAACTGAGTGTTTGAAAAAATGGATGGCGCTGCTCAAAAAAATATTTTTTGTTCTGAGCCGCCAACATTCATTGAGTTTATTAAATAATTTGTTGTCCAGTAAAGTCAATTCTGCGTCATGTCAAGCGCAAGGCCGCTTAGGCTTCAAAGTTTTAAACTCGCAAGAACTTTCCGTTGAGATCCGTCCAATGCAGCTCGCTCAATATTTTTAGCACCTCTGTCCGCCCAGTAAATCCACCTTTTAAGCATCGCCGAGTTTAATAAGAATCAAATTAGTCGTGTACATTAAAAGTTGCGTAATTAAAAGTAAGTTTCGATGCGCCCCTCAGAAAACGTTCAATGCCAGAATTGGTTCCTTATCTCCTTCTACTCACCCACTCAATGGATACACAACAATGGCATTCGTATCAATGACTTGAGTGGTGAAGAGAACCTTCTTCATGCTTCCGTCTAAATTGGCCACACTGATGGTTTTCCTGTAACAATCTTAGAAATACAAGTGAGTGTAGACCCAATCGACTTCTAGAACTAAAATAAAAGATCCTGAGTCACTCAGAACAACTGTCTTTGCATCTCCTTGGCGGATTGGTGCTGCGTAAATAATTCCGTTTCTGTCACTCCAAAACATCGTGTTTGTTCGGTGCATCACGTCCAGTGCTCGGGTAATTGACGAATGATTCTGAATTCTTGTGACTTGGGTTGAAGCAAATTAGAAATGTTGACATAAATCAAATTTGGATTTTAAAATATTTTCTTGCTGTATGAGTGTCGCTCACAACAGAATTGCAAAATATTGACGACAAATATTTTGAACTGAAATCTAAGCATCCTTAAGTGCTTTGCTGCAATGGACTAGTGAATAGGACTTGCAAAAGTCTTGATTTCATAAGTTTTCACAAGAACAAGACTCTAGAAATCAAGACTAGGGCTGGTCCTGAAATTTCAAGACTCCTGAAATCGAGACTTGAAAAAGTCTTGTTCAATTAATGCAAACAAAAAAATTTGCACCATCTTTTTTCAAGCACAAAAACCAGTTTTTTTATTTTAATTCAACCTATTGAGATACAAATATTTCGAGACGCTTAAACTCAAGACTAAATTAAGACAAAAGTTTTAAAATTTCAAGACTATCGAAATCAAGACTTTTGAAAGTCTTGAAAAAATCAAGACCCTTGACAAAAAATTCTCAACTTTTTCTAAAATTTTATAACTGGAGTTAAGTCATCAGAACAATTTAGTTCAAGTGTTGGTCTTGAAATTAGAAATTTCAAGACTTTTTAAAACTTTTAAATGGTTTAAAAAATATCGAAAGTCTTGGTCTTGATATTGCAAGCCCTACTGGCGAAGCATAAATTATTTTTGGTCGCAACTCAAAAACTGTTATCTAATTACAATCGTTAATATTTGTGTTTGCTTGTGTTGTTTCAAGTTAAAGTTGCTGCTTAGATTCTTAGATGCTCCTTGAATCGTGAGCTGATCTGATTCAAAACTCATGCAACTACATTTCAATTCGTTTTTTGATGTTTTATGTTTGGCCTGAAAAAAGCTGGACCATATATCTTAGCATAAATGGTGAACCTGTTTAATCTAATGGCAGTTATGTGACGCCTAAAGGGAAATAAAAAAACATGCAACACAGTTGCGTTAAATAGCGCACTTGCCCACAAGTAACGTTCCTTTTTCTAGTGAATTAAAAACTTTGAGTTCAGATAACAGCTAATGAACTGGTGAGAACAAGTAAAAAATAATTAAATTGATTAACACTGCTGCCGCTGCCATTTGCAGTGACGTAATCCATTACACAGCAAATATGTCAATTTTGCGCGCTTTTATAAAAATACTTAAAAATTTGTTTCCGTAACAATAATATAAAAAAATGCTTCAATGTTTTAGATTGCCTGTAAATGAGGTCTTCAAAATATTCACATCTATAGTAATCTATGACTACCCTATCATTTGCACTTCAAAAACTTTTCGCTTTTAACTATAAAACATTTATGTCACCTTTTCAATTTATAATTATTGTGTATGGGTTCTGATTTCTATAGTGAGCGTACATAGGGTAGGCCCATACAAAATTCCCTAGGAATTTGGGAACTTTGGGAAGGAGAAAACTTTGGGAATTTTGGGAATTTTGAAAATAGGGAATTTTGGCAAAATTTCCTGTGTATAAAGTACTGGGAATTTTCAATATTCCGGGAATTTTCAAACAGGGAATTTTGGGAACTTTGGGAATTTTCAATGTTCCAGGAATTTTCAAACAGGGAATTTTGGGAACTTTGGGAATTTTCAATGTTCCATGAATTTTCAAACAGGGAATTTTTGGAACTTTGGGAATTTTCAATGTTCCATGAATTTTCAAACAGGGAATTTTAGGAACTTTGGGAATTTTCAATGCTCCAGGAATTTTCAAACAGGGAATTTTAGGAACTTTGGGAATTTTCAATGCTCCGGGAATTTTCAAACAAGGAATTTTGGGAACTTTGGGAATTTTTACTATTCCGGGAATTTTCAAACAGGCAATATCCGAATTAGGAAATCAAAATTCTCTAAATTCCCAAAATTCCCTAAGGAATTTTGGGAATTTAAGGGAATTTTGAAAACTGGGAATTTAACTGGGAATTTTGCCAAAATTCCCTTTCCTTGGGAACTTTGAATCGGGAGGGAATGAAACTCAGGGAATTTTGAATTAGCCATCCCTAGTAGGAATACACATCAAACCCTAGAAATCGGTTGATTGCTAATTAATTTAATTGCACGTTACCCCAAGGCGTGAGGTCTTATCGTCTTGGAAATCGTATACTGAGATTTGGCTTACGAGTGCCAGTCGTTTTCTCAAATTTGGGTCACACTTTTTGGAATGTCGTACTGGTTTTGATTTCGGCGAAGAGACTCACGCCTGCTTTTTGAGCTCTTCACAAGCTGACCTTTTCGGGTTCGGCATAGGAGTTATATTCCGTATGTGGGTATACCTGTTAGTGTTACACATATTTAACTAGAAGTCAGATCATCAGATCATCAGATCATTTTGGTATAATTATTCATGAACTGCATGGCAAAGTGTCAGATCATTTCAGCATGTGTATGACATGGCTAGGTAATGCATCAGATCATAAATTTCTTGTGCAGTAAGGAAAATACACCTAAAATGATCTGCGTGATCTGTCACTCAAGTTTTGAGCCATTTTTGAAGAATCAGATCAGATCAGCGCATGGTTTAGGTGTGCCCTGTAATTAGTTTGAATGTGCATAATTTAAAACTTACAATTTTAATTTATTTGTCAGATACTGGAGTATATATTAACGGATCTTGATCGAACAACATTGTTGAGTTGCCGTCTCGTCTGTCGTCGCTGGCTACACTTTAGCTCGGTATCCTTGCGAAAGATAATTACTCTTAAATTTAACCTGTGGGACGGACACGTTCGAAAACCAGGAGGTTTTTCATGTCATGATCATTCTATTACGGATATGATTTCACTTATGAATAATTCCAACAACAATTTCCCATGTAACTCTCTTTCCTTTGTGACCTTGTCACAAATTCCTATTTTTCCTGAGCCAGAGCAATTGGACCAGCTATTCTTTAGCACGCATGAACTTTTTATTAAGAAACTTGAATTGTGCGGATATTATTATCTAAATGATCTGAAAATGCTTCTCTTAACTCAAGCACCGAACCTTGAAGAGTTAACGTTGAATTGGGTTGAATTTAAATATAATGCTGCTGACGTACAAATATATACTTGTAAGGAGAGAGAATCGAAATCGCTTTTAAACAAAACTGCTGTTGGTGTTGGTCCAAAACCCGTTTTCAGAAACCTTAAAAAATTTGTTGTGTGGGCAGCGCATTCAAATATTCCTGACATTTTCCTACAGCAGCTAATCGAATATTCTCCGAATTTAGTTGAAGTATTTGTGACGCTCGAGTATCTTCACTTTCTTGTCAAGCCTGTGAATCGCCTGCACCTTATCAAGGAACTGGATATTTATATAACCAAAGAAAATATGGAATCACTTAAAGCCGTTGGAAACAGTCGTCAGGATAATTGGGCAGTTCAAGAGATACATTATTGGGGTTTCATTGAGCGTGATGGAACTTTTTCCTCGCAAGTTACAGAAGCCTTAAGTAAAATCTTTATAGGCTGCTCCAAAACTTGTCTTAAACTTTGGTACCACAAATTAGACAAATTTTCTAATAATTATCCAATCCCAACAATGCCTCGAGTGAAAGATGTCAGTTTTCATTGTAACAGTGAAAGTTCAACTAATATTTTCATGGAGGGAAGGAATCTTGGTGACACGTTTCCTAATTTACGATCCCTTAAAGTTGTTGATGAGTTTTTCAAAAAAAATCTCAATATTGACAATTTTTTTGGGAAGAATCCTGTACCACTTCCAAACGTGAGGAAGGCTTCTTTTTCTTCCTATTTCCTCAATGCTCAAAATATATATGACAAATTCCAGGAAATATTCTGCAATGCTGTAATTGACACGGACACGGGAAGTGAAAGTGGAGAGGAGGATGAGGATGATTCTACTAAATTAAATTCAGACTAATTATTTTATACATTTATTATACCATGAATTCCAGATACTACATGCACAAATTTAGTATATTATCATGTTTCAAATCCGTTTAATCCTTTACTAGTTGTACGATATTCTCAAGTAAAATAGCTTTTGCCTTTTGCATTTCATGATCGTATAAACTTTAACTACCTTGTTTTTGTATCCCTAATTGTTTTAGTATGTTAAATCCATTTCCTTAGCATATTTTTAGGAAGTACTTAACGTTACAGATAAAATATTTCTAAATATTTTTAGTAAATATTTCTGACACGTTTAACACAACTGACTTTTTATATTTTATCAACAAGTTAATAACAAAACATTATTCGAGAAATAAATGTAATGTATAGTAGTACATATGGTTCACATCACGTTTTAAATTGAGGAATTTTTCTTGTATTACATTTTGAGGTATTAAATTCATCTTATTAATAAAATTACTGTGAATTTTAACGACTAACAATCCACATAGTTGCCTCCACTATAGATTAATATTCTCACTTTTGCAGTCGAAATATTTGTCAAGTTCCATGTTTTAAATATAATTTGATTATTAAAAAAAACGTGTTTTCAAAAACGTAGGCAGCACTATACTACTATACTAATTTATCGTGATTGCGTTAGTTCAAACGCTACAATTATTCGAATATAAATATGAATTCGAAATGTCCTGTCAAGTGGAAAAGGGGCAGCTATTAAACGAGTAATAACAATGATAATATTATACTTTATTCGTCAACTGCTTTCGAGTGTTGTATCACTAGTTGTCACTACCAAAATGCTTTTCGTACAAAATTATTAACTTGCACAACAGTCGGGGCATTCTCAGAATCACCCATCAGTCGCAGTATCTGCAAAGCTCCGGTCGTTCCTCCCAATACTACTGTTTGCATTAGATTCTAATTTTTGACCGAATAACGATTTTCCACTGATACGAAAACTATGTACATTATACAAAACCCCTTAATAATTGACTGAACTAAAACTTATTTAAATGTTCTAAATATTTTGTGCAAATTAATTTCTATTTTATCTGCAAATATCACAATATCTCTCTGAAGCTTTAAAATCTGGTCCGAAATTCTCGAACTAACTAGACTAGACCAGACCAGACCACATTCTACTGTTCCGGACCAGATCATTTCGATCACTAAAATACTAGATATATGGATGACGCCTAAAAGTAGGCTTGGTTAGAATAGCAGGTTGGTTAAGAGCAATGGTAAGTCCGATCAAATTGAAATAAAAACAATACAGACCTGTCTGCTCGCATTAGTGGTCGTGTAAAAGAAACCCCAACATCGGAAGTTTGTGCCTTCACACGTCGAGAAAACCTACTAATTTAATAATCAATATCGGTAATTTTGGTACTTATGATAATTGTATCCTTAAAAAATATCTAATGTGGGTTGGAATATACTTTTGCTAAACTGTATATTTTAACCCACTTAATTGTGTAATTATAGGTTATTGTTAAAGAGCTGCGTTGAGTGTTGATCCAAGAAGGCGATTTACTATTTAGCATTTGAAGCAATTAATGAAGTGGGTCGGGTCTGAATACTGTGTTGACCTCTGTTATGACTGTCGTATGAACAGTTCGTTCTCGGAGCTTAATTGTTTTTCGAAATTCCTCGAACCACTTTGAATATAATAAAAGAATTGATCATGTATTTGATATGTTGTTTAAATATACATATATTAGGCTGTATAGTCTGTGAAAAACCAAAATGTACCTGTTTCCAATTTAAGTTCTAATCAAAATGAGCTATGTCATACAAACAAACAGAGAAACTTGCGTAAAATGTTAATTAGGAGTTTTCGAAATGTGTAAATTTTCATGTTTACATGTTTTTCAAAAGTACTAAATTTTCTATTTTCATGTTTTTGAAAAGTTAAAAATGTACTTATATACATATTTTTTAAAATTGCAAAATGGTCAATTTACATGTTTTCGAAAAGTTAAAAATTTATACTATTTAAATATTTTTGAAAAGTGCAAAATATCCTTTTTACATGCTTTTGCTATGTGTAAAAGGTTTTATTTACATATTTTTGAAAAGTGCAAAGTGGTCTATTGAAATGCTTTTAAGACATATTTCAATATTTTTGTAGATAGTACATATTGTTTTTAGCTAAAAATGGAATTAGGCCATCTAAGCTCTTCACAGACGATATAATATATAGTATGTCAATTTTGAACTATCATATTCGGAATAATCTAAATAATAAATTATAATACTGTGTATATGAAACTGAAAAATATTTACGAAAAGTGGAATGAAATAAACATGTTCACCATGGTTCTACAATTTATTCAAATTATTCTAATTTTACTTACACGATAATAATTCATATTGATCGTAACTACAATCTAGGTAATTGCTTTTGGGAGAATCCTACTTGAAAATAGTAAATGAGTAAAAAAAACATAATCAAATCCATTCTAAGTCGGCACGTGTACACAAGTATCCACAGATAACAAAATTAAATCAAATAAGTAGAATAAGTAAGTAGAACAGGGCAGCCTGGTATAGTGGTCGTGGGTTTGGGACTGCAGTTTGGAATCGGAAGATTTCCAGACTCAGGTCCGGACTCCCGAGTTCGAATACCAGCTCAGCCATTCGGTTGGGTGGCTGCTTCTGTAATCCCACACGGCTCGGTGAGTACGTAAAGTACATAGTACGGTGTGGGTGTTTAGAGTTCTCTTCTCTAAACCTTCCTAGAGTTCTCTTCTCTAGGTAAAGGTGGCTTAGCCCGTGTTACCGATGGAAGAATGGCTTTGCGCCAAATCGGTTTAAATAACACGTTAATAAAGTTCATACAATACAATACAGAACATAATAAAACGTAATATTATCGCCTTTGATGGCAAACCTCGCCACTAATAATTCTAAGCCTAAAAGAAAGTTACAACAATCAAAATCTATATAATTACCCTTAATAACAATATTTATCTGTGTATAACTTTTATAAATATTTTTTTGAAACATACAATATTAGTTTTTGCTAGGATTTGTTACAACACGGTATATAACGATATGTTAATCCATTATTTTAATAAAAGCCACTGCATTGTACTGTTAGATTTAGTATAAACTTCAAAGCGTAATTTTAAATATAAGAAAGTATTCCAACTAATTAATTAACAGTAATATCTTTACATTTTTTTTATATTTAAAAAACTTTAAATCTGGAAATTGTAGGCAATAAATACAATAATTACATGGTCATAGCAGTGTTGTCATAACTTATAGACACAAGATTTGGAAAGAGAAGACGAAATTCGGTGGGAAGAGGAGGAAGTGGAGTTGGAGGTGGAACCCAAGGTCTGTCATACCAACGTTCTGTAACTAATTGGAAGTCACACATATTCTCCTCTACTACCTTAACGTGAATATACCTCACGCTTTCCATTGGTTCTGCAATTCTCAAGCCATGAATAAACTGACGCAAAGCGTGCATTGAGCAGTTGAGAAAAACAAGAGAAAAGACATTTGGAAAACTATGGCTCATGTTAAGTCCTATTGGAAAGAAATGGCAAGAGTAATTCTCACGCAATCTACGTAAATTGGTTCCACAATAAAAGACAATTTCTTGTAATTCAGGTAGAAAAGGAATGGCAATAGCTGGAAAGCATACTAATGGCCGAATCATTAGTTTTTTCAGGGTCTCTGAGCTATGCTCCAAAACTTGGTTGATAACATTTTGAATTTGGGTGGAAAAGCCCCCGTTATAGGGTTTTTTGAACAAAATCTCCGAAGTTTCTAGTTTCAGATCAGACTTGTATTTTGTTAAAAATTTTTCGACTATTTCAAAGTCAGCAGCATGCCATTTATAACTATCTTCGTCGTGGAACTGAAACCTCAAGTCTTTTAAAAGGTGAATTTTATCCTCCCTTCCATCTCCAGGTCCAGAAGGCGCAATCAAATATTGAACCAACGCTGTGAAATAATGAGAAAAAACACCTCCCAAATAGTTCAAGTTGACGGCAGCATTCACGATGTTAGCAAAAAACTCAAGAGGTAAAGGTGGTGATCCTGTCACGATGAATGTTTTCAATTTTGGAAGCAGCAGTGAAGACCCAATAAGGCTATTTTTATCATTTTGATGGCAAATAGATGAATTCAATGACTGCTGTCGTTCGCGCTCCAGCTCCCAATGATAAGGAACTTCGATCTTGATCTCTAAGAATTCCAGGTTTGGAACCTGGGACATGAAAAGATGCTCTAGATGAGTCAGGAGTGAGCTTTGCTGGAAAGTCATCCTTTTACTGGAGTAGTCCACAAATAGTGTCAAATTCTTGATGTGATTTCCAACAGCATTGAGAATATTTATGATTCCTCCAGAGCCCAGACTGTCCCGAGTAGTTGTTTCGATTTGGAAAGACGAGAGCAGAAACTGTGAAGTTTGACACTTACTTATTCGCCAGCACATTTTATTTAATACATTTTTTCCTCTCTTTCCGTATTTAGGTGATTCAAAAGAAAGCCGGATGAGTAATTTCCGCCTTCGAAGTTCTTTTGCCCCTGCATACTCCCACTGCTTATTAACGCGACGACTACTTAAGAGATCACTCCAATTTATGTAGCGAAATAGCGACTCAAGAACCTGTCAAACATAATAATAACGAAAAAAAATAATGTTCCGACCTTGCTGTGACTATATGTTCAGATTTTCAGATGTACACATTTTTGAGCAAAAAGTAGTTTTAAAATATTACGGACTTACAATATCATTTTGTAAAGCAATGTTTGCAGAAGTATTTTCATCCATCGCTTTGTTTTCAGGGTTTTTGGAAGCAAGAAGGAGATGCTGGCTTTGTCTTTCGCGTTTGGTGGATCCAGATGGTTGTTCATCTGATTGACTGTTGCTAGATGATTCTTGAGTCGTGTCGTTGTCAGTTTTTAAGGAACTACCTGCATGCGTTTTTGAATCTTGTCGCGTTTGCCTCTTGAGCGGTGGTTCACATGGCTGTGGACAAGATCCGCTACTATCAGTATCACCATCTGCTTCTATAATATAAATACATTTAATTGAATAGCATAATTTGTTGTAACTAAATTCAACAACCAAAATGAGAGAGAGCCTTTAAATAGAACAATTTGCACTTTTCAATAATATGTAAAAACAACATTTTGCACATTTTCAAAAACATGGAGTTAAAACATTTTGCACCTTTTCAAAAACATGAAATTAGAACATTTTACACCTTCTCAAAAACATGGAATTATAACATTTTGCACCTTTTTAAAAACATGGGATTAGAATATTTTACTCTTCAAAAAATAGGACATTTTACATTGTTAAAAAACATGAAAATAGAGCGTTTTCCGTATTTTAAAAACTCCTAATTAATATTTGACGCATGCTGCGCATTTTGTTTTTAGTTTATTTTGATTGTAGCTTAAACTCGATACAAGTACGGGTCATGTTGGTCCTTCAAAGACGATATACATATAATGAACAGTATTATTGCACAAGTACATACCCCAGCGTAAAGTTCGCTTGACAGTCAATTGGTTAGTTTTTGCTCGAACCATAGTACTAAAACAATTCTTACGAAACTTCAAAATTAAAGTTGCACGGTCTTTATGATTTGCAATGTACTCAGAAACTTCCTCTCATGTGTAGACCCCAGACCTGAAAACAAAAAGAATACACACAAAAAGTAAGAATATTTTTGAACTTGTAACAATGGCATAAATATTACTATTGACAAAGCAAATTGTTGAGCGTACGGCACAGCTAAACTGCTAAACGATTGAAATACAGTAACTATTACAGCAGTATTAGCTTCATCGCTTAACCACTCTACTTTCTACTAATCCTTAGGGCTCATTGCCGCTGTAGTTTCCTTCTTGTTTCTATTTCCTGGTACATAAACGGGCAAAGTCTTTCTGGACATTTCTTCCCCGATAAGTAACAGCGGACATTCCCCCCCCACCCCCCCTCCATTCCTAAAATTTAACAGCTGGTATCTGGTAGCTCACTATATCGTGTAAAGGTACTTACACACTCTGAGAAAATAACGCAAATGTTGTAAGCTGTATAGGACTAGGAGCCCTAGGTTCTACCGAGAGAAGGGTCGTCAGAAGAGCCTCGCCTCCCTGTACACCTACCCTATGTGGCCACCGCCTAATATCCGAATATGAGGCCCCCGCCCTTCCTGTATATCAACAAAGTAATTTCTGGGTTTTTGAAAATTCAAAAAATTTCTTTTTTTCTTCAGAAAATGAGGTGTTTGTCTCGGTACTGGGTAATACGATTTTACATGGACCGAGATAAATACGTCATATTCTTTGAGGTAATTAAAAAATTTTAACAGTGTAAAATTTGTAAAACATCAATTAATTTAAGTAAGTGAAAACATTACTATAGCACTATGCTAGGTATAGTTAGTCTGTCTGTCGCCTGTCGGTGAGTCAAAGTGAATCCTGCCCCTGCCCTGCCTCTTGTAGAAAACTTGTAAAACTAAACTATTTGAGATGATAATAAGTACAATCATATCTTTGATTTTCTTGAATTTTGTATGTCTGATCTTCCTTTTTTTAACATTCTAAAATTCTAATTGAATAGTAATCAGATAGTAATTACCCACAAACTTGATAACATACACTTACGTATTATGTACTCGAGAATTTTAATTGAATTTGGATTAATAACTACAAGAACTTTTATGTAATACTTTATGTGCCATCCCCACTGCCGGCTAAGTCCGACTTAACTTTTTTAAGTCGGAGAAAGGTGTTGCATATGTAGACAGGGCTCAACTAAGCCTGACCTAAGTTAGGACAGTAAACTCCTTTCACCGTCCTAAACACTGGCTTAGCTGAGACACTTTTTTGTACCAGCTTAACTTAAGTCACCTGCACGAAACCAAGTGCTCCGCAAGCAGAGAACGCAGCGTTATACATGGCGTTGAACGGCCGAGTCGCTTCCTGCCCCAGAAGCATGTTTTTCAGCCCCATTTAATCCACTTCTCTCCACTTGTTAAATATTATATTATTATATTACAATAACTAATAATCAATAATAATAAATAATAATTATACACACAATTAATTATACATATTTAATATAACATGTAATTAATTAATGTTATATTAAATACGTTTAATTAATTTAAGATATTTCAGTTAAGATTAGACGAAGATGAATTTGGAATTTCAAAAATTCCGTCCAAAATATAAACCAAGAAATACCGGAAACGACTTTGGTGTTTATTATTATTAACAAGAACTAAATTTAAATTTCACTAAATGTTTGCTATTTATTTCTAAAACATCTTGAATAGTTGTAAAAACTATTTAAAGGATCGAGAAATCTGTTTTGAAAATGTCCGGCCACTCTTCAGCAACCAAAAAAACGTAAAAGATCCTCAAGTGGGATGAGGGGTCACACAAAATTGTGATTGAACTGTACTCCGATTATTTTGATAGCCAGCGTCCCTTTTTGGGAATTTAATCAATTCTGGAACTATCAAGTCATTTGCTGCTGACATAAAATCCTAAAAGCATTTATGAGCTAAACTTCTTAGGTACTATACTATACCAAAAAGAGCAGCTCTCTCTGTATTTACGTGTAGAATGAAAAATAATTAATGGTTACAATTAATGAATACATTACTTTAAAATTTATTTATGAATTTATATTGTAAAAACTAACCAAAAACTTACACATATTTGACTCGGATGCAATAAGCTGTAAAAGGTTTTGAATTTGTTTATCCATGAAGTATTCAGCGTTCAACAGACTAATTAAAGCTTAGTTTTCAACTATTTGTGCTATTATGCATACCTATGTAGTACTGATTCCTAGTTTATCTATGTTTCATACCTCAATCAAATTCATGTCTTTTATGATTTAATTTAATAATAAATAATTCTATTCTTATAAATAATTTAACATTAAACTGTGAAAAGATACACTTGGTATTCTGGAATTTTAAAATTCCCGTCGAAATAAATGCGCCAAATCCTTAAGTCATCGAGTGCCAGTGGGGACAGGCTTTGTCTTAAAGTTAGGCCACAAGTGTCTTAGCAGGCAGTGGGGACAGTTCCTACTTTAAGTCGGGCTTAAAATAGGACTTCAGTGTCCTAGTTTAAGTCGGACTTAGCGCAGTGGGGACGGCACTTTAGACTGGAAAATTTTCCAGCACAATACAAATTTACAAATTGCTGGTCGCTGGACTGGGCTGGATTGAGGCTGTGAAAAGTGTGGCATAAAAAGATAGAAAATGAGTTTAAACGACGAGAAGGAATGAAGGGGTCGTCCACCAATGGCACTTGATTAACAGGAGGGAGGGAAAAGAAACCTCTGTAACCTTACTATACACGCGCTACACACTGTAATTACTACTGTAAGTGTTAAACTTAGGAAGGGAGGGGGTAAAAAATTTGCCTTTTTCCTACACGTCATTGAAGGACAACCCCTTATTTTACTAATTTGAACCCGGACGGGTGTTGCTGTAACTGTAGCTGATGCCAAAACTATGTAATCGTAACATCGTAAGTCAGATTGTCAGATTCAATCCAAAGTTCTAAAATGGAGTGAAGAAGGAGGCGACGCGACGAGGCGAGGATGACAGCAGAGCATTGATGATGTGAAAGGTGAAAGTGAAAATTGTGAAATTAGGAAAGATCGTATTTCGAATAAACCGCTGCCAAAAAACGTACCAAGAAAGAATATTTTATATCAACGTTAACAGTCGCTGTCGCAATCGCAGCTGTGACAGCCCCGCAAGGTCACAAAAACAAAATATAAACAAAATGCATTAAATGCAATTATGTGATAATAATAATCTAAAATTCTAGATTCTTAATCTAATTAAATCTAAACTAAAACGCCGACCGTGGACACAGTGCTGCACTGGCGTGCTAAAATAAATTGTTCTTTCTACTTAAAAGGGGCTATAAGTATTAATAAAATCAATAAAATGGCAAATAGGAGTATCAGAAAATATCGAATTCTATATTCAACCGATAATTCAAAGTGCCCTAAATTAGGCTTTAGGCAGCCATACAACCATAATTCACCCTTGCCCCTACGCTCAAGCCAATAAGCCATTAGCCAATGATCATAAGGTCTATATATTTAAACAATTTGTAAGCTCTTAAAAGTAAGACTTTTTACATATTATTAGCTTCTTGATAAAAAAACAAAAATAGAAATGAAAAAATTGCACAGTTCACTCGTTAGATTTAATTGTGTGAAGACCAGAAAAATGCAATTTTCAGTCAAATCAGATAAAAAAATAAATCTAAAGAAATTTCTTAATCTATATTGTGCAAAGTGCAAACTGCTTGACACAATTATTTTTATGAAATAAGTACAATGCTAATTATTTCAATGGAAAAATAATGTTAACACCGCAATTTTTTGTTCGTGTTAACGAATAGACAGGGTTTGAGGTTACTGTATCACATTTATAATTAAGTATACAAAAATTGAACCTATAGAGTATCATGCGGAATGAGGAACGAAAAAGAGTCGTCCAAATGTAACAATTATATTTAAGTATGTATTATGTAATTTGTAATCAACCGCTGGAAGGCTAGTGGGCTCAGTGGTGCACGGTGCATGTCGAGATACGAGTTATCGATGAGCGAAAAGCATATGTAGCAATACATTTTGCATGCAAGATTCTCCAATCCACTAGTTTTCACGAGACTGTCTTCTGCTGTCTCTTCAGATTTGCTGAGAAAAGAGGGAACAGAGGTATAGTGTGGGATAGACAGATTAGTCAAAAGTGGCTACATGATGAGCGATTATGGACATCTGTGAGAGGAGGCACGTACTCTTTTGGAGCACGTGAGCAGTTCGACTGAGACGGAGCCAAGTCTTAATGAGGGGGCAATAAAAACCTCAGCTCAACTCGTGGTGCGTCGCTAGCATCTGTCCGATCATTATATATCATCTTTCTTCCAATTCAATATAGCAATGTCGAAGGACGTCTCATAGATAGGCAGTCTCATACTTAAGCAAGGTGAAGAGAGGCACAGAGCGTTTCCTTTGCTATTACTATGACACGTTATGGTAACCGACTCTGCTTCTGAACTCTGTAGGCCTTGTTAAATAAACAGAACTCATGTCTCCTTAGCTAGGAGCTTGAATATCGCGTCTTAAAGAGTGCGGCGTTTTCGAAAGCCCATATTATTCGGTATTGTCTTCCCAAGTAAGCTAAGTATTAATAACATTTACAAGTCAGCGAACTCCATGTGTACACTCAGACTAGTCTGTATGGTGTATCACAGGAGAGTAAGCTGTAAAAGTAAAGTGTTACGAAGTGTGCATAGGCTTATGCCTGTAAGTACGATACTTCTAATATACATACATACAATTTGTAATCAACCCAATAACTAGGTTTTCACGAAACGATTCGTACACGGTACGGTACATACAAAAGTACTACCGTAAGCGGCAAAGTCCAGTCATTCAGTGGCTACAAGTCGAATATTAAAATTACAAGTTATTATTTCATTTATATTTATTTTATTAATTTTGATTTATTTTTATTTTACACTGAACTAGAACTGGAACGCAAATCTGAAGGCAGTCACTCCTGTTTTTTCCCACGAAAAAAAAAGCTGCCGTGGCGGGTTGTTCGTGACTGGGGATGCCTATTTCAAGAAAGAGTCCGTCAAATGGTTAACAATGTCACTTCTACTATTACATAATGGAATCGTCCATAAATGATGTCGTCGATGATCTGTAATTTTCCTGTTAAACCCACCCAACCTAACAATAGAATGACAACACTTATAGCATTGACTGAGATGGAGAGATTTTTATAACCCATCCACCTTGATGGTGACATCAATTATGGGCGATCCCTAAGGCATCATTCAGATATTTTGTATAAACCTTTGTGACTTTTATATACCGTTTCCTCACATATGTATACAATCCGAATCAATTAAAAGCTCCCCCTGTCCTGTATACGTATTCACTTACCATAAAACAATACTGATTTGAAATTTAATTCGTCATTGAATAAATGTAATTTAAAAACCACATAATTACATCCAATAAACACACACGTTTAAACTTTATGAAATTTCACAAACCTAATTATTAAATTAAATTCGAATTTTTAATTTAATTATAATATGCTAACCCTAATTCTACGATCTTGAAAATTGGTATTGTAGATTTAGACTTTTCAGCGCATTTACCACAAATATTCGATTAAGCACCAGCTCCTTAATAAACGCCATTAGGTGAACAGGCATCAGTAATTGAATAAAAAATATTACGTAGGCATATTAGGAGTACTGTATGACATATTTTAAATAGCTATATAGTAGTAACATCACAATGCTGAACCCTGCCTTGGTGGCTTGGAGATGCAATGCATGTCCTTGCTACCAAGTCAGGGCCAGCCGGCAGTGCTCTGGATTGTGGGCAGTGAGGGGATGGGGCTTGGTGGGGCGGTGGGGAAGTTGAACGGGGTGGGTGTGAGAGTCTAAAGTGTTTGGGTGCTGGTTGTATTTATCTGTGGTAGTTCCTGCCTGAGACAGAGATAGAGATACAATTCGGCTTAATAGTAGTTTACTACATGCCTGAACATTGTACATTCAAATGTATCGACTCAAGATTCATCTCGAAGTTCCTCTCTTCCTCGTCCACTACAGGCCGTCGTCACCTGTCCGCTCTCGTTAAAGAGTGACTGCTGGCGTGTTGGAGCGGAGTAAATGCGAAGCTGTTGCAGTCCTGAGAACATTGTACCAGTTTCGTTCTACTCTGTATCATATCCTCGGCTTGGCGAAAAATAAATTCACAGTACCTGGTGTACACGGTTCCCAGTGTACTCACCGGGAGTGAACTCACCGGGAGTGTACTCACCGGCAAAAAACTCACCGGCAAGTGGACTCACCGGGAATGTTTAAGTGTACTCACCGGGAAGTGCACTCACCGGGGCTTTTATGTTGGAATCGTTAGCGTTACCCAGGGGACACCACGAGGAGGTAATTTTTGTCCCCCAAAGCGGAACATTTAGTTCCTTGTCAACATTTAAGTAAATTAGTCACAATTGAAATACATAGATTTACAGTTACACTAGAGTATAGTTATTAACTTTCCTGAGTATCCATAGTGTGAACACCACAATGGGTTGGACTTGATTGCCGTGCTGCCTTCGATCTCGTTTTCATTGCAGGTGTCAGAATAAGCGGCTGAGATCCACATAGCATTTGAAGTTGGTTTGAGCGTTTACGCCTTTGCTTGGGTGGTGGCGTCCTCGTTGACAGTGGCTGTGGTGTAGACAGTGATGACTGCGGTGATAAGTGTCAATATGGTGGTGGGGATGATGGTGACTGGGGTGTTGGAGGTGACTGCGGCGATGAGTATGAGTATGGTGACTGGGATGGTGGAGGCGACTGTAGTTGAGATGGGAGTGACTGGGGTGGTTGTGGTTGCGTTGATTTTTTCTTTTCCGCGATGGTAGTTTTTTTTATACAGATGTTTTTGGTCGTTTATGCTTTTTGTTTTGGATCAAAGGTGATGTTGAGCTAACTTTTTTTCGCTTCCGTTTCGTCGCCTTTTTTATAAGCACTTTCTTTTTTGCCTTTTTGGAATCGACTAGGTTGTGACTAATACCGCGTGAATAACAAAGTGCGTCACAATTAACGGTCCACGCTGCAACCGCTGATAGGAACCTGCAGTCAAGACGGATATATTTAGGCTTCGATTTTAGTGGTGCTTCTCCAGAGCATCTCCGTTCTAGATTTCGTTTAGCTTTACATTGTTCTAAAGCTAATGCTGCAATTACCTTCTAGAACGATGGGCGGCTACAGGCAACAAGTTCATTGAAGCTACTATTCCAACCGTCGACATTATTGTTTGTCTTACATGAAGATAAGAACTTTAAATTTTTGTCAGTTGAATAAATTAGTATACGGTCATCATCTCCGGAATCGTATAGCAAGAACTTATCCATATTAGCTGTTTGCTGAAGTTGCATAGGTATAACAATATCCCGGCGATGAGTAAATACTGGCATTTAAACTCCCTGTCCTCTTCTCAATACAGATACCCAATTACGCATCGTAGCTTCCAATGGTGCAAGGGGTAGAAGGGGCTGCTGCAGCGGGTAGATTTTTAAAATGGCATTCACCACATGACAAGGGTTTGCAAAAACACTGCTTGAAGCTCGTTTTTTTTCGATTTTGATAGAAGAATCCATTTTTCGTCGTTGCTTTTTCATGAAACTCCACCACTTGACCAAAACTAAAAGGCACATTCAGATACTTTCTCCGCAAACCAATGCTACTTGCAGTAATAATACTACTTTGCATAAAATACTGATGACTATTTAAAAACTATTATACAGTTCTTATTTGTAACCTTGAGCCCGGTGAGTGCACTTCCCGGTGAGTACACTTGAACACTCCCGGTGAGTCCACTTGTCGGTGAGTTTTTTGCCGGTGAGTACACTCCCGGTGAGTTTACTCCTGGTGGGTACACAGAAAACCGGTGTAAACCAGTATAAATATATATCTCTCAAGGAGTAAGACGGTATGTAAGTCTATATCAGTATACTAGTTGAACTAAAGTGAGAAACATGAACCACTTTACCTGGTCAAGTGTACTATACACTCGCACCTTCGTAGTGGTTCACATAGCAATGTTGTATGAGAAAACAGTAGGTTATACCCTCGGGTTAAGAACCAGCTGTATAAATACACACATTATACTAATAATAATAATAATAACATCACAATGCTATTAAATAAAGTTCATGTACTGCTTTGTAGATGCATGCAATACAACAACTATTGTATCGAGCATAAACTTGTACCAATTGAATTCATTTGTTTTTACCGTTAATCTAGAAAAAATTTTATAAACGCCTTGTCCTAATTAGACGGGCTGCAGGTCAATTGGCAGTAAGTGAGGGACAATAGGCAGGTTAATATGGATTAGACTATTAGCAGCGGAATGTTTCGAACCAGTTGGCAGTAGATACAATGTGGTACGTATTTGCAGTTTCATTTTCACTATATTCATTTTAATACTCGAAATGGGTGCGTTACACAATTTAGTTGAAATTTGAATTTGAAAAGTTTAAAATAATTTTGTTACTGCTGCCAACTGGCATTCAAAGGCCTTCCTCGAAAGGCAGTTGCTTGGTAAAGAGCATGCCAAATTGTCACATTAAATTAAATTGCCGGTGTGGCGTGACTCACACAGGCAGAGGTGGCATAGTTAAGTTTAAACTTAATTACCACAGCAAATCATATATCTGAGTGGCAAAGTTAAACGTTTGGCGGCTTCTTCTTCTATACCCCGTCTGTTTTCTTAAACCACAACTGTTGCCGTTTTCTCTTTTTGGACCAGTAATTATAGATTTTACTATTAGAGTGCAAAGTCTACATTTCTTAATTCTTCATAACTTCATCACCATTCTTTTTCAGAAAGTTCTCTGTTCGTTTTCATATTTTCTGTCTCTCTTAATAAGTACCGAAGACTATTGGGAAACATGAATACTACTAACATTTCGGAGGCGACATACTCAAAAGGTGAGCTACCCGCATCTTTTGTTATTTTACATATTATAATTTTTCATTGACATTTGTTGATTTTTATAATTTCGTGCTCATTTGTGTACGTACAAAATATTTTGTTAACCTTAATTATTGTCAACAAATACTTTTAAAATGTCGCCATCATCAAAAGTACAACAAACTATTAGACCTAAAACCAGTTTGCAATTTATGAATGAGTAGTTATTAGTTGGGTAGGTTTTCTTGGTGTAACTAACAGGCACAAAGCAAAACACAATACAAAACCGTGTGGCTAATTATTAGTTCGAAACTAAATCTCTAATCTTATGTAGCTCAGCAGTCAGTGTTCTGGCAATTATTATATTGCACTTTTACTTAGCTAGTGTGGTTAATCGTAGGATATTTGCAAGATACCAAAATGCTAAGGTCTGCTGAAGTACTACTTTTATCAGCCTTGTTGCCGAATGTGCTAATTTACTTCAAATGATTCGTTTGGCGCAAAATTGTTAAAATTTGACTCGAAATACGTTGCGTACACCAGACTACATAAACATAACAAAAACAACAACAACTTGACAACAACAATCTACTAAACTGCTAACTTTTTTCAACTCTGTAATTCACATGTGAGATAATTATCTTCAGCCCAGTATTAGGGCTAATTTTATCCCACGCTCACAATTATTGGACATTATTTCCTACCCTTCAGTTAGTGCTAATTATCTCCTACCATTCAGTTGGAGCTAATTATCTCCTACCCGTCAGTAAGTGCTAAATATCCCCTACCCCTTCCCGTCTGTTAGTGCTAATTACCTCCTACCCGTTAGTTAGTGCTAACTTTTTCTACCCTTAAGGTCTTGCTAATTATTGCTTACCCCACAGTTAGTGCTAACTATCTCCTACCTGTCAGTTAGTGCTAAATATCTCCTACCCTTCAGTTAGTGCTAACTTTTTTCTACCCTGAAGGTCTTGCTAATTATCGCTTACCCCACAGTTAGTGCTATCTCCTACCCGTCAGTTAGTGCTAAATATTTTCTACCCTTCAGTTAGTGCTAACTATCTCCTACCCGTCAGTTAGTGCTAAATATTTCCTACCTGTCAGTTAGTGCTAATTATCCCCTACCCTTCAGTTAGTGCTAACTTTTTTCTACTCGTAAGACCTTGATTTCACTACACGATTTAACTATTGTTTACTCTAACAACAGTTAGCTAACCACTATTTTTTACGTGAAATGTGAACTAACAATGGTTAAACTCTTAACAATGATTAGTTTTTATCTATGGTTAACATCGATAATTAGCGTTAACAATTAATAACTAAACCTGTGAAATCGCACTAACAATGGTTAAGCTAAAAATGTTTTTAAAGGCATCCTTGAAAAACTCGCGCTCTGCATGCATTTAACCTGTCAAACTAAAAAATTATTTAAGCTTTTATTAGTGAAAACGGAAATGTACTGCCTGGTTTTCTCCCTTCACTCATCCTCATAAGTTTTTATAAATTTTCTCATCATACTTCGTATTTCTACAATACAACGCCTGCAGTTACGATCGCTGTGAAAATTTTAGGTTCACATTCATTTAACATTTAAGATTTCGTTTTAATACTAAAACTACTAATAATGGAAAATGCATCGGCTAAATCTCGTAAGGCTAATTGGACAAAAAACCAAATTGTGGAGTTGATTACACTCGCAAGTAGCACGGAGTGGCAAGAAAAAATTTACGAAAGTAAAAAAAACCCATAATGTTGTCTGGTCAGAACTTGTTGGACTGCTTTCATGAAACTGTGACAGCAAACGTTCGTGGAACAAGTGGGATAGAATAAATAAAGAATATCGTAACATCAAAAAGTAAGTCTATTAGCTATTATTTTCGTTTTAAGTTTTATTCAGTGATAAATGTGATAGTAATGGGTAATAGCAGGGACATGTTTAAAGTAATAGTACATACGAAAACTGCTGTAATTTACAAATGAATATTTGGTTACGTTCAACAAAAGCTTGAAAACTGGCGATGCCTGCCCAACCTGGCCCTACTGGGCATTATTGAAACGTTATATGGAGCCACGACCAATGGAAAATAACCATTTAGTTATTGACAGCATTACTTTTTCGTGAGTTATATTTACTATGATGATAGAAATACAGTTAATTACTGTCGATAATGTTTTAGTCATCTATAGGATAAAATTAACACACTTAAGTACAAAGAGCAAGCTAGTAAATATATAGTTTTTGAATGTTTGAATGTACTAATGCATGAAAAGTACTGCTAAATAGGTATTTTGTAAGCTAAAATTAGTGAGTTGTGATACGTGCTGATAAATATCGATGTTTTGTTCATAGACAAGATCCAAGTAGTGATGCCGACAATCATTCTAGTCATGGTGAAATTCCTACTACCTCAGGTGCGGCTAGACATGCGGAAGAAACGGATAGTGGATCGTCAACGAGTAACGAAACGATTAACGTACATCGCGGAACTCCTTGTGTGCAATGGAAACGAAAACGTGAAGATTTTGAATCATCATTAAAAAAGTTTATTGAAGATCAGCAAGTTCAAGCAGACGAAAATCGTCGAAATAATGGCCAGCTAATAACCTTGTTAAGCACTCTCATCACTTTTCTTCAGAATCAAAATTCAGCGCCTATTACTACAGTGCTATTGCAAAATCCACGTAAACAGTAATAATATGGATTAACGTCACTTTTCGGTTAAGTTTTAATATAAATGCTGTTTATTGGTATCAGTATTTCTGGGTATTTAGTAACATTCCTAAAAATTACATAGCTATCGTAACGTATATGTAAACTTTAATTATTATTTGTATACTAGTCAGTTTTTGAAACTTCGTAAAATTATTTAAAAATTTGTTACTTATACACTGTGATGAACTGAATAAAAATAATTTTATAGTTTTTATACAATACATATTATACGTTCTGAATAATCAAAGCTTTATCTTTCATTTTATGTAGACCTTAAATGCTGTTGATCAAATTGGACACCGTTGCATCAACTTCTCTTAGGTCAAACCTACTTACGCCATCTTTGAATAAAATATTAGCAAGTTTGTCTCTTTTTTTGGTAGCAGAAGAATTGTAATCACGTGCGTTTGTGTTTGTGGGATTTGGAAATTCCTGCATGTGTTAAATGTACTCCGACATCTAAAGTGGATTAATTTCATTTTTAAGATCTTCGCATATGTTGTAAAGTATGCAGCATGACATAATTATCATTGGCATATCTTTCGTTTTCAGATCGCATCGTTTTATTAGAATTTGCCACCTGGTTAAACATAAAACTCACAATAATTTAAACGCATTTAATTATTGTCTATATTTATTATTATGTGTCATTGCACACGCTATCAAATAAATCCCTGAAATAGCTATTAATTCATTCACATAGCCTTCAACCTTCCAAACGCATATTCAACAACCATGCGTGCTCTTAATAGGCGATATTTGAAATAAAACTGCGTTGGTGTAAGTCCGCGGTGCTCTAGGTATGGCTTTATCATTGATTCGGTAAGAGCGAAAGCTGAATCACCAATTATATGGTAACTTTTATTCTCAGGAAATAATTGGGTTTGTATCTCCTCGTTTGACAAAGATGAATAAGTGTAAACTGAACTATCTGAATTTTTTCCTTAAACAAATGAAATCCAAATATTTAATAATTCAATAATAATTAGTTGTAACAGGTTTATGAATGCATTATTAATGATTTGTTTAATTTCACACAAAATACCTGCTGCCCCAGCACAAACATAGCAAAACATGTATTTGTGGTCGACAAGGGCCAATCCATGCATCGATTTATAACCTATGGAGTTATAATAGTCTTTAGGGCAATATGATGGCGAGAGAATTAGCAAATGAGTCCCATCACAAGCACCTATACATCCTAGAAAGTTCCATCAAGAATTAAATCCGGCTACAACCTCTTAAAGATCAGTATCAACGGTTGGAAGTTGGATCTTTTGTGGTCCAAGAATTTTGCATATAGCGTTACAAACATCTGTGCAAAAGTAAAAACGTTCTTACATAAATAAATTTAAAAAGCCAGGATTATGTATTAAACTGCAATAATATAACGCTAAGGTAATTAAACCAAGAATTAACCTTTAAGAACAGGCCCGACGGTAGATTTTCCTATTCCATAGGCAGTCAAAATAGTATCGTAGCCGGCTTCAGACTTTAGACAGTGTAAAGCAATAGCTAACCGCTTGTCGACAAGGATTGAAGAACGCATTTTTGTATTTTGACGTTTAATGTGAGGCGTGAGTACATCTACTAGATAATCAAACGTGGTTCTCTCAACTCTGTATTTAGACTTGAACCTGACACTGTCCATAACAGGTACAGATAGTTCCCAGAAATTCTTGTTCATCTCAAAAGCCCACACTGTCTTCTTTCTAATAATTATAAAAACAACCGTGTTGCAAATTACAACTTCTATATGGAAAACTATACATGTAACCCTTACATTGCTAAAGTAGTTTTAAACACTTTAAAACTCTTTTTTCGGAAACGATAATAATATTAATTGCATGTGATTTACCTGTACGGTTTCCGCTTTTGCTGTTTCTAGTAGAATCCTAATACTTTAGCAGTCTATAGCCTTTTGTTGTGCCTCCGCTTTTTAATTAAATTAATTAATAATAAAACAGCTGCAATGGTTGTGAAATGTAATAACTTATCCATTTTTATCTTGTATAATAAATTATTTTCATTCAGGCAGCAAGATTTTCAGAACAGTTTTTAAAAGTATTGGATTTCGCGCGCGTGGAAATCTATCAATGGTTAGTGAGCTAAAGAAAAATCGCACTAACTACTGATTAGTTGACAACTGACAACTCGGTCTTACTCACTGCCAATATGCCGTGAAATCGCATTGCTAACAATTGTTAATGTAGCAATTGTTAACTTAAAATGGTTAAAGTCGCGTGAAATCAAGGTCTGAGGTGTTGCTCATTATCGGGCAAACCACGGTTAGTGCCTATTATCGCCTACCTGCCAGATTGTGCTAATTATCGCTCACTTTACAATTAGTGCTTATCATTGCTAACCCACAGTTAGTGCTAATTATTGCCTACCCCACAGTGAGTGCTAATTATCGCCTACCTTACAGTTACTGCTAACTATTACCTACCCCGCAGTTAGTGCTAATTTTCATCCACCCACCAGATAGTGCTAATATTGGCTGACCCCACAGTTGGTGCTAAATAGTATTTACACTGTATTTGATAGATTATCATTAACCGTCAAACTTGATCTTATTTTAACCTAGTTTTTGATGCTAAATATTTTTCACCCTGCAGTTAGTGCTAAAAAGTTGCCTCGGCCCCTGTTAGCACTATCTATCTCTTAGTTCACCTAGAGTAGAAGCTGTTGCTAATTACTAGTCATTCCACATTTGGTGCTCATTATTTCGCACCATCTAGCTAGTGCTAACTATCCCCACCCACCACCAGTTTTTGGAAATAAAATCTCACTCTACGGTTATTAATATTTATCTCTGAACCACCAGCTAGCGCTAACTATTACTTACCCTGCAGTTAGTGCTAATTATCTCCAACCCGAAAGCTGTTGCTTATTGTCGCTCACATAACAGTTAGTAATACATAGTTATTTCTTAACTCATGGTTATGGTAGTGCTAGTTATCTGTTAAAACCTTGTTAGTGCCTATTTTCCTAACCTCCTGTCGCGCCTGATATTTTTTTATTCCTCTGTAGGTACCTATTACGTCTCATTTGAACGTTAGTGCTATCTCTCAACAGCCGGTTGGTGCTAATTAAATTTGCAAACTTCATTAGTGCTAATTTTGAAAAACGAGAATTTGAGAAAATTTTTGTTAATTTGGAGAAAAAAAATTACGTATTATATTATGCATGATTGCTTGCAAAACAAATTATTTAGTAAAAGTCATTACTTGTGCTACAAGTCATATTTTTAATATCAAGTTTTTACGTTAAAATAATATAGAAAAATAAAAGGCAGGGTCAATAATACCACAAAGTGTACGTATGTTATTAGCCCCAATTCGTCGAAATAATTAATTTCATTCTAGCTGATTATGTGCCTAAATGACATTATTAAAGACTACAAAGCAGCAGTAAAAGATATTTTTTCAATCTTAAGTGACCTAAAAATATATTTTGTTAGTGTTTCATTCAATTTCAGGGACCTAATGAGTTTTAGTCGGTGAAAGCAGTTTTGCACCACAAACAAAACTGTTGGACTAATTTTAATCGGCTTTAACTGTTGAGTTAGGCCCGGTGGTTAAAAGCACCACTGAACCCTGAAAATTAGCCACTTACGCCCTGATTACCCTACTTAATTGGCATAATTCATAAGTGTAAATACAAACGTAGTAAACAAGTAATTTCACCTAATAATCTCATGCTTTCAAAAAGCCTTATACTAAACATGACGACAGCTATATTTTTTAAATATTTCTAGATGAAGAGAGCACTTTGAAAAATCATTATTATTGCATATTTATATAGCAAAAAATAACATTCGAAGCATGAAACACTTTATGAGCTCTTGAAAAGTTAGCAGGACTAAAAAAATTAGCACAAACAGCAGTTATTCCCTAAATAAATTATTTAGTACATGATAAAAAAGTTAGCACAAAATAGAGTAAAATCCCTGACTGAGAAAATAAGTTAGCACCAACGGCAACATTGCACAAACTTTAGCACAACTTTAGTAAATTAGCACATTAGCACTTTACAAATTCACCATATAGAATAAACGGGTATCGACTTGCAGGTGCAGGTATGAAGATCTGGATCTCTAGTTACCGTGGTGTTGACCTCGAGGTAACGACATCGACACAAATTTTAAAAATACTGAAATAGGTAAAGACAAAAAAGTGTGAGTTTATAAATAACACGACAGCAAATATGCTTTTTTTCGTTTTTTATTATGTTTTTCTTAAATTGCATTATGCTAAACTACTTATTTTTTCAGTCCATTTTCAGTCTTCCGCTTCTTGTAGTTTTAGGTAGGTACGTTTCAGATTTAGTGCATAAGAATAATATTAGCTAAATACGTTGAAATAGTAGTTAAACCAGCTTAATTTACTCCTGTTTAGTTTTAAAGTGGGTTAGACTATACAATTTGGCAGCAAGATATTCCAACTCACACCATGCGTAGGTTAGTCAAGCTATCGCCTATACCACACCCCAGCAAACACACATAGTCGATTTATAGTAATTTTATTGTACCCAGAAAACAATTTATAGCCGCGCTGACGCCGTGCTGACCTGTTTTGCCGACGAGTGAAGTGCTGTCGGCCCGACGTGACTTTTTGTCTGCACTTCCTTCGTCGGCGCGACCTAATCTGCCGACCAAAACCCCCTCTGCCCAAACCGTGGCACCAACATTTCGCCGACTATCTCCCATCACAAGCTTTTAATACTATGCCAACTGTATCTCTGCATGAGTACTACCCTTTATTACTACATGCACCATGCACCTCTCTCCTCTCTCGTTCGCTTATTTAATATTAGGCCCACATAATTCATAATACACAGCATTCATGGCATTTCATGGATATTTCAGTGCCTGCGTTATCTGTAACATTGGCTTATTGGGACTTAATTTAGTTCAACCTGTAGGTGCTGTCATTTCCGTTTCCCAACAATAAGACTTAAGTACAAAAGTAGTTATTTACCACAATTACCCAGTGATACGTGTTAAATTACTAATTTAGGCTGGTTCTTCGTCTGGAATTCCGGATATAGGTTCTATTTTTACCTAGTTACGTTTCCTTAAATTTATAGGTAAGTGATGCACAATTTGTCTTTTATTTACCAGACGTGAAGTCTGGTAAATAAACTGTAAATGTCGTACTTAATTGTTTGCCATTTGCAATCATCTAAGTACATATTATGTGAATCAGTAGTAACTAAGCTAATGAAAGTTTCAAGGCAAAAGACAAGTTGAAATTTACAATTTGAACCATTTTACGTGGGAAACTCCCGACTTTAATCCCACAAATGACAAACAATTCAATGCAACATTCACGTCACTGTACTTTTGGTCTGGTAAATAAAAGACGATATTCGGGCTTCAGGTACTTATAAATTAGAAAAAATGTAGGTAAATAACAAAACCTATACTCAAAGAAAACTACAACAATAAACTGGCCGAAATCAGTAGGGTGAAACTCAATGAATTGTAATGACTGTTGTAAAGTTCTAAAACAAAATTGTGACGTTTAACATAGAAATTTATACAAAATTGTTACAGTAACCGTATGAATAATTACAATTGTATACTATTTTTACGGCAACCGTCACAATTTTGCTGTTTTATAGAACTTTACAACAGCAATTACAAATTATCAAGTTTCCTTCTATTAATTTACCACTTAAATCATTAGATGGTCTCTGCGAATCACTATTTTAGCACTTGTACTTGATTATTAGGATATGAAAATGAAAGTACTTATAGAATTTTTGATTAACTTATTTCCCTGGAAAATGACTTGTACAGATAACAATAAAAGTAGAAGTAGTATTAACTCTTACAATGACCTTATAGAAAAGTAGAGTTTTTCGAAATGACTCATGATATGGAAGGGGGAACATAGGGACAGAGAATGGTTCACTTTTTCAGAAGTATCGATTTTGTGCATAGCGCCATGTAGCGTTAAAACAATAAAAATACATACTACTGTTCATGAAAGATGGTTCAAGGTATATCCGCTTAATGATGCTAGTACCCTATGTTTCGTACAAAATTAAAAAACCTATGGAACCATATATAGGAAGTATATTTACTTTTGTTTTGTTTGGCGCCTTAAATACTTTGGCGCAAACTTGCAAAAACTGTATCCTCCTATTCTGAATCCAAACAGGCACTAAACGAAGCTCAAGACAGTCCTTTCATGAACAAATTGAAGTCGAAGTTAAAAAACATACAAATAGTAATTGCGTTTGGTTCTTCAACTAAAATACAATGTTGAAAATTGCTTTCATTGTAGTAGTCGTAGTTTGTGCTTTTGCTGCTAGTAAGATTATTATATTTGGATTTATGGCTTTACATTGCTTTTTGATTTTTTAATGTGTTTGTAATTTTTATACAATTTAATCTTATCAAATTATTTGCTTAAGGTTGTCTATACTACGCAAACTGTGATTAATGCACTGTTACGCCTCAATGCGTTTACATGAGATTTTATTCTGGATTATCAATCTGTGTACCTTCTGATTACCAGCAGCCAGAAAATGATTATTTGATTCGCGGTTCTAGCTGGCCTTCTAAATGCGTGTATGCAAAACCAAGTAAGTTTTTACAACTACAAACAACAATTAAAAATAACGTACTTAGTTAACTATTTGTAAATAAGCCATTAATTCTAAGCATGCATTATTTATATATTTAGAAGCTCCGTACAAAGCCGAACCCCCAGAGGGTATACGTCAAGAAGTATCTGAACAAGAAAAAGAAGAAAAAGAAATGTCTTACGACCCCTATTCCGTGTTAAGTAAGTAATGTGTAGTGTATTCATAACGTGAAAGGTTTTATACGTGATTGTATATTAGGTTGGGAAATAAAATATGAAATATGATATACAGTATGGAGCATAAGTATTGGAACAGACGTGCTCGCAAACTTTGACCTCAAATAGTACAGAAACTGATAATGTACACGCCTCTATTTTTTTAGACAATGTAGCCGGAAGTGTTACAAATATAAACAAACGTGTTTAGAGTTGTTATCTTAGTATGCTCTGCTAAAAATAAATAATTAGTTAAAAAGTATCCAAAAAATGTGTGCGAAAGTATTGGAACAAAAAAATAAAAAAATTGTTTATTACGAAATTGTTTGCTAAAAAGTTACAATTTTCGTATAATCCAATATTTAAACGTGAGTAAGTACTTTTGTGCTATGGTTTCATCCATGTATCTTGTATAAGGGGTCATTTATAGGTAAAAATGTGCACCGTTTGATAACACGTGATTTTTTCACTTTTTTGAACAAAGGCTTTAGTGTGGCCTGGGTTTTGTGACCTTTGTCATCAAATTCACACATGTAATAGCAAACAAGTCAGTTGATCATATTTCAGTCCAAACAAATTTCGATTACTCCCTCAGTTACTTCCCTAGACCCCGCAACCAAAAATGACCGTGATTACATCATTGATGCCTATGCATTACCCTGCATGTACATACTAACTCTAACCGATCGCTTATAGGGGGGTGTCGCAACAGAAATAGTCAAATGTCACAATGGAAATGGTCAAATGTCGCAACAGAAATGGTCAAATGTCGCAACGGAAATGGTCAAATGTCGCAATGGAAATAGTCAAATGTCGCAATGGAAATGGTCAAATGTTGCAATGGAAATGGTCAAATGTCGCAACGGAAATGGTCAAATGTCGCAACGGAAATGGTCAAATGTTGCAACGGAAAAAGTCAAATGTCGCAATGGAAATGGTCAAATGTTTCAACGGGAATGGTCAAAGTGGCTTAATGGGCTCTGTTGGCTGATACACGAGTAATTTACAGTGTTGCAATATGCGAAGAAACTTTGTAAAAGTTTTGTCTGGTGTGTATGTAGTGAACGTTATATTATGCACATTAAAGTTGGACCAGAGTTATTGCTTACTCAAATTAATTAAGGTCTAGGATAAATTTGAAGTTTTGAATAGTAGTACTACAAGATTGTTTTTCTGCGATAAAACCAAATGTTTGACTACTTTAAATTGTCAAGTTTAATTGCTTCTATTTATGTTTTTAGAATCATTTACATATCTAATCTACACAAAGGCAATAAAATAAATTGAGCTTTGCTTGTAAGTAATTTATTAGAGTGGATGTTGTGTGTTGACTTAGTAAAGTATTTGACAAATGGAATGGCACAAAATGACAGGGTAAATTAGTTTTTGTACTGTATTGAATCACATTAACCGCTGTACCCTTTAAAGTATTACGTTGACTTTATTTGGTTTCTTGCGTAAAATGGGGGTATATAAATAGCACATGGTCCTGTATAAAGCATATTTGTTGCTCTGTTCTCAGTCTTGGTCTATTGAACTTTGATAAGGAGCAAAACAACAAGGTTTAATTTGTGTTAAATAATACATTATTCAATAGTAAGACACTAAGTTTCTTTATTCATTTTCTCATTTGTATTTTATTTTCACTTTACAGAAGACCTAAGATTTATTGGAACCTTAACAACATTTTTTAGTGTTTATTTTGTTTGTTTACGATTTGATTAGTGCTTTGTTTTTAAGTTTTAGTCTAAAGAATGGTAGGTCATTAAAAATTATTTCTACAGTTGTTCTATAAAAAAACGTTTTAAAAAATTTGTGAACGCTACTAATTACTGTTACTAACTAAATGAATTATTTTTGTGTAGTCAAATAATACCGTTTACTTGTGCCATTTTTGTTCTAAAGAATTTTATACTGTCCATGCAATTGAAGCACATTACCAGTCAAAGCACACAGACAGATTTATCGACATACAACCACCAGTAGTCACCCACGATACTTTATTACCAGGTCATATTTTTACTCTTACTAAAAGTGCATTTCAGGGGTTTCTAAGGACGTATATTTCACAATACGAACATGTGGTTTTCACTAGCGCAGTAGATTTATTCCGTATTATTTGGCAACATTTGTCCAAACTACTGCTTAGTTTACTGACAGAGCTAAAACATCTAAAAATACATTTAGTTATGGCATGTGATATGCAGCGACATAATTCCTCGCAGATAATTCGTAATATTTACTTCTCAAGTTATTGTGAAGTCTTAATGCACTCAGACTTTATTAACAGAATTGTATTTAGTTTTATGGACAAAATTAGTAGAAGTGTAGAGACATTTCAAGATTGTGGCAGCGACTGGGTTTTGTCCAAAATATCAACTATTTATTTAAACGTTGCTAAGTACGTCCCAATGAAAGGTTCCACATACATAAAATCGCCACCAAAAATATACAATAAAAGGGTTATAGTAAATATAAAAAACGACAACAATAGTATGTGCTTTGTTTTCAGCGTATTAGCTGCTCTTTTCCCGGTAAACAGACGTTTCCGAAATACAATAGGTCCCTATCACGCGTACCTAGATACTCTAAATTTAGTCGGCTGTTCTCTTCCAATGAAACTAAATGACATTCCTATTAACATAATCATTGCTAAAATCCCAAGCATGGCTAAAAACCCCAAGGATGTCTAAAAACCCAAGAAGGTCCTACAACCCAAGCATGTCTAAAACCCCAAAGATAGCTGAACTGTCCAGGATAGCTAAACTCTAAGGGTTTCAAAAACCTTAAGGATATTCGCGCCTACTAGCCAGATTTTGTTTGAGGTTTGAAATATTTCAGAGTAGGTTGAGGAGGACCTTATGCCACCCAGTAATGAAACTGGTCACTTTTCAATGCTTGCCATCACCTGTCGCGAGGTTTTATATATTTAAGAGTAGGTTTTAGGAACTAAGGGGTCTCAAGAGGGAGGAGCGAAGCGCGCTTAAGTAAGAAACTGGATACTATCGTCTACTAGATATCAGCTGCCACGAGATTTTAAATCTATTTGGGTAGGTTTGAAGAGTCCCAGCCTCCTTCAGAAGGCAAAAGGAAAACTGGTCGCAATCGCGGCGCTTTCGAGTATAGTTTCTAATTTATATAGTTGGTTGCGGGTTGGAATTTTATAGGCAGGAAACGTGTCATGAGCTATTTTTATTACTATTGAAACTAATAATATTTTAAAATACTAAAGCTGAGAGAGATAGTAAACTTTTATTTACAACTGACGCACTATTACGCTTACCAACAAGACACAGTAAAAAAAACACATTTTTAACAAACTCATTATGATTTTTGTAATACATAGAAAAACATTATTTTAAAAGGTCAACTTAAAATCAAGTATGGGTTAAGTTCATATTATATAGGTGATTGTGGGCGATTTGGCATGATCTTTGAATTGTAGCAACTACAATTTCTTCAATCATTTTTGACAGAAGACGCAATTCTAATTATTTTAGCTTTGAAGTTGTTTATTTAAATAAACAATAAGTACAAAACAGTATAGTTTCGGTAGGTAAATCAGTGTTTTAATTAAATACTAATTTTTTTTACCCTTCTTACTCAAAAATTATTTTTCAAAATTTTTTAAGGTAGGCCTAAAACTACCTGGCCTGAGCCTGTGTACGCTACTGGGAAAAAGGTGCCCTTTTTGATGTAAAAAAGTGCCATTTTTCATGAGTTTGGCACGTAGTCTTTTTTTCTTAAACGAGGCTCTGCAATGGAACGCAGGGGAAATTAGATCATAATCATGTGTTAGAGCATTCTTTACATCAGTTACTCAGAGAAGTTTATCGACAAAATTCCTGTGTCCCTCTTCCACATCCAGCTTCTGCTCCTATTGGAATCTCAAAGAAGCTAAGATTAGCTGGAACGATCGCTTAGAAGTAAGATATCGTCTGTTACGAACCGAAAGGACCCATATCCAATTTAGGCTAGAATCATAGTGAGATGTCATGAAAAACACGAAATGAGGAAGATGCGTAAAATGTTAATTTAAAAGTTTTTGAAAAGTGCAAAATGTCCTATTTACAAGTTTTCTGAAAATATATTTCGTTATTTTTGTAGATAGTGGATTTTTTTGGCTAGAAATGGATATGGGCCATTTTGGTTTTTCACTGACGATTAGGTTTTGATTTGAATGTTATATGCTTAAAAAATATATTTGTATTGAGGATTTATAGTAGCAGTGTGGCAAAGATAAAGTAACATCGTTGATTATCTCATGCTGAATACAAATATTACGGGCTCGAGGTATTTGCCTTTGGTGTATGGAAGTTGCTTTATATTTTTGTTTTTGTTCCTGCAGGGAAGAAATCTTAGAAGAAATAATTCGCCAGGCTCAGCATGTATGTAATTTTGCCATTTTGCGTTTGCGAACAATGTACGTATTGAATAGCATAGCAAAGGAAAATAAAGATCCTCTCGTTGTTACCCACTGGGCTTCTTTAAATGCTGTTACTAATTCTTGTGTTCGGATTACATTACTTTCGTCTGGCTACGACACTGCTGCTCGCAAACCTCTAGTAATCCATGTTAAAGAAAAATCTCTAAAATGTATTTTAAAGGATGGAAAAGCTATTTATCTATAATACGAGCCTCAGGAACTTCGTGACACTGTTTTATGCCAGGTATTAAACAGAAATGGACTGATTTACACTTACCTATTTTCAATTTGCAGTGTGTTACTTACTCGAAACCCTCATTATGTTACATTATTAATTACATCATAAAATTGTTTGGATTTAACTATATTCCAGATTGCAATTCATTAAGTCATGACGCTCCAGTCCTTATCCAAATGTATAGGATGGTCAGTTTTATCAAGTAGTGCACATCTTGGAGTGGGGACTTGGGAAAATTTAGGTATTATGCGGCTAGTAGGGCCCCTCATCCCCATTGGGTAAACGATTATTTGCTGTACGATCTAGTCCGCAGACCTATCGAGGCGGTATTCAAGTTTTTGTGGGCTACCCATCTGGAACAAAGTCATCTTTACACGGCAATTCATGCAGGGACATGGAGTAATGGATGTGGACTCAAATTTTAACATAGATGCATTTATTAATGAGCAATGTGAAACATCTGAGGATGATTTATTTAATCCCGTTAGACTAGGTAAATTTGAAGGGAAAACATTTCAGAATAATTAAAATGTTTCGGTTTTTAATTATTAATTGCTATTAACTATTAACTATATTTGCTATTAACGTCATCCTTAAGGGTTTATTAAAGTGTAGACATAAGCACTGGTTAGTTTTCATCTGAAAATAATAATATGATCCCATGTTGGGGGAGTCATCCGCACAAGCAGGGTGTTGCTAATAACTAAGTACTTATTAAGTTTTAGCGCAATAAGTAGATTGCCATTACAAGTACAACGAGTACTTATTAAACTTCAGTCGTCAGTAAAGAAATGAGAACGAAAATTTTAAAAGTCGTGCTAAATGTAAGATTCTTTGAGAGGCAATTTTAAATATGCCATTCGAGTAGAATTCTGACGTTCTACTTAGGAAACTGATATTTCTGCTTCGCTTCGTCCTTTCGGATTCAGTCGCTGTGAGCCAGTCGGTGGATGACGCTTTGCTTAACATCTACTCATTTAGGAAATTCTCTATTATTCTAGCAAAACACCCCGCGATGGTCTTGCAATGAGTTAAGTACATTGACAAACTTGACCCCCGCACTCTGAGACTCTTAGCTGGTGCTGGTGCAACACATTTGAAGTACGTCCAAGTAGTGCGCTATTTGCGTCAGTATCTTCCTTGGGTTAGGTCAGTGTGGGTAGGGCTACGGAAAAAACTTCAATCCAAACTTAAGGAAAACTACAACATCTGCCCCCGGTTCTTGAAAGTTTAATGAGAATGAGGCAAAAAATCTAAAATTAGACACGAACACTAGACTTTCGCTCTAAAATAATTACCTACGACGAACGTGTGGTTTTTGTTTATTAGCCAAGAATAACACACGTGCGAAAATAGAAAATACAGCAGATAAGTAGACACTAAATGGGCAGTTTTGCATTACAGATATGATAGAAAATTTTGTAATTGTCATACATAGTGAGTGAAGCATTCAAACGACCTACGTCCAATTTGGACTATAATCGACGTGAGATATGTGAAAAGAACACTGAATCAGTGACTAAATATGAACTAATGGACTAATGGAATTGCGAGCTTTGAAATAGTGCAAAATTTTCCAAAGACGCAATTTGTTTTGAGATTAGGAAAATATTTTGAAGTTTCCTATTTAGAAAGTTAGGAGTGTTTAATTTACATGTTTTTGGGAAGTGCAAATTGTTCTATTTAGGTGCTTTGTTGCATTAAGGTTGACATATTTAACTGATTTTGTTTTGTAGTATAATGGCGCAGTCGAATTTTTTAAATTAAAAAACTAAATCCTATTTCCAATAAAGGCATGCTAAGAAATTTCAAAACTTGCATATTTGTCTCAAATCGTATTTATTATCATTTTTGTGATTTATAAATTTAATGTGAGTTTTAATTTGAAAAAGCTTTAAACAATTAATTACTATTTCAACATTCAAACAACGTCAAACAAAACCTAAAGCAATACTGATTTCTAAAATTTAAACTTTGAGTGTAGGCACGCCATCCCACTCAGGGCTACTGAAACTGAAAACAAGAGGCTTATTGAATACGATTAATTAAAAGTGAAACCAAATACACGTGGTCTACGTGCAAGTGCGTTGGTCAGAAGAAAGTGCTAGTCCATCCGGACAAGCGCATGTAGTGGCAACGGTCTGATTTCCCGCTGACGGAATCCGGAAGCAGAGATGGGAGCACTGTCCACCGATCCGGTTTTCACAATAATTGACGCCCTCTGGCTGCTTAGAAAAGTGATACGCTTGAAGTGTGAAAATTGGATAACTCTAAAGATTTAAATAGTAAAGAAAATGCAATTAAACGATGGATTTTAAATTTAAATAAACGAAAAGAGGAATTGTAAAGATTAAATGACATAAATTAAACATGTTTAAAAACAACAAAATATAGAAATTGATTTTATCGTTACCCATTCAGTAGCGAAAAATATTTTAGTCGCTTCACCGCCGCCACATTTGTTGGTTCTGTAGATGGAGCTTGAGTAGAATTCTATCCAATACACGAAATCCCCGAAGGTTGTGATTGAAGAGAACTCACTGTATGTAAACGTGGGCTGCGTTGCTTGAAAAACTAATTTTTGGTCTGATCCATCGACGTTCATCGAGTGTATTGAGGCAGGATGATCCAATTTTGTCCAGTAAAGTCGATTCTGCGTCATGTCCAGCGCAAGGCCATGTGGACTATTAGGCTCTGTATTCGCAATAACTTTCCGCTGAGATCCGTCCATTGCAGCCCGTTCAATATTTTTAGCATCAGAGTCCACCCAGTAAATCCACCTTTCAAGCAACGCCCATTTAAATTAAATTGCAATTAGTCTTGTACATTGAAAGTTTCGTAACTAAAAGAAAGTTTAAGTTTCAGTGCGTCCTTCAAAAAACACAGAACGCCTAAATCGTGTCACTGTTTTCTTAAACTTACCCACTCAATGGATCCACAACAATTTCCTGCGTCTGATCGTGTCCAAATGTGAAGAGAACCTTCTTCATGCTTCTGTCCAAATTGGCTACACAGATTGTACCTTTGTTAATATTAATATCTGAGAAATACAAGTGGTCATAGACCCAGTCCACTGCCAGAAACATAGAAGGAGATTCTGGGTCATTTAAAACAATTGTCTCTACAGCTCCTTTGACGATTGGCGCAGTGTAAATCGTTCTGTTGAAATTCCAAAACATCGTGTTTGTTCGATACATTACGTCAAAACCGAAACCCATTCTTGAATAATTCTGAATTCGGGTGACCTGCGTTGAAGCCATTTGAAATTGTTGCACATAAATAAAATTGGGATTTCAAAATTATTTGTTCCTGTTTGAGTATCGCTCACAACGAAATTGCATAATTATGACGACAAATACTTTTGACTAAAATCGCTAAGCATCATTAAGTTGTTTGCTACGATGGACTGGCGAAGCATAAATTAATTTTCGTGACAATTCAAAAACTGTCATCTACAATCGCTACATTTTTATTTTCATGCGTTGTTTCAAGATGATCTTGCTGCCCAGATGCTTCCTGAATCGTGAGCTGATCTGATTTTAACTCCGCACTTTTCAGCTCCAGCTGGATGTGTGCATTCAGATAAAAATGTAGTGAAGTTTAGCAAAAACCAATTCAAAATTTAAACAACAACATTGAATCAGTTTATAAATTGTCTATCCAGAATTTATTGAAAACTAGAGCAGAAGTTATTAAACTGTTTTTAATCTATTAGCAGTCATGTGACCCCTAAAGGAAAATGAAAGAGCATTCAACACACATGCGTCAAATAACGCACCCGTGTGCTTGAAAAGTCACTTTTTTCTTTAGTAGATTGAAAATTAATTATTGTAATCAATTTAAAAGCATTAAGTTAAGATTATAGCTCGAAAACTGATGAGTACAAGTAAAAAATAATTGAATTGATTAACTCTGCTGCCGTTTGCAGTTACGTGATCCATTACACAGCAAATGCTAAAACTGAAGACTCACCGTTTGTTGACTCAGTGAGAACTGTTCAATGCCTCCACTGCTGCCCCAGCTTCGAAAAATGAGAGTAGCGTTTTCATTGGTTGCAGGTTCGCACCTCCTGCTGTCGTGTGGATCTGGAGCGTATCCTTCTCTGCATTTGCACTTAGCGTCTCTGCTCAAAGAGGTCAACGAGCTGCAAGTTCCGGGATAGACACACTCGTTCCGGTCTGCAAATCAAGAGAAAGCTTACGTTAGTAGTAGAGTGCTCATCTGTGACAGTAAATTGTACGACAAGAGGGCTGAGTGTATCGATAATGTATTCAACCAATACATGCAGTACGAATATGGATGTCAATTACTTGGGGTAAAAAATACTTGCACAAGGCCAAGACTCTTAGGTATCCAGGTACTGCAATTCCTTTGGTACCCAAAGAGTCTGGCTCAAGAAAAACTACATTTTCTACTGAAACATATTTTAGGCAACGAAAAATGCCAAAAAAATAGGATTTTTACAAATTAAGACTTAAGTTACTCTTGGGTAAGATAGCGGAAATTCTTAGGTCTTCCCAGCAAACATTCAGCATCATTATGACATCTAATTTTGAACATGCGTTTCTAAATTCAGTCTGAAATAGTTTGGTTAAATTTGGGGCATCTTAATGTTCCGTTAATGATCGGAATTAATCAAAAGTTACGACGTACAACCATTTAACAATTTAAGATGCTTTTTTCTCTTTTAAATGTCATTAAAATAGTTTTACAATGATGATTTACAATAAAAGCAAGCTCACGTTCGCAGTGGTTTCCAAAAAATTCTGCTTCTGCGCATGCGCAGGTATAGCTACTAGCGCCATCCACGCAAGTCCCGCCATTCAGACAGTAACTGTGTCCTGCGCAGTCGTCTTTGTTGATCTCGCAGTGAGTCCCTGCAAAACCTAGTGCGCAGGAGCAGCTATAGCTGCTAGTTTTGTTTACGCAAGTCCCCTCGTTTAAGCAGTCTTTGTGTCCTGTGCAGTCGTCTGTCTGAGTGCTACAGCTGGGCGAAGGGATAATCGCCAGAACTGCCATTGAAAGGAGGAGCTTAGGCATTACTGTTTTTAAAAGATGATGTCGTAACATTGCGATTTGTTTAGAAGGCGCTGAACGCTTAACATGAAATTCCGTAAAAATTGCTTGTTTTGTCCCCAGATGTTAGCTATTAGAAAGGTTTGATGCAAAACAGCCAAAAAATTAAACTTTGATTATTTATAAAAAGTACTGTATTTGTGTTTCTCTAATTTTACATTTAACATTCAAAATTTTGCATGTTCTGATCGTGAGTTAAAGTTATTAAAAATATTCAAACGTTTTTAGGTCTACTGTTACATGCATTAATGTGACTGGAATTAAAACTCATCATTTTTTCCCAAAATTATAATATCCAGAAATTTGGCAACTCGACTGTATTAGCTAAATAATGCCAGTCATACTACTTAATTTGTAACTAAAACAATAAAAGCACAAATTGACTGGCGTATTGACGTAAAATTAATTAAAAGATTTATAAAAAACGGAATGTTAAAAAGTTTTTTCCATACAAAATTTCTAGACAAATGAATACGTAAATGTAATAATATAAAAAGTAATATACAGATTTGTGTAGCGCTTCTCTGCCATATTTGCAGAAATAAATACTCTAAATGAACACTAACGGAAAAAATTCTAAAGGTACGTTACCCTTAACTTGCAGATTTGGCTTTAAACTAATTTTAATTGAATGACGGTTGATTAATTTAATTATATAAATAAATCTGTCCTCACCGTACGGAGGATGGGCAACAAAATTTCTTAACTGCGGTAGTTACCACAAGACGTAGGTGAAGATAAAAATGAGTAACAGTACAAACATGTGAAAACAATTTAAAAACGGAAAATGTAAAATTAATTTGTTAAACGGGATTAAGTTCTTCCTTCTACAACCCTCAAAGTAAACTGATGCGCTAAAAATCTCGTCCAAAGGTTTTTAAAAGTAATTGTGACATTGATTTTAAGACTTTAAAGGCAGCGGGCGAAATACAGAATCATTTAATCGTATTATGCTTTGAAATAAGACAAACAGGGTCTTGTTTATTTATTCGAGTGAAAGGGGTCGACATACCTAAATGTCTATATGTATTTGCAGTGGTAATAAAAACTTATGTAGCAGAAAAAAAAAGGAATAAAACCAGTTTTACGAGTTTTGAACCCCAAACTTAATAATTCATAGGAACTGCGCTCTGCGTCATTAATCCGAAGCGTCACTTGCAGTAGAAAGCACTGCTACGCAGATGTAAGGTATTATGATGGCAACAAGTTGGATTAAAAGTCAAAGTTCACGCAAACAAGTTTGTGCTGGGACAGAAGTGTATGGCAGCCGCAACAGTCGTGTGCGATCGAGGATGCAACAAAAAAATGAAGTAGCAAAAAAGCGGGTTCCGTTTTATTAAAAATTAAAAGCCTGTATTGACGAAGATATTATGTGCCATATATATGCTACTAAGATGGTTTTTTTATTACTGTATAATTTTCTTTAAATATAAAGATTAAATCATGCGATAATAATTGTTGTATGAAAAGATATTTTGACAATTAGAAGAAATAAATAAAAAACATTTTACTGATTCGAATTATTTCAATAAACTATTATGACATTTTGAAAATTAATTATTAAAATAAACTATTTTGATCTTTTAAGACTTTTGCAAATAAAAAAATTTGCGGCTTTCAGGAGAACGCAAATAAACAATTTTGCACCTTTAAAAAAAGTAGATAGAACATTTTGCACTTTTACAAATCATGTAAGTAGAACTCTTTGTACGCTTAAAAAGCATGTAGTTAGAACAATTTGCTTCGTTTAAAAGTTGGCTAATTAAGTTTTTTGCACCTATTTTATGCACGCAAACATAACTTTTTAAGTTTTTTAAAATCTTTTGAACAGAATTTTTAGACATAAATTGCAAACAAATCTTTTCGCTAACGTTAACTGTATTCCATTTTGTGATTTCCAAAAGAAATCGTATCACATGGGCCAAATTTGGTTCTTCTTTCAAGACACACAACAAACACATACAAAATCAAAGCCCCCATAAACTGTAATAAGGATCGAATGCGGCTTGTGACGTGGTTTCCCGGAACCAAAAACTTGTTTTGCCAGTCTTGTTGAACTCCATTGACCGCAGTGCTAATCTTTTATTTTTCCCCTGTGTCGCCATTCTGGACAAGTTAAGATTAAAAATACTGGTAAATGTGCTTTGAATAACAAACATATGAATATTAACATATTACCTAATGCGGTCTGGTGATCCCTATAAATTAAAAAATATTGTTTGCATCTTTACCTAAGTGAGGGTGCATACATAAAGTGATACAAAAATAAAAAATTGTAAGCCCTCACCGCCTTTTTTTGTATACACGTCCGTGTAGTAGGAAAGGCAAATGGACCCTTTACCCGCACTTAACCTTTCACCAAAATGTTTGCTATAATTTATGCAATCTTCTGATTCAAATTGAAACACGTACGCAATATAGGTTGACGTAACTACGGGGGAAGTGATGGTTATGTGTAAAAGTTGTGTAGTTGTAGTTGTAGTACCCGAGAGTATTGACTGGGACAGCCTGGGCCATGGCAAGGATTGAGACATGATGTGAGATGTGGGACTGAAAACCTTGGTAAGCATATGGGCATTTAAATGCATTGTAATGTAAAGTCATGGGGAAGAATTGAAACGACAGATAACCTTGCTAAGCATATGGTAATTGTAGTTAAATGTAGTGCATTGTGATGTAATGGGTAAAAATGGAGAAGACAGGAGACGAAGCTGAAGTGTTTGGACTGCGTCCCCATGACGACGGTATGGGATGGTATGGCATGGTATATTAAACAGCTGAGCTGCGACTGCCGGTACATATTATATACATTAAATATGGATTAATGCAATGATGTGGGGGGCTGTATTGTGAGGATTAGCCTATGTAAACGAAAGTGAAACAATTGAAATTTAAACCGAGCGGGTATTTTAATGTTTGGTATTGATCACTATGGTAACGGTGTGATTAAAAATAGAAATATCGAAACAGTAAAAGTTGTAATGTGCATCAATAGGGGGTGAGCAAAGCGCTCGTCAGATTGAAAACATATATGAAAGTATGATATCAAATGGGAGTACAGACTACACAGATGCTAAAAAAGTGAAAAGTGAGAAATGAGAAATGAAAAATGACTGAGATGAAAAACGCCGTATCCTTAATACAGGCAGTGTGATGAAGGGCTGAGCGTATAGGAGAAGGGGGAGAGTAACTCTGCTGGGCCGTTTGGCCTGGAACTGGAAAGCATGATATTGAATGGGGATTCATATGCTAGAAAAGTGAAAAAAGAGAAATGAAAAATGACTGAGGTGAAAAACGCCGTATCCTTAATACAGGCAGTGTGATGAAGGGCTGAGCGTATAGGAGAAGTGGGAGAGTAACTCTGCTGGGCCGTTTGGCCTGGAACTGGAAAGCATGATATTGAATGGGGATTCATATGCTAGAAAAGTGAAAAAAGAGAAATGAAAAATGACTGAGGTGAAAAACGCCGTATCCTTAATACAGGCAGTGTGCTGAAGGGCTGAGTGTACGGCAAAACGGAAAGTCTCTGCTGGTTCCCTTGGACTCGAACAGAATTTGATCACAAATGTGAGGCAATGCAATAACAAGTACTACCATGCTCATATGTAGCGCCTATTACGTAAGCATGTATACATGTATGTACATAATTATTTGTATGTAATGCGTGCTAATTAGGCCGTATTAAATACAATTAACGTATATATTATATACATATTTTAATACATGTTAAAGCATTGTATAATTAAATGCACTTAATGCACTGCTGTAATGTACATACGTATTTAAATTATTTAACTATTATAACTCCAATTAAAATTAATTAGTAAATAATTATGTAAATTTTAAAATCAATTAAAAAATGACCGTTAAAAAAAATTATGACATTCTTAAAAATAGGACAAAAAAAAGAAAATAACAAAAATAAAAATTAACGTGCCCATTTCAAGCTGACATGTATATATGTATATGTGTGTACTAGTATATAGCATATCTACACACTGTAGCGGGATGTATACAGTAGTAGGTAGATGTTTGGGTTCTGGATTGAATATTATTTTGAAATATCCTGTACTATTGAGAAAAAATGGACAAAATTGGATGCACCTTGCAGCCCTTAGCACTGGAGAGTGCACTGAGTTGGGGTGGCTGTGTTACTGTTGATGTGCGTGACGTGCATATTAATAGCTTATTAACTCAACGCATCGACCGAGGCTGGGCTTAAGCTTCAGTTGGGCCCAGTCGACTTCTAAAATCAAACTTTTCGGACCCACGGAGCTCTGAGCTTCAACTTTCCATGTACTGAGCTGACCACTCGTGCTACCTATAGGCAAGACATACCGACAATACGATATATGTAAATTTGTATATGTACATGCCCAACTGCGTACCTATACACTATATAACAGTAGTATATCCTTATAATTATTGATTTAAATGTTGTATAATGTAGATACATACAGTTGCTGGGGTAGGAATGCTCGAATAAATAATATTATATTTTATTATGGAGCTCAACTGGACAGAATAAAGTGCACTTTCAGACCTTTAGCATTGCAGGAATCAAAGCAAAGGGGAAAATTTGTTACTTAGGATGCGCGTGATATGCATATTAATTGAATATTGATCCATCGTCCACTGAAACTGGCTTTGGTGTCTCTAGAGTCCAGTGAAAATATAAAATTGAAGGTACAGGGCCAGGACGAAAGACTGAATTCTACCTGCTGTGGAACAGATACAAGTTTTTTATTGATGCAAGTCAGGTGGGCCGCAGGTTTCTATGAGATATATGTTTAGTTGATTGTTTGTTATATGTTTCTGGTATATGGTTTACAAATTACAACAATTAATATGATGAGCAGGGATGCAAGAGCAAACTGCAAGTGTAAAATACAAGGTACAACAGGTGAACAAGTGCAGCGAGACGCAGGTTGTTTTTTATATTATGCAAAAACAGTATGCAGGTTTTTGATGGAAGAGTAAAGTTTGATTGTAATGCAGTTTTTACATATATACATATTTACGAGTTTATTTTTTTTGAATTTTCTTTCACACACACACACATCCATACATACAAATATTTACACACATGATTTACAAATACAACAGACATACATAGTTTTACATTTACTATTTACAAGTGTACACAAGTACACGTAATATTTACAGCCTAAAATTAAATTTGAAAGTTTACATAATATTTACAAGTGTGCAGTAAATCTGCACACGCTATAATTAATTTATATATTTACAAGTCTACGCCTACTACACAATGACAATTACATTTACAATATTATTATACCACTATTTACAAACATGTACATCTTACTTTACTACGAAACACTGCCTAATAATTATTGATACATTTATTATAATATTGTGTGCACTATAATTATGAAACTAAAACTATTTGTGTAATACTTATTCACTTCTTAAACTTTAATTACAATTACAATTATAAATTACACTTCTTATGTAACCGACTTATACTTTTTATTTAATCTTATTAACTAAATCAGTGTGGCCCAAGGGAAGGCTAAAATTACAATCGTTGGGATCTGGAAATACTCTAGATAAATCTAAACTTTTAAAAGCTAACCTACTTTGATTTTTAATAAATAATTTATGGTCGACATTTGCTACTGTATTTACATTTATTTTACATGGTTTGTTAGTTTCTAACATTTGCCTATATCGGTCGTGTTTACACTGCCTTAACGAAATTGCAGGAATACCTGCACACTTTTGTTGTTCAGAATTATTATTATATAACATACTATACATTTTTGGTCTTAATACTATAAGTTCTTTTACATCTAAGCTCTGAATTCGAAGTTTTCCACTTTCACCGCTATTTAATAAATGTAAGTTTGGATGTTGACTTTCATAAATTCTAAAAAACTCATGGTCTCGAGGAATTTTACTAAAATCAAATTCAAATTTTGCTTTGACAATATCATCCCAAAACGTGTTAAATGTGTCAATTGTGTGCATCTCGTATCCGTCAGTATCTGTATAATCCAGATGGGCTCTATTATGAAATATCTCACACAAAAAATCCCACTTTTCATAAAAAAGTACTTTTGCAAAATCCAGAATAGCTACAGCAGTCAGAGGGAGGTTAGTTATTCGATATTTTTTAAGGTATTGAATAATCACGCTTAAATTTTCAGAAAATCCTTCAAAATCTTTACAGTTAGCATTTGCAAGTAATTTTTCAGCTTGCGCAGCACTAGAGCATAACCGAGCATTGATAAATTCGAGTACTTGGGCTAGAGTTTTGCCATATAAAACATTAGAACTTTTTTTCAATAGCTTATTTTCAAATGGAGTTTTGGCTTTTTTCCGGTTTTCTAAATTAGATTCAATGTACGGTTTAAAATAACTCTGTTGCTTGAAGCGTACCCCACAATGAATTTTAGAAAGAACTAAACCTTTAGACAAATAATATTTTAATGCTTTAAAATGAACTGTGTAGTTTGTTTTATCATATAGTGTTAACATAAGCCGAGGGCGAGATACATAGTGTTGAATTGAGTTTATTGCATTTTTATTTAAATTATACTGTGCTGCTATATCATGCATATTAAGTACCCGCTGTTCCATAGCAAGTGGCAAGTTTGCGTCTCTAGTATGTAGAGCCAAAGGATACTTCAAGTCACAAACAAGAACGTAGCCATAGCTACCTTCTGTAGTACCCAACTTTGGGTCAGTCCAATCAATACTTTGCAAATCCTTCGCTTCCATATACATATAGTCTGAGACTGGCATCAGCTGCTTCATACTTTCTGCATATAAGCTGTTAATGTCTAGTGAAAGTAATTGATTACGGGGTTTGGATTTATCTAATCCTCCTGGGCATCTTTCATGGTTTGCAATGACGTGTTTCGCTGTAAAAATACACTGCCCACCGCGTATTCCTTGCTTTGCAATTTCTAATATTTTTGGGTCCCTTATATAATCTATTTCTGCCTTTGTATAATTTAAAAAACATTCCCAAGAATAACTAGGTAATGTAAGTGAGTAAGTCGGATCAAGTTCGTAATTTTGAAGTCCAACTTTGCGAAAATTTTGCCATACTTCTGCAAGTAAAACCGTATCTAAAACACATGTAAATCGTGTATAGTCACGTAGTGTAGTTAGTCTAAATTCAGTACAAACATTTTTGACAAGATCCCACTGGTGATCTGGAATGAGCTCATCGTCCAAAAGTGATCGTCTAAATTGATCTCGGTCTGGTATTCGGTTATTTAAATCATCTAAACTAGTTAATGACATGAATGGAAAGTAAACTGGTTTTTGTAATAATTTTAATTGTAATTCTGTGAGAGGCTTCACTTCTGAACCAAGATTTAATTGGTTATCAACAAATATTAAATCTGAAAAACATTAAGGCGCAAGTGTAAAATTAAATTCATCTCTTGAATTTAAAGATTCAACAAGATCATATAGGTTGGAATCAAAAAATAAATTTGCATCCATAAATCGAACTTTTACTTTGGAGTGTAACATCTTGCCAGTATATTTCTGATTTGTTCTGTCTTTTGGTAGATACTCAATATTTAAATTTGGCAGCCATTTATCTTTAGCTGTAATTGAAATTGAAATAAATTCTTTGGCAGACTTGGCTACTACATGGATGTCTTTAGCTTCAAACTGACCTGTATTCATGGCACTTACTAGCAAGTGATAATCAAAGCAACCCCCGTACAGTGATATTATTGGTATTTCGTGCTTGTACTTGATGTTCAAGTTACAGCGGCTACATGCAGCAAACTCAAAATGACCATGGTTATGGTTATGATGAAACGTACGTAGAATGTTCTTAGAAGAATCAAATTCACGTCGACACATGTGGCAATGAGTAGCACTTTCAAACTGTGCACGTACCTGGTCACTTGGTTTGACCATATTGTTGGTATTTCGAACGTGAGATAATAATGCCTCAGCCCAATAAAATATATTTTCAAAAAAATGTTTCATTATATCCTCCCCATCATAGAATTCTGCATGTACTACTTCACTTCTGTCTTTCATTTGCCTAATAATAATCAAGGAATACGCAGCAGGTGTAATTTCATTTACAAATCTCGTATTGCTACTTGAGGATCTAGGGTCGTTATAGGGAATCACAAATGTAGAAAACTTATAAACAATTATATATGGGTAAGGCAAGGATTGCCATAATTTGGAAAACTTGACTCTTTCTGAGAGTTCAGGAAATACAATTTGCCTTTTTTGTAGAGTTTGACAGCTCAGTTTATGTTTAGTTAAATTATCAACTGAATTAAAATGTCGATAACAGGACTGGCAATAGTAAACTTTTCTATTGTTTCCAAGACACATAAACTTATCCAGGTCTGTAATCAGAACTAAATGATAAGTGTGCTCATCTTTACTACCATCGGCTCTGTCTTTGTAAATTAAAAATAAATTACACTTGTCAGCAATATCACTATTCTGACACCTACGAATTGGGATGATTTTGTCGCCGCGGTGACTCCATATGTTAATTCCTAATTTGTTTTTGACTTCAAACTTTTCCAGACTTGGCAAGTCTTTGTTAATTAGAAAGGGGCAGGTAATATCAGTAAAATCAAATTTAGAAAAATAGGAAATATATTGATTTGGGTTTTGTAGATTACGATTTATCCACAAACGGCTCTGAGATTTGTCTTCCTGTTTAGTTTTCTGTTTGTTTTTTTCTAATATTTCGTGCCTATACCTGTGTGCAGTAACACAGAACTTAAAACAATCACTACAGTTATTTTTAATATTAAGATATCCTACTTTACGTGGTTTCAAAGCTGGGAATTTAATGTAGCCTTTAGCTTTTGCATTTGCAAATAAATTTAAAACTCCTACTTTAACTTGTATTGATTCTATTTCACGGAGCGTCCATCCAGTCCCGTTCTTATTAAACTCATTTAGTTTTTTTATAATGTCACTGGCACTGTCAAAAATGAAACTTGCAATTTCCTGGGCACTTAAAATATCATAATTCTTTGAAACAAACTGAATATCACGTTCTATTGTATTTTTTTCATTTTCTACTTCCGTAATTAATTCTAATGTAACTACAATAATTAATTGTGCTTTAATACTACTGTGCAGAGTTATGTTTTGGGTCAACAACTTTACAAATGGCTCGTATAGTTGTGTCAAAAGAGATTCAATATCTTGAAATGTCTCAGTAGGCTGATGACTGAATGTCACCATCATGCCAAGATGTGAACGTGAAGTTTCTTGAAATACATCTAAATCAATTGGATAAGAGCGATGAACTCCCCTTGAAGAGGCAGCTGGCTGTGCAGACGCGTTAGTAGAAACGCCGTAAGTAGTCCCAGATCGATTTGTACCACCTCCAACAAGACCTTGATTTCTATTTTCTACATGGCCAAGTCTTTGTCCTTGATGAAGGCACTGGTGATCTGCCTTGCTTGAACAGTAGATATTGCAGTCCCCACAGTGATGAACATGCTCAACGTGAGCTTGGTATGGGACATGGCTTCGGCAAGTAAAGCGGCAGCCGGGAACAGAGCACGAAAATATCTGTAAAATAAATAAATCAAAATTTTTTTTATACCTTACATTAATACCACTGTTATGTATATACACATGTACTGTACAACAATACATATTATTAAAATACTGCAAAACCAAATAAGCATAGGCGCTCGTATTATTAGGAATAGCTTTAACTAGAATAATTAAAGTGCAATGTAGGAACGACACGTACATGATCTTTTTTACCGTTTGTAGTAGCTGATGGAAAGCTGGCCTGTTCGTGGTACGATGAAGCTGTACGGCAGCGCTTGGAGTATGGAGCTGCAGAAGTGGAAGATGTAGAATCCATAGTGCGTGCACTTCTATACGGTATAAATATATTACACTATATACACTACACAATGTATAAAATCCACTACGCTCTATAGCGTACGTTGAAAGCAGGCAGACGATAGAATTTAAGTTGATGTTTAGGCTGTTGTTGTTGTTGTTAACGAGAGCGATTGAATGCTCTTTCTAGTCTGAAGGTGAATTTAATACAGAGGGTGAAATGGCCATGAAGTCCCCTTTTGAATCTTGCCCACCCTCCTTTTCTGGTGCAAGTAGTCTGTTTTTATGGTATAGTTTCCTCATCTTAAATGCAAAAAGTGTTAAGACCAGTACAAACGACACGTAGATAGCTGTAATTACATACAAAATTCAATATTTAGTATTATTGTATATACGTTTGAAGCTATACTATCCTATGCACTAAAAGTTTATATGTATTACTTACTCACAGTGAACAATCATGTAATATTCACTTACTTATATAGTCAAATGTGTTGTGAAGCACAGGTTTTGTTTCGTTGTTTTGATACTTGTCAACCACATCCATAATAATTCCATTCTGTGTGTTCAAATTCTCAAGCATGTACTTTAATGCCATAAGAATTACTTTATGAAACGAACTCGTATGTACCACTGGTAGCGCTGTTGTATCGATTGGCAATGTTGGGTCTAAGCTACTACTCTGTAGCTTTCTCTCAATTTCATCTAATGCCATCTTCTCTTTTCCATAGCCTTTAGAGGCAGTATATGGTGCACTATCAGTATACGTATTTTCAACAGACTTGGCTTGATATTGATTTACTTTTGAGTCTAAGGCACATGCAGTGTTGCACGATCTCCCAAGTGCCATAAAAGCACATATTATAACAACAAAAGCACGTACCTTATACATTTTATATGTTTGTTTTGACCACGGTGACATTGCAAAAGCTACTGACAAAGAATTCTATATAGTTGCTCTTTATATGCATTTATTTTCTAGCTGCTCTTTTATTTTTCTGTGACGTCATACGCTTGCGTTTCACTACTGCATGATTTTGATTAGCATGAGGTTTACGATTCCTTTTCTTATGTTTGGCAACAATGTTTTCGTATGCTATCCACTCTTGCCTAGGTAGTTGAATTAGTTTTTCTATTCCTTCCGACGCATTGTAAATTGCATCTGTCTGTGCGTCGTTCGCATTTCCTCCTTTCTGTTCAAGTATAGTTTTGTTATGGTCCTTATTATATGATGTAATACTTTGAGGTTGAGCAGCTACTCTTGCTGCTTGTTGTTCTGTGCGTATATTCATTAACTCAGCATACAACTTGGGTTCAATTACTTTCATTATAGTTGCCATTTTTTATTTATTTTATTCGTAATAATTCTATTTATTAATTGTAATCTTTAGAAATTGCTTCAGAAAGCAAGACAGTACGACAAATTTCACTTTTGTATACTTTATAATATACAGTGGCTAGTATCTTTTGTATTAATTTATGGTATTTAATTAGCAATTTGCAAAGTTTAGTAGGGTCGTTGCAACTCAAACGGTTACTTAATACTTTTATTTGGTTTTTATACCCTCGCAATGGATGCTTACAAAATTTATTTATATTAAATACAATCTCTGCAAGTGCATACAATTGCTCTCTTGTTGCAGTTTGAATTAAATGTTTATATACTTTAGCTTTAACAAAAGTCAGGTGTGACAGAAACTGGTAATTACTGTCAAATCTGCACTGCGTATTCTGATTCCCTGACATTTTTGGCACTATTTGCGAATATATACATCAGTTCCATTGACAGGAAATACACTATTTCGCACAAACATTGAAGGATTCGGGCACTGGGGATGCAAGTCAATTAGCATGTAGCTATGTTTCCGTGCACAACATGCTTTTTCATATGCTTCTTGAAGATATATTGGTTTTCCTGGACTAATTTGTTTAGAAATTTGACCAATAATGCTTCTGTCTCTTGGAACGTCAAACAAAATTAAATACTTTGTGTTTAAACTTGTAGTTCTTAATTCCTTAGCAAACGCGTTTTGTAGAATAAGTATGACACTAAAATTCATATGATGAGATAGTTCTGTAAATATTTTTTGAACTAATTGCCTTGCTTTAGTATTTGATTCTATACAGTTTAGATGGTCATCTAAAACTAGAAGAAACGGGCTAGGTATATCGTCAAGCACAGATTCTATAGTAGACAGATCTGATATCACTGTAACGTCTTTATCTTTAGTGAAATCCGGATTTAGAAACTCTATTTGGTTAGTGTGAGCACTGACATATAATACTTTATTGATTTGACTATCGATTATTTCCTTTCTGCGTTTGACAATTTCAAGGCACAGAGTTGTTTTGCCAGATGAACTAGGGCCACATACCATAGCCGTAAAAGGATGAATTAATCTAAAGTCGACCGTGTCCAATGTTAACATTATAAGATGCAAAATAATACTGACCAAAAAAGCTACAGTACACGGTTATTTATACATTTCTAATTTTTATTTGATTTTGTTTTTTTTTACATTTTTTTTTACATTTTTGACTTTTTTGTTATACTATTCTACTGTTCGTGCAAAGTGCTACTATAAATGTCCGTAATAGTAAAATCTTAAGAAACTATGACAGAATTCTGGACATGCCACTTTAAATGTATTAGACTGTGATTGTTTAGGTGCACAATACACACATGACATTAAATTAGGTATCATACTTGCAAATTTTCTTACTTTTCTATCATTAGCTAATACAGAGCTTGTAAATATATTTAAAAAGTTTTTATAACTAATTCCTAAAGATCGAGAATACAAGTAATATAAGCAGTACAATCCGCAAACTGTAGATCTTCCGCTTTGAAGTGCTGTGCAGTTTTCAGTTTCTAAATTGTTCCCAGGCCACTGCAGGTTACGGTATTGGTGAATCGGCAATCCATACGAGTCAAAATATTCAAAGCTGTCTTTAGATGTCACCCAATAACTGACCCAGTGCTTCCCAGAGTCTTTTATCCTGTCTGTGTTTTGAATTATTGCAATGGGATAAATTGATCCGTTCCCATGATTTTCGTTTTCTAATTCCTCCATGGTAGATCTCATTTGATCTGCTGCTATGACGTAATACTTTGTTTGGGTTCCTCCAAGTAAAATTGCGAGACATTTCTGTAATTCACCGGTATTCATTGCGAGCGTGATGTGGTTCAGTTGAGTTCTGTAAAGCAACAGACAGTTTTTATTATGTTACGTTAGATTTTATGCAAAATAAATTGAGTTCAAATACAAGTAGGTTAACTAAAAACTGGTTTGATACTTTACATTTAACGATTAATCAATATTTGTTTGTTTTTGTCAATTTCCACGACGTTTTGGTACTGGCTATACAGAATGGCAGTCACAGAATTTGCCAATGCAGATTTGAACTTCATATTGATCTGAACCTGTCCAGTTTTCATTATGCTCATTGAATTAGACTGTGATGGTACAATTTCAAATGCAAATAGAACATTTCCTTTTGTAAAGTTGGAAGAATTTATCCCATTTCCTAAAAATGGATTATCTGCTGTTTTCTTTAAAGTATTTAGAGCAAGAAGAAAATTGTCTTCTCCGTTTCCATTAGAGTCTTTGAAACTCAAGGGTAATGTCTTGTACTCTATCGATTCTTGGTTCATAGATACAGCTATTTCACTTAAATTAAAGTGTTGAAAGTTGCAGAACGACTTTGTTAATTTACCAAGATACGCTTGGCTGTCCACTAGCCCGATTACAATAGTCTGTGGCAATCGTCCGTTTATACAATTGTCTAGTGAATGCGAACTGACGCCGGCTGGAATAACAAAGGTTTTAATTTCAGGATCAAGACATGGATATTTTAAAGTAGTGCCACTGTTTAAACTTGATCGATGCTTTTCAATTGCAAGTGGTGAAACTGTCTGTCTTTTTAGATACAACACAGCATTGACAATGTCGATACGAAACGGGCACCCAGAATAGCCCGTGCGGGTCTCAGTCTCGGCGTCTATACAGAATGCAGGCAATGACCTTCGCATTATAATACGTATGTCACTGTCTCCTGGAACCATTCGTGTTTGATTAAAAAATGGAGCTTCAGGTCTTCCAACCATAGTAAATGGTTTTGATTCTTTTCCAATATTGTATCGCGCTAAAAATCCACTATCCGTTTTTGCAAATGCATCAGGCGTTGAGTTTGGCAAATATAACTGATCTAGCATACTGTTTTTCTTTTCAATTGGATTTGAAGACAACATGCGCTTCAAGTATGCACTAATAGCATAGTGATTTGAGTTGTCACTGATGAGAGTGCCATTTAAATAAAATTCAAGATTACTGAATAAACTGTAAAACAGCATCGATGATGGTGCAGCTATATCTGCAACTACTACTGGTTTATTGTCACTCAGCACTAGACGGCATGTCAGTTCCAAGTGGGATTCGTAAAATTTGTAATATTTACCCGGAGATTTTAAAATGTCAAAAATCAAAGGATTTTCATTGTCTCGAGGGCTCAAGACAGGATAGTAGGGATAATACTCGGCAGAGTCTTCAACACTGACATTTGTCGGTGGGAGTTTGTCCAAGATCAGATTACTTTGAAATGATTTTTGAGATCCCTCATACACTGACGGTTCATCGTAAAATCCTTGTGTATCCATGGTTTATTAGAGCTTTAAACTGATATGTTTGATATTGCTTCTTATAAGTCTAGACGTTGAATGGCATTATATGTTTCCCACTGCTGATTATATAGGTATAAACTTATCGTCGGCGGTACATATTCTTTTTTCGCCCTGCTCCAGCTTGACCTGATCTGCGACCTGATCCTCGTTGTTTACCGTAAGATATTGGTTTTCGCTTAAGTCGACCTCCGGTTTGTTGTCGGCGACGTACGCGTCTGCGCTGAGAGCCGCCAGATTGCGTTCGTCGTCTGTTTGCACAAGCTCCTCCACTTTGTGTATTTGGTCGTCGTTGTACAGATGTCATCTTACGTTTTTTGCAGGCTAATCGGCAATGGGTAACACGGCACTTTTTATTAATTAAACGGCGTTTATATGGCTTTCTAGATTTAACTGGTATCAAATTCTGTGTGTCACCTAGATTTAACCCTCCAGATGTGTTTTCTACTGTTTTTTCAGTTTCGATAAAATCGTGGTCGCCTGTTCCCATTTGGTTGTTACTATTGGTTTTATTAATTGGTTCCAAAGTACAGTATTCTCCTAATAGGCTGTTTTTTACGAGCTCTTCGTCTACTGTATCAGTGTTATTTTCGTTATTGTTAGAGTCGTAAATATTTTTACACAAAATTTTACGCATAATTATCAGTCATTAGTGACATGTTATGCAATGCACTGCAAATTTATTTTTAAAAATAATTCATTAAGAAGCACTGTAAATAAAATGATGTTGTTGCTGTTTGAATGTTGAGTTTAGAATGAGTATGTAAACTAATTGTTTACACGTTTTATACTTTTCTGCTGTATCAAGTAGAACTTTACTTTCATATTAGCAAATTATACATTAACAAGTCAATTTAAATCATAATACATTCCACATTATTACATTTTGCGTGGTCTAAACTGCAGTTCTACAATAGTTGTGGAATTTTCCGGCAGTGTGACGAGATTGCGATACTCGTTTAATAGAGTTATTCGAAGTATTTGCTGTGCCTGTGGTTTTAATGGCACATACAATATTGGAGAAAAAACATGTACAGTCTCCTTATCGTAAACTGGAGAAATATCTACTGATCGTAGTAATGGCAGGGCATGTGAGGCGTACAGTTGATTTTCAACCATATTGCATGATACAAGCAGACGTTTGGCTGGTATTGTCTGCTCTGGCTCTGGCTCTACGTCTTCTTTAAATTCCTCGTTTTCTCTTTCCATTTCCTCTTGCTCGGCTAGTTCAGTCTTGAGTCGTCCAACCACTCCAGTTTAAAAAATAAAATTGTCTTCAAATCCAAAATATCTATTGACCAACGCTGGCAGTTGTACTGAGATATCGTCTCTCATTTGAGGGATACTAAGCTCACCATCTTTATGCTCAAACTGTATTCTTGTATCTCCTAACGAACCTTCTGATAATGTACGATTAATTTCATGAACAACATGATCCAAGTCAACTTCTTCTGGTTCTTTCATTGGAAGATAATTTGAATATAATTGAAACAATCGTATGTATAAATATTTGTTGTCCTCAATTTCGCTGTATTTTTCTTCGTCATAATCAGACTCTGAATTATAAACGCCATTGAAAAATTTATTATCTTGTTGAAATCCGAGACAAACAGCAATCTCTTCTGGTAAGACAACGTATTCATTTTCTTTACCTTCAAATGTCAACTTGCATTTAGTTTCTCCAAGCTCCATGGAAGGAAATTCAATTTTGATTTTAATGCCAGTTCTTTCTTGTAGTTCTGTGCCAAACCGCTCAAAGTATTTTTTGATGTCAGCGTCACCGTCAATTATTCTCTTTCTATACGGTAATATTGTTTCGAAACCTTCATATATTTTTATAACATTTGAGGTGTTGACAAATTTGTGAGCGACAAAATTAAATACTGTATTCATCGGGACTGTGTCTAATTTTGCCTGTGTTACATTTCCATATGGCAGTTGTCTCCCAGACATAAATCTGTATCGATTGACCATAAATAAAGAGGCTAAAGCTGGCGAAATTTTTATGTTGACAGTGTCATTTGGTGCTAAATTATTAAAATGAATATAAGTTTCCTCTGGATGTTGCTTTATTGCTCTCTGAACAATTTCTAATGGAAAATGGTCAACTGTTTCTAATAGGCGGTCATTAAGGCTGCCCATAAACACATTCATTTTGGATGCTGTCTTTTGAAAACTAAATGCAGTTTTTTCAGTAGGCACGTAATTTGGAAATAGTTTTGGTGCTAATTCCATCTCATTGCTTTCCACATTACGGACTTTTCTAACCAGAGGTGCTCGTGAATTCCGTACTATTGCAGGTTGTTCACTGCTTGTGTATCTCAAACTGACTAACCCAACGTCATAATTGTCAAGATCTAATGGAGTTGAAAGTACCGATACAAAATTTGACGGACTGTTGTCTGTATAAATATGGTTTTGCTGGTCACTTGTCAATGTAACATAAATATTCTCTGTTCCTGTTGTGTCGCGATCTAGCACTGAGCAGCTGTGTCTGTCTAATCTTCTTCGTTTTTGCAATATGTGCTGTTTAATTGTATTTGCAAGATACGGAATAAACGGTGATTCACTCATCTTGAGAATTTAGGCACGGCTCAATTCTTCTTTATAAAAACCGCCAGTGATACTATTATCATCCAGATCCTCTAAATAGTAAGTAACAGGGATTGTTGTCAAGTTAATTGACTTAATCTTGAATATTTCAAGACTAAAGTTCTGGTTGTATCCTGTTTAAAAGCCAAAGGTATATTAACTTCATAACTCAATAAACAAGTCTATTTATAGGATAATATATTATTAATTAAAATATTGTAACGTAATAAGTAACGACACATTATACCTTTTTCAAACAAGATCTTAGTCCGGCTAATCCGTACACGTTCTCCAAGCTTGAAAGCTGACACTTGGCTCTTTTCATTGCTGATAAGATCTGCAAACATTGTTCGCCAAACCTCGTTCTCATTAGATTTATTGACAGCGTTTGGGGCTCTTTGAATTGTAGAGTGAAAAGTGTTGTTGTAGCTTTTCACAAAAGCAGGAAAAATATCAATTATGCGATAGGTGTCTCTCTCAGTCATAAAACGAGCAACTTTTTCAAAAATTGTCCTAAAAACATACAAAAAAACACATATTATTACATTAAAATTCATAAAATGAGGCTATATATTGTCTAGTTACTTCTAATTTTGTAATATTTAGACGCACCTTATTACACGTTCTACTATGCTTGATTTTGTTTCGCTATAAGTATTGTAATACTTAATTCGATGACCCTTCAAAAACTTGCGAAAAGTCTCTGCTCGGAATTCAGTTCCTAAACACATAATATTTGAACATTTATTAAATGCGTTTTTTACTAATAAGATATAGTAATACTTGTTAAAATTATAGTTGTATGTTACCGTACCTAATAACAACCTTGATCAGTAAACAAGTAAATTGGTGTCATTTTAGCTTCTCGAAAAATGCTTTTCATTGATTTTATTATTGATTCCGGCTTTTTATTTTTAATAAATCTGCAGTATAGCTTCTTGCTGAACGCGTCTATGCAAAATAATATGTTGGCAAATCCTGAATTATGTTTAGCCATGCCGCTTTCAAGTATCTTCAGATCAGCACAGAAAATTTCCCCTATCATATTAACTAATACTCGTCTGCGTTTAAATTTTTTTTTAATTGGTCTGTGCAAACTAAATGAACGCAGCTTACTTAATTCTTGGTCTACAGTAATTTTGTCCTTGAATTTTTTATTGTTTTTGACAAAACCACTTAATGCAGAAAACGATCCTTTTAATCTAGAATTTAAATATGATTTTCGTATATCAGCCATGATGTGTACGTTTTATATGTGAACCACTGCGGTGTGCATTCAAACTACAAATGGACGCTGTTAAATAATCGCACGCAATTTATAGCACATATTACATATTTACAAATTTACATTTAATTTTTGTTGCAGAAATTTCAAATTATGGGATTTTTTTATCAGTTTTTAATATATTATACTTTTTAAAATACTACAACTATTACAATTAGAAAGTGTAAATTATTATTACATTCACACTAACTTTATATTAAAAGTAAGAGTATGTACACAAAAACTACAATGTATAGTATATTTAAAAGTATTAACTTGTATTTACATTTTTTCAAAATGGTGCACTTTTTATTTATAAAAATCGATCTATTTGGTTAGTCATGTCTGCTTTACGAGATTTTCTGTTTTCCACTTCAAGTTCTTTTAGTCGAGCTTCTTCTTTCCATCGCAATTGCATTTCATATTCATGCTGAACAACTAAAATTCTTGAGGCCTGTATTATTTCTTTGTCGACAATCATAAGATTTTCAAAACATTTAAATCGAGAAAGAGCTACATAAGTTGTACACGCTATAATTTCTCTTGTATCCAAGTGCACACATCCTTTTTCTATTGTTATGCCTTGCGATCTGTGAATTGTCATTCCCCAATTTAAGACAAGTGGAAATGCCTGGATTTTAACATATTGATTTGTTTCTAAGTCTAGTTCACAGTATTCAATACGTGTTATTTTCACCCCTTTTCCTCTAGAGGTAACAAAAATATTGTTTCCTCTGTAATTTGGAAAGTCTACAACTATAGCTTCAACATAATTGTTCCAGTAAAGTCTGTTCTTGACGGAGCTAAATATTAAATCCACAACAGTGCCTCGGCTCCCATTAGTAAGATTCGATGCTACGTCCAAATTCTGTGTTAACATGATACGTGCGCCATAATCTACTTCAAGTGGATCTTTTAAAAGTGAGCTAGTTTCTCCAATTAAAGCTGGAACCTCAATAAACCCAGGATGAAATCTTCGGATCATCTTCCTACAAAATTACAATCAAATCATTTAAATCATTTATTTATTTAAAAACATATCACGAATCCTAAACTACATTTATTAATAAAATTTATAGAAAAAATCTACTTTGTATTTTTATTTAAAAATACGTACTTATTGTGTGCTGCTACATTGTTGTTTGTTTGAAAAAGATGAATTGATTTTTCAAATTCTTCAAATTCAATATTCGAAAGATCAGATTGCAAAATGTGCCGCTGTCGTTGTTGCAAATTGTAAAGATCCAGAGGGGTACATTTAAAATATCTCAGCCTCATTAGAAACTCGTAGTACTCCAGTTGTCTTGAATCATTTTTGCTCTGCCGAAACGGTGTGTCTAATACAAATGCAGTATTGAAACTCTTGTACAATTGAGAAGCTTCTCGTAATTCTTGTGAAGTCTGTACTATGAACTGAGAATACAAATTACTGTCTCCCAAACAAGAACATTGAAGAAAGTCTCCAAACATAAGTACGGTTCTTCCGCTGAACGGCAGCTCTGCCCGAGATGGATCTACTAGTTTCATGAAGGCATCAACAAAATGCAGTAATTTCAAGCCTATAGTTGAAACTTCGTCAAAAAGTAGAACTTTAACATTCCGAAATTTGTATTTATCGACAGCTGAAATACCGTTCTTCAGTTGGTCAGTGATATTCCCATTTGCAAAAGGTTTTATTTTGAAGCAAGAATGAAATGTTGTGCCTTTTAAACTAGAGGCACATACTCCAAGAAAACAACAAATTCTAAAAGAAAAAGTTTCATCTTGGCTTTGCTTTTGCGACAATATGTGCTGCAATGTCTTTATAACTGCTGATTTGCCTGAGCCTGGGATACCCACAATTATCATTCTTAATGGTGTTTTGTAAAATAGTCTTCCAGGTAAACTTATTTGTTTTCTTACCAAGTCCACAATTTGTTTTTGACGTGGAGCTAAAAAAGTGTATGGAATTTCTGGAGGCGCAAAGATTTGCATACTTGAATTCTGAGATAATAACTCAAACTCTCTATAATTGTTTATTGCCAATAGTTCACAAGTAGTTGATTTATCTGAAATTGCACCACTTAAATCGCATGTACAATTGCAATCCAAGTTATCCTTTGCTGTAAGTCTGTGCTTGTAAAAGCAATCAGAGCACAAAGTGTGCTCAAGATTAAAGGCATAAAAATAAGACTTTGGAACTAGTGGAACTAAATCTGGGTTGATTGAAAAACGGCTTGACCCCGGTTGATTACGTTCTCTGTATTCATTCAATACTTTTGTTGCTGCTTCTGAAAGTTGATGTGGAGTTCGTTTGCAGGAACAGCACTTTACATGTCTACAGCAAATATTTCTAGACGGTTCAGATATACTCCTTTCTGATGAATGATCGGTTTTTAAAACTCGATTTGGTGGTTTTAGCCAAAGTTTATTGTCTCGTAAATTTGAACATACAAGACGTTGTATCTGTGTTGAAAAAAAAACTATTCTTCCATGACACGCACTACAGGAATTTCGAAGTTGTACAGATCCAAAGTTGTTTGTATGGAATCTAGAATTCAAATCTCTGTTAGCGTATTTTTGTTCTTGTTTTCGTGACCACAAGCTTTTTTTGACTGTGTAATAGCGACCACAGTATTGGCAGCTCACAATAGTTAACATGCTTGTACATAAAACAGCACTGTATATAGTTTTTGTTTAGTCTTTTGATTTTAATGATAGCTGGCACGTAAACTTTTGGGCAAGTCTAATAAGATTTTGATGTTCTTCAAACTGACGGTGTTTTGATATTAAATAGCGCTCATACTTTGAATGATTTTCTATAACGTGTTGTTTGCGAAGCTCTGTAGACTGAAATGTCTGTGTACAGTACCCACACAAATACGAGTTAGCACACGTAACAGTAGATTCTGAAATTACTTTCATCTTTCAGTTCTCTATGAGACTGAAAATAAAATCAATAATTCCACTAATGCACACTGGTTATAAGTAGCTGACTGACTGGCTGACGGCTTTAACAACCTCTCTATATGAGTGCCTACACTCAACAATAATGCTTAATATTTTAGTGACGCACAACAACCTAGCGTCCCTGTGAATACAAAATAAGAGGGCAGGGCCTATATGAAACAAGACCAATCACAAGTCACTGCTAATATTGTCAGTAGGTTATACATATGATAATAATGCTTGCACAAACGGCAGCAAAAATCAGAACACTCGAGCTCATCTAAAATAGAATAACACTCTTGCCCACTGAGCAATTATTTTCATTTCTACTCAAACCTTTGATCTGTAATATTGTCTCAAGTGTCATTGTCTCAGCAGTACAACAAACTATAGCAAACTACATTTCATCAAGGATTTTTAAATACTCAGTCAGATAAAGTGAGCATATTAAAGTTATCTATGAAGAGCAGCACGGCGCATTTATCTTCACTTCCTCCCGTCACCATGGCAAAGTCTTGCTTGAGTTCTGTAAACATTGAAAATATCAACAACGTTGTGGCATCTGACAAGATGGACTACACCCAACAGCCTGGACCGTCGCGTAATCTGAACAGTGCATCTTCAAGTACTTTGAATACAGCAAATATTGATTCCCAAAACTGGGCATTCTTTGAAACTTCTGATTCTGTATTTATTGGGGACAACGTCAAAGCTCGTGTTGTTTACAGCCCTGGCATGAAGACACATTTCTACTATTTGGGTCGAAGAAACGGAGAAGCCAAGCATTCCAAAATTTCTTTCTCACAATTTGAAAGTCTTTCTTTAGTTGAATGGGCAGCTCAGATTTTACAAGAACATAAGGATCACCCTACTGTTGGCCGCAAAGTAACAGATCATCTTCCGTACTTTGCTGGTAAACCAGTCGAGTTCATGTTAGAAGAACCTCGAAGCAGATTCAAGAAGTTTGTCTATTGGAAGTCTCCACATTTCAGTGTCAAGTCAGTCCGAGTACGCTTTTCATTCAATCAACTGACAGGAGCTTATAACATGCTCATTAATTCTAATCTGTCTGACAAGTACTCTCAGCAGTACCCTAATTACGGTGGCCCGACCATTAAATTCACACTGGTTGAAATGAACGACTTTGTAGCTTACTTGACAAATACAAACCTAAAGCTGGCAGCTCAAGAACCAAAAGAAATAACTGTTACAAAAGAAAGCTTACAGCAACAAGAGCAAAAACGCAGAGCATCACCGCAACATCTTGAAGATATAAAGAAACCAAAACCAGAATCTGAAGCAGCAGTTGAACAACCAAAGATCAAGATACCATGGGAAGAGATATTTGCAGGATTTCCTCCTTCTCCAACCTCATCTCTTGACTGTCACTCAGGATTAACAGACGATTCTGGTTTCACCTATTCAGAAGAATCTGATGAAGACTAGGCAGTTGTTGTTATAAACACAATGTAATTACAATGTCAGCAAGTAATTTATTTTGTTTAACTTTTGAAAAAATATGTATATATTTATTTATTATAATGTTAGAGTTTTAGAAAAAATCAATAGCAACCAATACTAACCAGTTTCAGGACAGTAATTAAAAAGAAGTGTTAATTTTTAATTGTAGTTGTAATTAAAGTTTAAGAAGTGAATAAGTATTACACAAATAGTTTTAGTTTCATAATTATAGTGCACACAATATTTTAATAAATGTATCAATAAATAATTAGGCAGTGTTTTGTGGTACTGTAGGACGTAAATATTTGTTAATAGTATGATAATATTGTAAATGTCATTGTCATTGTGTAGTGTGTGTAAACTTGTACATACTTAAATTGATTTTAGCGTCTGCAGATATACTGCACACTTGTAAATAATATGTTAGGCTGTAAATATATGTGTACTTGTAAATAGTAAATTTGAAACTACGTATGTCTGTTGTATTTGTAAATCATGTGTGTAAATATTTGTATGTATGGATTCGTGTGTGTGTGAAAGAAAATTCAAAAAAAAATAAACTTGTAAATATGTATATATGTAAACACTGCATTACAATCAAACTTTACTCTGCAATTGAATACCTGCCTACAATATCTGCATAATATAAAAAACAACCTGCGTCTCGCTGCACTCGCTCACCTGTTGTACCTTGCAGTTTACACTTGTATTTTACATTGGTATTTTACACTTGCGTTTCCGCTCATCATATACATTGTTAATGATTCATAAACCATATATCTTATTATTAGGCAGTACAATAAACAAACAACTAAACATATATCTCATAGGGACCTGCGGCCCACTTGACTTGTAGCAATGAAAAAGCTTGTATCCGTCCCACAGCAGGTTAATTTCGGCTTGCTACCCTGGCTGATATACAAAAATCATTATTTCATTATTTTCACTGGACTCTAGAGAAATCAAGAGCCAGTTTTAGTGTACGTTAGATCAATATTCAATTAATATGCGTATCACGCACATCCCAAGTAACAAAGTTCCCCCTTGCTTTGATTCCTGCAATGCTAAAGGTCTGAAAGTGCACTTTATTCTGTCCAGTTGAGCTCCATAATAAAATATAATATTATTTATTCGAGCATTCCTACCCCAGCAACTGTATGTATCTACATTATACAACATTTAAATCAATAATTATAAGGATATACTACTGTTATATAGTGTATAGGTACGCAGTTGGGCATGTACATATATACATTTACATATATTGGATACATATATCTCATTGTCGGTATGTCTTGCCTATAGGTAGCACGAGTGGTCAGCTTAGTACATGGAAAGTTGAAGCTCAGAGCTCCGTGGGTCCGAAAAGTTTGATTTTAGAAGTCGACTGGGCCCAACTGAAGCTTAAGCCCAGCCTCGGTCGATGCGTTGAGTTAATAAGCTATTAATATGCACGTCACGCACATCAACAGTAACACAGCCACCCCAACTCAGTGCACTCTCCAGTGCTAAGGGCTGCAAGGTGCATCCAATTTTGTCCATTTTTTCTCAATAGTACAGGATATTTCAAAATAATATTCAATCCAGAACCCAAACATCTACCTACTACTGTATACATCCCGCTACAGTGTGTAGATATGCTATATACTAGTACACACATATACATATATACATGTCAGCTTGAAATGGGCACGTTAATTTTTATTTTTGTTATTTTCTTTTTTTTGTCCTATTTTTAAGAATGTCATAATTTTTTTTAACGGTCATTTTTTAATTGATTTTAAAATTTACATAATTATTTACTAATTAATTTTAATTGGAGTTATAATAGTTAAATAATTTAAATACGTATGTACATTACAGCAGTGCATTAAGTGCATTTAATTATACAATGCTTTAACATGTATTAAAATATGTATATAATATATACGTTAATTGTATTTAATACGGCCTAATTAGCACGCATTACATACAAATAATTATGTACATACATGTATACATGCTTACGTAATAGGCGCTACATATGAGCATGGTAGTACTTGTTATTGCATTGCCTCACATTTGTGATCAAATTCTGTTCGAGTCCAAGGGAACCAGCAGAGACTTTCCGTTTTGCCGTACACTCAGCCCTTCAGCACACTGCCTGTATTAAGGATACGGCGTTTTTCACCTCAGTCATTTTTCATTTCTCTTTTTTCACTTTTCTAGCATATGAATCCCCATTCAATATCATGCTTTCCAGTTCCAGGCCAAACGGCCCAGCAGAGTTACTCTCCCACTTCTCCTATACGCTCAGCCCTTCATCACACTGCCTGTATTAAGGATACGGCGTTTTTCACCTCAGTCATTTTTCATTTCTCTTTTTTCACTTTTCTAGCATATGAATCCCCATTCAATATCATGCTTTCCAGTTCCAGGCCAAACGGCCCAGCAGAGTTACTCTCCCCCTTCTCCTATACGCTCAGCCCTTCATCACACTGCCTGTATTAAGGATACGGCGTTTTTCATCTCAGTCATTTTTCATTTCTCATTTCTCACTTTTCACTTTTTTAGCATCTGTGTAGTCTGTACTCCCATTTGATATCATACTTTCATATATGTTTTCAATCTGACGAGCGCTTTGCTCACCCCCTATTGATGCACATTACAACTTTTACTGTTTCGATATTTCTATTTTTAATCACACCGTTACCATAGTGATCAATACCAAACATTAAAATACCCGCTCGGTTTAAATTTCAATTGTTTCACTTTCGTTTACATAGGCTAATCCTCACAATACAGCCCCCCACATCATTGCATTAATCCATATTTAATGTATATAATATGTACCGGCAGTCGCAGCTCAGCTGTTTAATATACCATGCCATACCATCCCATACCGTCGTCATGGGGACGCAGTCCAAACACTTCAGCTTCGTCTCCTGTCTTCTCCATTTTTACCCATTACATCACAATGCACTACATTTAACTACAATTACCATATGCTTAGCAAGGTTATCTGTCGTTTCAATTCTTCCCCATGACTTTACATTACAATGCATTTAAATGCCCATATGCTTACCAAGGTTTTCAGTCCCACATCTCACATCATGTCTCAATCCTTGCCATGGCCCAGGCTGTCCCAGCTGATACTCTCGGCTACTACAACTACAACTACACAACTTTTACACATAACCATCACTTCCCCCGTAGTGACGTAGTAGATTACATGTTTCATATAAAAAGGTTAAAAGCTTTTCAAGTGCGAATGACAGGGCAGTCATAAGGTACCACAATTGTAAATATTTTGAAGACACTATTCACAGCCAAACTCAAACTCTAAAGCTGAATAAATTTATTTTGTTGCTAGTAAAAACTATTTCTACGTATTTGCTTAAAAGCGCACAAAAATTCCATAAAAAAATAAAATAATAAAATAAAGTGAAGCGTATGTTTTACACGTATTTGAAATGCATCCACATACATTAAATAAGTACTACATTCACATAATCAGTTTTTCACATTTGTAATTATAACGTGCACTATCTAGATGCATTTAAATAGGGGGTAACTATCTTATCAACACATTGTCCACAATTGCAAAGTAGCGTATTAACGGTGCTTCAAAATTTTAAAAAATACTTTTTTAAATAGTTAAAAACGTGAAAGGTTATTGGCTTACATTTTTTAATATCGTTAGAATATTAAAAGTAAGTAGACAATTGAATATAATTATACATGACTGAGAGACTTTAAATATGACTTTGAAAGTAGCGACGTTAAAATAAGTAGTTGCTACAAGTTAAAATTGAGTCTGTCAATCAAGCTTACGATAAGAGGGCTAGTGTGTATAATTACAGATATTCGGAAGATGTTACATCTCCAGTGCATTTTAAAGGGGGGGGGGAGTAGAGGTTCTGGGCAATACAATTTCAAGAATATCATATGTCGTAATAATTGCATGGCCCCTAATTGAGAGTGGAAGCCCTAGAATGGAAAATCATAAACCAGATTTTGTTATGCATTGCAATAAATGATTCCCAACTCTGTCAGCTTTTATCCCATAGGGATCGCACATAAATGACGTCATCGACAGGGAAATGGTGGAAGATCCCCGTATACATATAATTAGGATTCCATGCTAAGGATATGTTAAAATTTTGTCAGGTGTAAAATCATAGGAAAACAATAAATAAAAGAAGTAGGTTGAGGGTCGCACACAAGTGACAAAATTAGGAGCTTTAAAAAAATTTGAGTCATTCGCACATCGTGTTACACTTTTAAGAAATGCGTAAATGGTATTTGTTTTGTAAGAGCGTCTTTTTTTAAGTGACGCACCCTTATCTTGTAAGACGTCATTTGTGTCTGGCCCCTAAAAGACGTTAACCTTGCGTACGACGTAGCTAAATCGTCGATGGAGGAGATGACGTCATTCGATTCCGGATTAGGGAGGTTCATACACCCGCCTGAAATGAAACTGGTCTGGCCCCCTTGGAAATTTATATCCTTCCGTACAGTAAACATCTCAACTTAAACAAAGATCAAGCTTGAAAAAGCAAGCAGAACAGTTCTCACGAGGGCAACGCTATGTCGAAATCTCATCTTCTTGACCTTTTTTCTATAAGCTGCTTCCTTCAAAAAATATACCTAATTTTTAAACCACTTAAAAAATTAATAAAAACTATTTACATAAATAATTGTTAATTGATTTGGTTTAGGTTGTAATGAAGTAATTACAACCTGCAGTAAGCAGTTAGAATTAGGCGACATACCTCTCAAAATTTCGTTAAAAATTAGAACTAAATATGATGCAGAAATGGCCGAGTTCATAATGTGGTGGTAAGTGGTAATAATAATTGTGAGTATTATTAAGAGTTTAATTCTACAATAATTATTGGCGGTGGTAGTGGTGGTAATCTATATCAACAGTTTTTGTTGGTGTTGGTAATTGTTAGTAGTGTTGAGAGTGAGAGTGGAATTCAACTGTTTTTATTGGCGGCGGTAGTGGTGGTAGTGACGGTGGTAACGGCGGTGGTACTGGTGGTAAAGGTGGTAATGGTGGTACCAAAAGCAATACCCGCAATACCCGGGTAATTTTTTGATACTACGCTTTTTGAAATAGTGTTTTAGATTAATATTAATATTTTCCATGCACTTCTATGCATTTGTTAAGGTGCTACACTAAAAAGTTTTCTTTTCAATGTCTAAGCATTTCTAAAAAACTATGTTTTAGTTTTGTCGTACAAGCAAACGTTTATAATATGCAGTATAAGTATAGGTATTTCTAGACTGCCAAAAACGCCTAATTCAATAAATGAAATTTAGTTAAAATCATGCAGAATGTGGTGTATCGGTTTACACTTTTTTAAAAGTCGATATTATATTTTTATTTAAATGTTGGTGCATATTTCGGATTCGAATATGTTGCTGTTATATGATGAATTAAATCTTTTAACTTTTTAGATAACTTAAGCAGTATTCATACAATGCCTGCTAACCACATTTCCATCGTCCAAAGGGAAAGAAGTGTCCATAAAATAGAAAAGCTAAAAACGCTGTTCAGGCACATTCCACAGTATGAGAAAAACACACTTGGAAATGACGAAATTGATTGGGAGCTCGTCGTTAAGAATATTCGAAAAAAAAAATATTTAGGAGCAGTATGGAACGACATGGGTATTAAGATGAGAGTAGGCAAACCAGCTGAAGCAAAGCTCATCAACCAGTTCGAAGCATTCCAAAGACAACATACCTACCGGATTGGTTTGGGTATTACTTTAATGGCACTAGGGGCTTATGAAGAAGCAGTGTCCTCATACGTAAATTCTTGATTTCATTTCCATGGTCTCACGGTCCCGGAAGTAACATCTCAAAGACGTAAACAAAACATCACTTGCCTTAGAATTTAAAACCTCTTTCTTTTCACGTTTTTGCTTAACAATTTTATGAACTTTATTCGTTAAGATCGACCTAATAAATATTTATTTTTTTATTGTATTATACTTCTAGGTAAACAATAGAAAACGGAGACACCCGGAGTGAAATACATTGGATTTACCAAAGGACCGACACCGCAAACAAGTTGATTTGATAAACTATTTACAAGTAAGGAAGTTGCTGTCTATTTTTTCAAAAGCATGTATAATTTTATTACCATACAAATAGACGAAATACATATTGTTTACAATGCCAAACTAGACGAAGTTATGTTGAGAGCAAGTAATAAGTTATTGATTGCACTCATTTCTATAGTTCGGAAGAGGATACAGAATTTTATTAATTCTGAATTTATTCAAAAATATTTTTTAATGGAAATAACATACTACAAGGCACTATAACATATTGATGGTTTTATTTGGTAAAGCAAAATTTTGTATTTACATGTTTTAGAAAAGTTCAAAATGTTCCTTTTACTTGATTCAGAAAAGTACTTAATGTTCTATTTACATGTTTTGAGAAAAAAGCAACATGTTTTATTTTCATGTTTTTGAATCGTACAAAAAAATTTATTAGCATATTTTTGAAAAGCCAAACTAAAAATATTTTTTCATATTTTTGAAAAACTTCAAAATGTTTCATTCACAAGTTTTTTTACAATTCAAACAGCGGGGGCTGCCTGCGCCGACCACATTATCCGGCCCTGTATTTAGGTTGATTGCATGTATTTTCATTTCAAGGAATTGACTTTTGTAACGTTGCCTATTATTTTCTGTAGATGAAGTTCTTCCAACAAATTACTTTCCTAAACAGTACCAATTATCAGGACTCAGGACATCCGGACCACTAAATTCATTACAAATTACAATTTTATAATCTAGTTTTAATAAATATGATTCACTTCACATTACAAATACGTACTTTTACATTATACCAGTATTCCTGTGTTCAAAATACAAATAATTACTTAGGGCTTGCAAAAGTCTTGACTTCAAAAGTCTTGTCAAGACCAAGACTCTTGAAATCAAGACTGGGGCTGGTCTTGAAATTTCAAGACTCTTGAAATCAAGACTTGGAAAAGTCTTGTTTATTCAAGACTCTCGAAATCAAGACTTCCAGAAGTCTTGAAAATTCAAGAGTCTTGAAAACAAGACTTTCAGAAGTCTTGAAAATTCAAGAGTCTTGAAAACAAGACTTCCAAATGTCTTGAAACTTCAAGAGTCTTGAAATCAAGACTTTCAAAAGTCTTGAGTCTTGAAATCAAGACTAAAGTCTTGAAAAATCAAGACTCTTGAAATCAAGACTGACAAAAACATGTACACAATCATTTTTTAAACACAAAAACTCAGTTTTTTCGCCGTTATTTTAACTTCTCGAGGTACGAAAATTTCAAGACTCTTGAAATCAAGACTAAATCAAGACTTTCAAAAGTCTCGACATTTCAAGACTCTTGAAATCAAGACTTCAAAAAGTCTTGAATTTTCAAGACTCTCGAAATCAAGACTTTTAAAAGTCTTGAATTTTCAAGACTCTCGAAATCAAGACTTTTAAAAGTCTTGAAAATTCAAGACTCTCGAAATCAAGACTTTCGAAAGTCTTGAAAATTCAAGAGTCTTGAAATCAAGACTTTCAAAAGTCTTGAAAAAATCAAGACTCTTGACAAAATTTTTTCAAGTTTGTCTGAAAAGTCATATAAAGAGTTGAGATGTTGGAATAATTGAATTTCAAGGTGGTCTTGAAATTTCAAGACTTTTCAAGACTCTTGAATGGTCTTGAAAATGGCGAAAGTCTTGGTCTTGATTTTGCAAGCCCTATAATTACTATATCGTAATCAGTGCAAGTCAATCGGTCCCTAACGAGCTCTTAAAAAAAATGACCGAGGGTCCCTTTTTCTTGAAAAAACTACCTCAATTTGAGCCAGCCTGAGCCCGGGAGGAAAGACTCGTCCACTAAGCATGGGATTTGAAAAAAAAAATGAGCCCGAGCGTGCCTGCTATGTTTTCGATTTTACTGACCGGAGCTTCGGTCAGTGCAATCGGTCCCACCGGTCACCGGCTCCGTGTCTTACACTGATCGTAATTGTAATGTAATGATTAATGAATATATGACGTGCAGATTCCGTATGTGTGTAGCAGTTAATAACAATCTCATGTAATATGTGACTTTCTTGACTTAAATAGTGTTTTCTTTTGTTAGTAAAATATAAGCATTTTTCAATTGATATCTAAAAAAAATAAAATGTCAATACTGAGCCATTACTTATGTTATTAAATTATTTTAGTTGTACAATGCGTATTTTATTTTAAGAAAACATTCTACGGCGTCTTTCTTCAAATTAAGGTAATGTGTCAAATTCAGTACATAGGTACAAGCCGGTTAGAGCTGAAAGCAAATATGTACTTAAAAAAATTTCTACCTAACAAAATGCAGTTTTAATTTTAACAAAAACTTGAAGCATATGGCAATGACTACATGGAGACGAACAGACGGCTGCACTTTCAATGCTTAACGTGCCGCTGATTTTAAATTCCTTTCTGACCACTGCCCGTGGGGAATGAGAAAGTCTGAAAGTTAAGGATTTTTGTTTACAAAAAGGCCAACTTCAGTCGCCTCAATTAAAATTTTTTCCATCATTGTCAAGCTCTCAATTCCAAGTTGTTGTAATAATTTAACAGTAATCATTACAGTCTTTATTACAGTGGAAACTGAACCTACTGACTAGTGTTTTGATTTGTAAGCTACAAAGTTATGTGAATCTGTAAAGTTGAAAGTTTTGAAATTAATACAAATTATAAACTTGCACTAGTTTTAACAAGGTAATATTGGTTTCACCAAGTGGGCAGATGTATGTCAAATACAGTAACGTCGTTTTTGCTACGTCCTCATATCAGTGTAGAACTAATAGAATTCAATAAATTAACATGATGTTTTATGTATTACTCAAGGTTTCCCGCCGTGCTAAAACAATTAATATCAGCAACATCTAGTAAAACTCAAAGTTCAACCTCGGCCTTCCTTAGAGCTGGAAAGGAAAGCGAGGAAAAATCGAAATCTGTGATTACCTACTTCGCCGCTTCTATACCTTCTAACGTGATTTCTTCCCGAAAGAACTCAACATAAATTAATCCAAATACATATACGAAGGACCCGGCACATAATTTTACAGGCGCTGCCACGACCATGGATCATCAGACCCAGACCAAACCCAAGCGACGATGTCGTAGAAGTAAAAATGAAGTATATAAGAACAGCGAAAACGACAGCAGCAGTAATAAGAATGTCCAGATTAAAACAAAAACTGCTACGTATCAACCCTCATGCAAAATGAATCCAGGCCTCGAAAAAGTAAAGATTGAGTCTGATTTTATACCTGTCGAAGTTGAACGAGAGGAACTCGTGGATCCGCTCCCCCCACCTTGTAAGAAATATTTAAACGGTTACGTCCTATAGTCATATCGTCTGTAAAGAACCAAAATGAACCATATCAAAGTGAGCTATGTCATAAGAACAAAATGAGAAGCATGCGTCAAATGTTAATTAGGACTTTTGAAACACGTAAAGTGTTCAAATTCCATGTTTTTAAAAAGGTGCATAATGTTTTTATTTCATGTTTTAAAAAGGTGCAGAATGTTCTAATTCCAATGTTTTTAAAAGGTACATAATGCTTTAAATTCATGTGTTTGAAGAATGTAAAATGTTGTTTTTACATATTTTTGAAAAAATCAAAATGTTTTATTTAAATATTATCAAGAAATGATTAAATATTTTCGTAGATAGTTGATATTGTTTTTACCTTAAATTGGATATGGGTCATTTTGGTTCTTCACAGACGCTAAATGTAGTTGTTACGAAAAAAGCATTGCAGAGTTTATTGTCGGGCTAAAAAGTCGAGATAGTTAGGAATGTGGTCATATCTTTTAATTCTTCCCTCCCACTATATTGAAATTGCGTTTGGTGGGATTTGCCAACTATAGATGTCAAATATTTAGGGTAAAAAATTACTTGTACAAAACCAAGACTCTTGGGTACCCAAATACTCAAAATCCTTGGGTACCCCAAAAGTCTTGGGTACCCCAAAAGTCTTGGGTACCCCAAAAGTCTTGGGTACCCCAAAAGTCTTGGGTACCCAAATACTCAAAGTCCTTGGGTACCCTAAAAGTCTTAGGTACCCAAATACTCAAAATCCTTGGGTACCCCAAAAGTCTTAGGTACCCAAATACTCAAAATCCTTGGGTACCCCAAAAGTCTTAGGTACCCAAATACTCAAAATCCTTGGGTACCCTAAGTCTTGGGTTCTTAAGTTCTCAAAATACCAAAATGTCTTAGACTCTGAAAAATTTATGTACTTAATTCAATCATTTTTACTGTTTCCGTTAATATAGATTAAAAAATAATTTTGCTCATGTTCCTTTTTTTCATTATGATTTATTTTCGAAAAAGAAATAAATTATTTAGTCAGTGCAGTAATTTAATACTAAAATTATCAGTAGTTACGATTGTCTGTACTAACTTTAAAATAAAATTTGAATTAAGCGTCACAATTTCAGCGACATAAAATAATATAGAAATTAATTTTATAGTATAACACATTCATATTGACAATAAATAGTCATTTTGGCGTGAATCTAGTTATTATCTAAAATCATTCTGTTGTAAGGTAATTTGTTTCGTTTTCGTAAGTCTATTAAATTGAAAACGCTTGCAGCGTAACAGTGCACATATGACAGATTTAATATACGAATTAAATGGAATTCCGAAAGAATAATTTTAGATGCAGAATGAATTCATGCCAGAACAAATATTCCCCCACGATATTTTTTGAGCTTTTAAAAAACTACTATGCTTTGTACATGTGCTGAAACGGTGGAACAAGAATTCTTCGGAAACATTACATATACAATTAAAGCTTCTTATAGTCTACGTAAATAAAAACTTTCCTAAGTTAACCTATTTTGTAGTAACTAAAACTAGAACCAAATAATTTTTTGGTAATACTTACAATTAGCTTAAAAGTACATATTAAACTGTTTACATTTTTAAAACATTAAGGATAGTCTAATTTTGAGAAATCATGAGTAACAAAATAATTTATATTTTCTGTACTACAAACTTTACATTTGCTTAAATTATTTTTGTTTTTCAACAGCATCGTAGTTTTTTTTCAAGGCACGAATCTTTAAGTAAAATTTATGACACAAGAATTAATTCCTATAGTTTGCGTTTGATTATGATCTAAACTAGTCGACTAAGTTGGTAAATACATAAACAATAGCCTAAGATAAACCACTTTAGTGATTTATGCCAAATACTGAATTTTGTAATACGAATTAAAGTACCTTTTTATACTGGATAAAATATTTATTTTTATCACAACCTCACAAAATATGCTAAACTTACGAGGAAATGGTCACAACCTATAATTTCAAATTTCCACCTCGTATTTTGTTTTTGAAAAGAGCTTTTAACTTTTAGTACAAGAACTACAATGGTTAAAAGGTTGATAGAATTATTCCGCACTGCAGCAAGCAACAACATGGAATTTTGACTTATGAAGTGAATAGTTTCTCGTATAATAAGTACGAGATATTATCTACTTCTTATTGGTCAAGAAGAGTAATTCTAACTGAATTTTACATGTTACGTAAAACGACTAAAACTTGTAAACTAGTATCGAGTGGTCAATGTAGTTGTGGTCACTAGTTTTTAAAGACTAGATAGATAAGGGATTTATTTTCAAGCACAACACATCTGAATGAGAACAAGAACACATAAAATAAATTTGAAAACGTATAACGCTTTCATATTTAAAATTGGAGTCACAAGCTATTTCGCCCTCTTACAACTTCACACAAGCATTATTGTAATGATAAGTCATGTATAATTTTAATGCCATACATATTAAACTTGGTTTATGTAGAGTTAAGATTTATAGGTTTGACGTTTTCGCGAAGGATTCAGTCCAGAAAATATAATTGTTAGATAAATAGCAACAGTATGAAGTGTAGCCATCCTTGGGTACCCAAATACTCAAAATCTTTGGGTACCCCAAAAGTCTTGGGTACCCAAATACTCAAATTCTTTGGGTACCCCAAGAGTCTTGGGTACCCAAATACTCAAATTCTTTGGGTACCCCAAGAGTCTTGGGTACCCAAATACTCAAATTCTTTGGGTACCCCAAGAGTCTTGGGTACCCAAATACTCAAATTCTTTGGGTACCCCAAAAGTCTTGGGTACCCAAATACTCAAATTCTTTGGGTACCCCAAAAGTCTTGGGTACCCAAATACTCAAATTCTTTGGGTACCCCAAAAGTCTTGGGAACCCAAATACTCAAATTCTTTGGGTACCCCAAAAGTCTTGGGAACCCAAATACTCAAATTCTTTGGGTACCCCAAAAGTCTTGGGTACCCAAATACTCAAATTCTTTGGGTACCCTAAAAGTCTTGGGTACCCAAATACTCGAATTCTTTGGGTACCCCAAAAGTCTTGGGTACCCAAATACTCAAAATCTTTGGGTACCCCAAAAGTGTTGGGTACCCAAATACTCAAATTCTTTGGGTACCCCAAGAGTCTGCCCAAGTAAAGCTGTATTTCATTCTGAAACGTATTATTAACAACAAAATACCCCAAAAATCGTAAGTTAAAATTTTTTTACAACCCAAGACTCTTGGGTTACTCTTGGGTAAGATGGCGGAAATTCTTGGGTTTTGGGTTTTGGGTGCTGACATCCCTAGCCATACACTAGGGGAACATGTTATACATATTTAGTACATAGGTTATAGATATTTAAGGATCGTTCATTAGGACATTCTTCAAATATCAGACTTTAAAGTACCCCAGGTTTAACTTTAAACTTTTTGTGTTATCAATATTTAGGGATCGTTCCTAACGACGTGTTTCAGTTGTAGGGATATAAAAAGATCGTCCTTAATGACGTTCCTAAAATATAATTGTTTTTAGCAGCCATAGTTTCAACTTTACATTTTTTGTGTTATACATATTCATTATTCGTCCCTAACGGCGTATTTTAATTTTTATAGATATTCAGCGGTCGTCCATAACTACGTTCTTAAAATATCATAGTTTTTAGAACTTTAGTTTAAATAATTTTGTTGTGTTATAGATATTTAGGGCTTAGGGATTGCCTCGAATTACGTCTAACAGTTTTATATATATTCTGGGATCGTCTTTTATGACGTCTTTCAAATGTCATAGTTTTCAGTACCCTTAGCTTCAACTTTAAAATTTTTTCTAACCCATTTTTACTACATGTCATGGACGTACCTGTATATGGTATAGATATTTAGGGGTCGCCCATAATGACGTTCTGCAAATATCATAGTTTTCAGACCCCTAGTTTCAACTTTAAAATTTTTCCCAATCCATTTTCACCACATGTCTAGGACTTACCTATATATAGTATTGATATTCAGGATTCGTCCATAATGACGTCTTTCAAATATAGTTTTATTACTTTCAGTTCCAACTTTAAATTTCTTTTCAACCTGCATTAACTATAATTATGTCTCAGACTTACATATTTGTGTTACAGATATTTATGGATCGTTCACAATAATGTCCTTTAAATATCATAGTTTTTAACACTCTCACGATCAGTTCTAACTTTAAAAATTTTTTCAACCTATTTTAATTTCAAGTCACAGACTCACGTATGTGTTCAAGATATTAAGGAATCGTCTATAAAGACGTCATTCAAATATCATAGGGCTCCATTAGGGGCCGGGCTCAGGCATATTAACGAAATAGTGGTGCAAAAACGTATACAATTTCAAACAGTGAGGGCCGTAACCAGGAGCTAGACCATGGCCAGGGTACATGTCGCGCCAGGCCTGGCTGTACATGTACTACCTGTATGGAAATATCCGATATCTAGCTCTCCCGTAACAATCTTTGTTATGCAATCAGAATTTAAACCGGAACTAATTTGCCCCAACCTATGGTTTTGAAGCTCAATCGTACTTTTACTAGTCATATGCAAACCACTTGTATCAGCAAATTTATGACTTCCTTTCGTCAATGCCGCCAAAATAATAAAACTGTGCGGGCGACCACACATTTTTTGAAATACAAATTTTAAGAACAAGATGATAAAGACAAGTAGGGCGCTGTCTTAGTTTGAGTGTTGCTACAATAGAGTTTAATTTTTTAAAGCAAATATTTGCTGCAAATTAAGCATCTACTTCAGACCCGCGATTGACAAATCTGGCGCAAAGCGAAGGATTTTTACAATAATTGAGAATCAGCATACAATAACCCTGAAATGCCGTCAAGTGTAATAATGACATGTTTGTGACCTGGTCTGTAGCTATGCGTACAATACATTTTTGTTATTAAAAAACTTCTGCAGATTTTAAAATATGAGTACAACTTCTTTTTACTTGTTTTTTGATCCAAGTAAAGCAAGCGGTATCAGAAAAGTAAAAAAATAAAGTTGCAGTAATTAAATTCTGACCATGTAAGAAAATTAAGTGCAGATAGATAATTATTTATCTTTTCCCCTCATGAACTTTAAAGATTCACTTTGAGCACCATTAAGTTTATCAGCAAAAAGTTATTACCTCGGATATTTTGCGGCAATAATTTTTTTATCATGTTGACAATAATTAACTCTCAAAGCTACATTTTGAAATTGCGAGATTATTCACATGCGTCATTCTTGAATGAAATAGAGTTTCTACTTTGCATCGTTCCCCGCGTAATACATCACACATTTGTACGTGAAAGTTGTAACCTTGGCAATGTCTACGGTCAATTATTTTTGCATTGCGCTTGGTAAAGCTAATATTATTACATATGTTGTGAAATACATTGCAACTAAAAAGCAAAATATCTGATTTTCGCAATATTGGGAAAATTTTGCAGGATACAACTGACAATTTCCATTGGTAAACTGTATGCACCATGTACCTATGTATCAACATCAACGTTCTTGCTGTAATTACTGATTAGCATTCGTATAGAGGACGAATATCGTGTTACGAAAACGGGTAAAATTGGGTAACTATTTGGCAACTAGTTTGACATCTCTAATTAGGAAATGTTTTAGTCATTCTGCATTTGTGATTTTAATGTACCTGTCTTACGAGAATGTTCAATTAGTGTGGCTGAATTTTTCTAAAAGTTTAAAGTATAAATAGCTCTAGCAAGTAAAACGAAAACGAAAGGACACACTTGGTAGTCACTAGATTTAATAAGAAATAAAATTGTAGCTATTTTTTTCTTGTTTTTAACAACACTCGTTGCAATAAAATGTCTCTCCTGCTTACGTATGGGGTGTTTATTTTTATAGCTATAACTGCAACAGTGGGGGCAAAAAATCGCTACGATAATGTAAGTCCAACAACTTTATTTACCTTATTAATTTTTTTTAAATCCTAAAACGTATTATCAGAAATATTTATTATTTTTTGTTAGCCCAAAAGGCACAAACTATTTTAAATTTTAATTAATTACAAAAATATATCAAATTACAACTAGATTTCTTTTGCAATTTGTCATGATTTGCAGACTAGAAACTTTCTGCGTTTTACAACTTCTGTATTTATTGTTTGGTGGTACACTTCCCACAATAAAATTGTGTACACATTTTTGTGGTTGCATATATTTTTTAATCAATTCAATACAGCATGTAGCTCTATAATAACTTTTTAGAGTGTTTTGTTGCAATAAATGCCCTAATGTTTATTTTGTGGGTACTAGTACTTATTTTTCTGCTTTACATTTTCACAGGAAGCAGATTATGCGAACTGGAATTCATGGAAATCTCCACCAGGCTTTGAAGCCGACTTTCCTGCTTACCTTGCCGGCTATGAATTTGAAGGAAGGCATGTCTGGATAATGGATTTTTATAAATGGGACGTAAATGCAGTGGTCAAAAGTGGTTTTGATAGAATCATTGCATTTGAAAATTACACCGAACAATTTCGTTTTCGGCTCTTCAACAGTCCTTTCTACGCCCCAGGTGGACTCCGTGATCCACATCTAGACGATTCAGAAGATGTTCTAGTTGACAGCTATGTGCTAATTGGTAATATGGACAAATTTGATTTAAAGCAGCTAACAAATACTAAAAGTAAACAATAAGTTCAATAATTTCTACCACTTCTCATTCCATTTTAATATCTATAAATAGTTATTGCAATGTTGGCTAAATTATTTATTTGCGTATTAGCGCTCCAACTTTATTTCAAAATTTGGACACTCATTGACATCGCCACTGAAAATATGGAGTATGGGTTCATTGTAAACAGTAAGTCGCTTCTGATTCCCTCTTGGTTCGAATACATGTTTATCAGTCTCGTTGAATATTGTTAATAGTGTGATTTACGTTCTGTTTTAGCTAACTTCTTTGCAGAGAGATTCTTTAGCACACTCAAACCTGTGATGGGGAAGACACTGGCGAAAATGAAAATACGAGGAACACGAAAACAAACTTGGCTTCCGGAAGTTCTTAAATTTATTCCAATTGATGTCTTGCCTGAGTCCTTAGGGGGTCATGGCAGGACCAAGATCAATGTAGCTCCCACTTTTTAGATATTAGTTACATACATTAAAGGACAATTTATCAACAACAATTAACTAGTGGGCTAGAAATAATTGTATAAGCTTGTGTATGTCAGTTTCAAGGCAATTAAAATGAGAAAAATTAAAGCACTAAATTGTTACATTGATGGCTCAACTTCGAAATATTTTTAAAGTAGTCAATTTATTACATTCAAGTTTTGGACAGTAATTATTTTTAAAAAATAGCAATTTAATGGCAGTCTTAACAGCAAAATTAGGCATTTCAAATTTGTCGCCAAATTTTAGTTTTAATTTACGTGTTTTAAATTAAGAGAAGCAATTAAGCCGCACAATGCGTTTTTGGTTATCTTATCGATCTTATTTACAATCAATTTCTGTAATACAATAAAAAATTCAAAATTCCAATTTTTGAATTTCCCGCTTAAACATTAACTATTGTGTTAACTCAAAATTTCGACCGGTTACTCAATACATTTATACTAAAATGATATATTATTGGAATGGTGACAATTAGGCAACGCAAATAAACATGCTGTGGAAGCACGATTGTTATTAGTTTTTAAATAGTTTTTCAATAACATCATTGCAAATTAAAAATTTTTAACGGATTGTGTCAAGTGATATATCATTTGAAAGGTATTCAAAAATAAGCAGACACAATTTTTTTTGTTTTTCGATAGTGACCTATACAACACATTTTTAGCGGCAATTAAAAATTAAATGACCGTTATTTTGAAAACGTTTTGTTATAATGGAGGCTCGTTCCGTTATTTTAATTGTACTGGTGATTAGCTTTCGAATGATATATGACTCGATGAAATTGGTCTAGTATTGCTAAATTTTTAAAATTCCGGTAAATTATGTAGATTGTAGGTAATAACTTTGTTTCTTCAGTGGTAATTTTTTTGCATTTTTATTTTGCAAGTTTAATTGTAATATAGAAGCATGTAACTACCACGTATAAGTTTTCAGTTGCTAGGCGCTTAGACACGATGGCAGTCATATAAAAAGTACGTAAGTAGGGATGAATCTTTTCTGGTTTGGTCCTGATTTTATGCTCTAGTCGGGTCTGCTATCACCAACCTGGACCAGATCATTATAAACCATTTCTAACTAGCTCATCTTTAAAAAACTATTTTCTGAGAAATTTTACGCAATATGTTTCGCCAGGTTTTACGAAAAATAAATACCACTTGACTTAAAAGATATTTAAAATTTAATATTTAAATACATATATGCATTAATCATTTCACAAAATCGAGCTTAAAACTAAATTATCTTGCTGGATTAGATTGAGATTTGTGCACATGGTAGGACCATAAAAACATGGTCTGGTCTTGTCTAGTTCAAACAAATCTGGTATGAAATCCTAGGACTAGACCAGACCATGTAACATAAACTACATACTAAATCATCTTGTAATCGCTGTTGTGGGCGTAAAAGGTATTTAAAGGAAATTAAGTACAAACTAGGAAATTTACCATACCACGTACACACGGACGAACAGCCAAACAGACAGGCAGACAAAACACATTTTAATATATTTGTAGTCATGAGCTGAAATCTGAAATGAAGCACCTAGAAACCTACAAAACTTGCAGTTTAAGTACCATATGGTTACGCCTCAACGCATTTTCGTTTGTCTTAAGGAAATCCATGTTTGCAAGAAATGCAAGAAACTTAAGACGCTTTATGTTTTAAAATACTTGGATAAGCAAATCAGCCAACAAGAGTAAAGAATGTTGTGATTATACATACACAATGTTTAAGAAAATCATTAAACTTTAATAGCGGCAGCGTTCTTACGATACAAGAAACATAAACCCGATGGTTTAGATGTAAATATCTGTTTTCCCAAGCTGAATCTTGTAGTTTCTTGTTCCATTTAATCAAAGCATGATAGCATCCTTTAAATATTCTAAGGAAATAAATTTATTTGCATTATTTAATTATAAAATTGTAGATTACTCGTAGTCTAATTTATTACATCGTAAGTTTTGTGATAAACACTTTTTTACCACCCAAATCATCGTCACTCTCAACAGAAGTAGTAATTATCCTTTCCATACGTCATTCCTAACTTTAATTCAATTTTTAATTGAAACCGCTTCAACACATACACTATCAGACATTCATGTGTACAAATAACTAATTAACATGAAACAGTCCACAGACAAATTTTTTTACTTTGCGATTGGTGCAGTGTAAGAAAAAAGTTTATAATCGTTCGTTTTGCCTCGCATGAGCTTCGTTCAATTTTTTGTTCAAAAAACGGACTCATGGAGCTTTCGGAGCTTTAAAACGGACTTAAGGCTCATGTGGGTCCCTGAAAGCTCATAAAAGCGCGTTTCCACTTCCCGGCCGTATTAACGGACGTACAATATTTTGTCTACCTGTAGATTTTTTCCCTATCCAACTTTCGACTCTAAAAGTACCTAAGTACCTACTACCTACGTACCCACCGCCTACTAGGGCCTGGGCTATGCTATATGATACGATATGAGTATAAAATGTTTGAATACTATAAATTATCAAATTGTGATGTTATATCAATGAAGTTTAATAAGTTTAATTTATTTTATGACTGTGTGTGTAATTTACTATATACTATCAACATCCAACAACTAAAACAACAAAAAAAATTGTAGCCTTTGTTTTTTTTTTAAATGTTTTTTTTATTTAAGATTTTATTTAAATTAACTTATAAATTAAAAACAGTGGAAAAAGCAAAATATGGTCAAAATCATTACCCAAAAAAAATGCATTGTAAATAACTATCATTATTTAAAAAAGTAAAACTTTATAGATATTCAGTAATAATAAATAAAAATAGGGCATAGGTATAGTCGTATAGTATGTTGTATTATCGTTATCGTTAATATAGTAATAGTAAAGCTAAACAGTTAAGTTTATTTTTCGTCGAGAATTAACCTTTTACGTGATGAAATTGGTGGACCAAACGCTTACCAAACCCAAAATCCTCTTTTTCAACATAGTCATCATCTAAATCCGATGAAACAGAATTAGAATTATTCATACTTTCCTCAAAATCTGAAATATTTTCTTGATGTAGATTGTTACTCATTTGTTTGTGGGAACGCATGTGTCTCCTGTAAGTGTCACGCCGGGATAGTGTAGAATCACAAATAAGACACACATACTTAACCTTATTTCTTTTGGAATCACTAACACTACCATTACTAGAGCGAGCACTAGAACTAAAACTACTAGCAGAACCAACAGAACTTAAATAACTAGCAGTAGCAGTTGTTGTTGTAATTGTAGCTTTATTAATGCGCACAGTTTAAGCAATGCAGCCGCACCTTAGCAACTTTAAGTTTTACAGATTACACTCAATCACTTAACTAAAATACATAAATATTTTGAATCGGTCTGACAACTGCTTTTATTTTCATTCGCATTAATACTATGGGGGTTCTAAGATCATAACGTATTAAATTTTGAGGAAGGTGGGGTCTGGAAAAAAATACACCCTATCACTAACATTAGTCATGCACGCACAAACACAAACAGATTTATATATGATAAATGGGCTAGACAGAATTTGAGGAAGTTCGTATGACGTTATAGCTGTAAGACCCTTTATATTATAGTACCTTCTATACTTAATCCTTCCTATACTGTGTTCACGATATACATACTGCCTACCTACCTGTGCTAGCAGAAATTGTCAACTCGACTCCCTAATGGTAAAACGCTCCACCACCCCAAAGCGCGAGGGCTCCTTCGGGGGGCAAAACGGACTCAAAAGCTCGGCCTTCGTGCTTTCCAAATCGAAAGCTCATGCCTTCAAAGAAAAATAGAACGGCGCCCCACTCGCGAGGCATCGTTCAGCCGTTCGAACGAAAAAAGTCTTACACTGGATTGGTGCGAGTCATGGTAATGAAAATAGAGTATAAAGAATACACTTTCAAATATATTTCAAAAATACAATTAGTTATAAATAAATTTGCGAAATGTCAGAAATGTACTTCTTTCGCGGAATAACCTATTGTTATCATTTCTATAACAATTTAATATGACTTATTTTAAATCCTATTGCCTCGTTTTGCTTATCTGGTGTTGCAAAAATATCTAATTATTAATTATCGATGCTTAACTGTTTCAAAAGTTATTTGTATAAATAGAAATAGGTATTTAGCAGAATTGTGGAGACAGGATTTGCTGTAGCTAGATCTTTGATGAGAAAGTTCTTGATATTTATATAATTGTCTTTGACATTTTAAAAATTTCAAATAAATGTGTATCCTGTTTACATTCGGGTCTGCATTTCTATCGTTGTAACTGTTACACCTGTGTCTAGCAACCGCTACAATAATTTAATTAAGTCTAGGATGCGTATTCGTCTGATTTTTAAAATATCCTGAAACACTACGAAGAACAAAATTAATTTTAAAATGAGAAAAATTCAAACAGTGATTCAATTACTGTTTTTTTAAATAGAAAGTTGAATACCGAAAGTAAAATACATGGAAATTCTCCTTTAACTTTATAACAAATTTCCCTGTTGTCGGCTACGAATTTGAAAGACGACCTGTATGGGTTTTTAATACAGGAAAATAGGACGTGAACGCAGTAGTTAGAAGTGGCTTAAACAGAATCTTTGCGTTTGAAGACTATACAGAAGAATTTCGTTTTCGCCTCTATAACAGCCCTGTCTACATCCCAGGGGGCTTCAAAATCTTCATAAATATAGATCGGGGAATTTCTACATAAATTATATTTTTGTAGAACTAATAACAGCTCTTTAGCTTTATTTTAAAATGGGGGCACCTATTGGAATTGCCACTGAAAACATGAAATACAGATTTATTTTAAATAGTGAGTCATTAGTTTAAGATTTATTTGAAACTGTGCAAGCTTTATTAAAGTATTTATTTATTTTCTGATTGTTTGTTTATAATAGCAATACTTTTTATTTCCGCTTACTTCATCGCAGAATCTTGCAAAAATGTTTATTTGGGGAACGCGACATCAAACTTTGCTCCTGGAAGTGCTCAAGTTTATTCCAAATAAAGTTCTGCCTGAGCCCTACGGGGGTCATGGGAAATCCAGGATCAATGTGTCTCACAAGGGAATGGTTTTACATGGTACGCGCCGATTTCAAAAAGTCATATCTACAAAAATCAGGCTACTTTTAAATAGTAGGGATCCAAAGTAACTCGATTGCATTTTGCTTTGTTTGGTCACAGTAGCCCGCCAAAGTTTAAAAAAATTCAAATTTTAATATTTTGGCGCCCTGTAACTTCTACAGTTCTTATCTGATTTTGACGAAATTTGATTTTTTTGAACGTTTTGACTCTTTTCTAAAAAGTAATTCAGGATTTTGCAAAATTCGAAAATTTTCATTTTTTCGGCAAATTTTTGAAAAAACATTGTTTTTAAGGTCTACTTTTGTCTATAAATTTAGGCCCTAAAAATAATGTTTTTTCAAAAATTTGCCGAAAAAATAAAAATTTTCGAATTTTGCAAAATCCTGAATGACTTTTTAGAAAAGAGTCTAAACGTTCAAAAAAATCAAATTTCGTCAAAATCGGATAAGAACTGTAGATGTTACAGGGCGCCAAAATATTAAAATTTGAATTTTTTTAAACTTTGGCGGGCTACTGTGACCAAACAAAGCAAAATGCAATCGAGTTACTTTAGATCCCTACTATTTAAAAGTAGCCTGATTTTTGTAGATATGACTTTTTGAAATCGGCGCGTACCATGTAAAACCATTCCCTTGTCAGACATATTAAAAAGTAGTGCATGAATTTACAAAAAGTTTTAACAAATTACTACTGTACATTGGAAACGAAGTTAAAGAGTATAAGTATCAACTTTCGAAATTTAGATCAATGTTTATCAAAATAAGTGAGATTGATGTAATGTCAATCCCAAACGTGAATTTTTTTCGTAGCTTTTTGTATGAAGTAGGTTAATTTTTGTCAAGAAAATTCATATTTCCAACATAACGTTAATACCCACAAATGCCTCTCGTTATGCTTAAAAATACAGTATGGAGCTTCTGATAAGTAATGTTGTAATAACTACAAATACTTTTTAAATTGCAGACTATAATGTACTTAAGTAAATAATTACTTATGTTTAACAAAATCTATCCCTTAACCTCAAGAAATAACCTGCATACAAATACATAATTATTAGAAAAAATGTAAATCAGTATCGTATCCCTATCTAGTTTATATTGTATTTAAATGTATTTAAATTCAAAAACGGTTAACTTCAATGTGAAACAAATTCAATTGTGTTTATTATTTACTTATGGACACTACACAAAAACTAAGTAGTAGTAGAAAGCGTATATGTGATCATGCCCTAAGCGTGATCAATGTCTGGTGCTAAAACACAAGCTGCATTAGAAATCTTTTACTAGCCGGAAATAATAGCTTTTCCTCCTAACTAACGACAGTATAATTTAGAGTGCGCTACTTTGAAAACCTGGCCAGAGTAAAATATTTGAAATCTGACTATCAGAATAACTCGTTTTCTAAATTTTGTTTTAAATTTTTAAATTTCGAAATTTTTAGTGTTGTATAATTTAGAATGAAACAACGTAAGCAACTTGATTTACACATCCATTACCCACTAGTTAAAGACATTCTTTGAGATTTTTGTACAGAAAGTTACCACTAAAATAGATGAAAGTCCGAAGTGTCTTGAATATGGGAGTTGTGCTATAATGTGATCATTATATGCGCTCTAAATGTAGTTATAGCTGCAGATGGCTAAAAACATCGATTTAACTCAGTTTATAGAACAGCCTATTAAAATAATTTGACAATACTGTTCTACATCATCACAGATCGTCCATAAATAATGTCGTCCGTATAGCGTGGGTCTAGTCAGATTTTTAAGACATAATTATTACATATCGTCGGTGAAGAGTCATTCTGTCTTAAGTCCAGTGAACAGCTAAAATCATTCTGTCTCGAGTCCATCCAATTCTTAAAATCATTCTGTCCCAAGTCCATCCAATTAGTAGCTCCCGTAGAGGTTTAACCCGCGTCGTCCTATGCATGAGGGGGGAGGGAAAGAAGAATGGTATGTTACTGACTGCATTGTACTGTGAAGGAAAATATTAATGTATGTAAGAGGGCCATTTATTAAAAGCAGTGATAGGAATAGAACAATGGAGCTGAGAGCAACAACCGGAGAGAGACGTCAGCTCAGTCAGTTATTTTCCGCGGTCTATAGCAGTAAGGGAATGTAGGTATAAGGACAGGAGCGGGCTAGATAGTATAGGAGAATGGAGAAGAAGAGCAGGGCAAGGAACGACGTTTGACGAGTTGGATAGTGACGTGGCACTCTTATCCGGAGCTGGGCTTCTCTCGTTCAAACTAAGAGTTTTGACTTTACTTCCTAACTAGAGACCGAACGGTATACAACGTCGGGTGGAGCAGAGTTTATTAAGGTCAAGTAATAAGGTAGCCCGCCACTTTATTGTTTTTATTTATTTACCAATATATGAGTAATCTATCTACTCCTCCATTATTTCTGCTTGCGAACGTTATTGTTATTTACTATGTTTAATACGTGTAATTGATAAATCAGTTGATTTGTAGCCGTTGCGGCTGTATGTTTATTTGTAAATTGTGAAACACGACACGGACAGAGAACAGGAATTATTAAACTAACATTTCTTGTAAAGTGAACTGTGTAGAACCATTTATTTCAAGAGACCTTACAACCCGCAAAAGCCGGCATAGGAAGTGTTGTGGTGCATAGCATAACCGGGTACCAGAGTTATTGCGGACATTAAAGTAATTTCGGGTGTCAGTGGCGAGGCTTCATTCCGACACCGGCACACTGACCATAACACTTGTGCGTCCAATCTTGCATCACGAAGCATACACCAAAGCACCGGAGCGCGGTCGGTCCTACTAGGACGGTCCTGGTAAGTCGAACGAAGAGGCTGGGAGGAAGAGGACTGGGCGAGCGAGACCAAAGGCCGGAGTATCGCAGTCGGACAGAGCTACTTAGTCCTACATTTTAAAAAGCGGATACCGGGACGCGGTCGGTCTTTGGTCTAGCAAATAGTGGAACTACGCCTGGGAAGCGTAGCGCGGTTTCTGCCCGACTAGAACTTCCAGTTTTGTGGCAGACAGGCAGGAAAAGGGGAGAGATTGGGAAATTTTACGTTACAGTACTCCTGATGTCAACTTAGGGGTCGTTTACAAACGACGTAATGTCACTATGTTGTACTCATGATGTACACTTAAGGGTCGTCCACAAAAGAATTCACGTAAACTCTGGGGTCGTCCACAAAAGACGTAATAAAAATCTTATTTCCAGAACACTTTGCACTTTAGAAAAACATGTAAATAGAACATTTTGAACTTTTGTAAAACATGCAAATAGAACATTTTGAACTTTTGAAAAACATGCAAATCGAATATTTTGCAGTTTTTAAAAAGTTGAAGGAGTGCAAAATGTTCTATTTACATGTTTTTCAAAAGTTCAAAATGTTCTATTTGCATGTTTTTCTAACGTGCAAAATGATCTATGAGCATTTTTTCTAACCTGCAAAATGTTCTATTTGCATGTTTTTCTAACCTGCAAAATACTCTATTCGCATGTTTTTCGAAATTGCAAAATATTCTGAAAATACAATTTTTATTACGTCTTTTATGGACGACCCCTCAGTTTACGTGCATCCTTTTTTTGGACGACCCTTAAGTGTACATCATGAGTACAACATAGTGACATTACGTCTTTTGTGGACGGCACTTAAGTGTACATCACGAGTACAACATAGTGACATAACGTCTTTTGTGGACTACGCCTAAGTTTACGTCAAAAGTACAATGCAGTCAGTACCATACATACCCTCCCCCCTAATGCATAGGATAACGCGGGTGCGACCTAGACGGGAGCTACTAATTCGATGGATTTATGGATTTGGGACAGAATGATTTTAAGAATTGGATGGACTTGAGACAGAATAATTTTAGATGTGTACTGGACTTAAGACATAGTGACTCTTTACCGACGATAAAGCGGTTCAAGTAATAGTGATGCCATGACATGGAGGTGAATGGGTCTTAGAAAGGTTTTAATTTGGGTGATATTTTTATACACTATCCTCTACAGTAAATCTTAATTTTTTTTGAACTAGCAAAATGGATTGGTATTAAAATTCCGTGTATCGTGAGAATTATTGGGGCGTGTGAATCTCATGATAAATCCACTAGTTCAGGAATTCCTCGATTATTTGCGCAATTGCTTTTTAAACATGTTACAGGTACGGAATTTTCGTTTATTTTATTTTTACCCACCAGGATAATGACATCATTCATGGGTTACCATTTAATAATCATTTATTAGGAATATCATTCATAGGGTCAGCTAGTCTTGCCAGATATTAATGACTCATGACATTCTATTTGAAAATAGTCGCCCACTCAATGGTAAGAAATCACCCGTAAATGATGTCAGGGGTAAGATATTGAAAACAACCTATGTTAAAGATATCCATCTAATCTACACGATGGTTTAGTTGATGACAGTGTAATACAGTCCACTCTCTACATAGCGTACCTCCTCATAGTGGATACCATTACATAGCGTACTGCGCCTGTTTCCCCGGCTAAACTCCTATGCTTTCTATGTTATAATACTTCTACATAGCGTACCTCTACATAGTGGAAACCTCCTCATAGCGTACTAATTTTAGAGGCCCAAAGTAACATTTAAGTGTAAATTTTGTCGCTTTATAGCGTACTTTCAAAAATTTTTAAATTTTCAGAGCTTATTTCAAAAAGTTGCTATTTTTTTTCTTCATCTAACTGATTTTGCAAACTTATACAATCAAAATTATTAAGCATATTATTTGATTGATTTGTTTAGAACTAATAATTACTTTAAACAGTACCATTTTTATAGTTTTCATGTAAAATACCGATTTTGTTTTAAATCTGTACTTTCTACATAGTGTACTCTCCTCATAGCGTACTTATTTGGCTGGTCCGCTGAAGTACGCTATGTAGCGAGTGGACTGTAATAGGGTCGTAGAAATGGAGATATTTCGATGACATCATTTATGGGCAACCCTTTAAATGATAAAATAGCGGTGGGACCAAAAAGTCATTAATTGTGTGACCCCATTTCCAGACAACAAAAAAATATGTGATGTTGTATTTTGGGCATTTAGTGTTTTTTTAAGTTGTCATAGCAGAACATAGTAAGCAGCACGGCGCATGATTGTAAGTGCTTGAAGTGCTTCCTACATGCTTGCCGCCTTTTGGAAGTCACAGAGGTAAGTAGATTTGTAACGGAAACTCATCTTTTTTAATTCATGAGTCAGTGATTCTGACTCTTGGGGTAAAATCTTAAGTCCGACCCAGAAAACTAAACTTGTCTAATATCGCACTAACTTTTAAATTTTTATCCTATCTGAGCGCTTTCTAGAGTAATCACATAGAAGGCACTTACGTTTACTGTATTATTAATGCAATTTTAACATGATCACATGTTGGGACACGGTGCTCACATTTACAGAATTCTTGTAATTTCAAAAACTTTCGAAGTAATTTTTATACAATTTGATTATTATAGGTCTCTGAATTTTCAGTTAATCGGTTTAATATTTTAAGTGTCCCAAGAAACATTTCTGAAGCGGCCCACTACCCGGCAAAAGTCGGCGCCTCCGCATGGCGGCCCATCAGTAATTTCTGTCCACCGGCCCACCAGCGGCGCGCTGTTAGCATCCTCATACGGATTGCCGCCCGCTTGCTGACACCTTGAGCCGACGAACGCCGACATAAATCTGCACCTATGCCATTAGTTATGCTACTGCCTTACGATGCCTTGCTAGTTCAGTGCGGTGCTGTAGATAGTTGTCATGCAAAATAACTTCATTTTATTCACTGAAAAACATAAACCGACAACTACCAAAATAAAATTACTAATAATTATGAAATAAGTGCACTTTCGTCCAAACGAGCACAAGTAGGCTTATATGCTTAGAAGTTCGTAAATAATTTAGAAAGTACACGTTGATGAACATTGAGTTTTGTGATATTGGTGCTATTATATTTATTCAAAAGGATAAGCTGCCTAAAGTATTGAAAATTAGTTATGTTGCTAATAAATGCTCAAATTTTGCACTCGAAATAACACACTCTCCAGTCTACAATATCACAGCACAGCACGCTTCGTCCCCGTTGTAAGTCATTAGTAAAACAAGTAAACAGTCCAAACTCAAAAATGATGACAATAACAGCTTCAACTAATTCTTTCGATTAGGCTTCACATTTACGAAACCCACAAAAGTACTACTATACTAACCTAAACTGCCGAATATGATAGTACGTGTTAGGTTTTTTGATTTTTATTAGACAGTAAAACTAGAAACAGTATTCACCATTCACTAAAAACAGGTTATAATGGAATTAGACGGGATGACTGAAATAAATTTTAGCGGATGCGATTCAAATAATTGTCAGTAATAGTGGTTCCGCGCACAACCTAATTTTCTATTGATTGCTTGCACATGAAGCTTAGTCAACTAAATAACTTTCAATTAGTCTGGTGAGCCTGAATTGTCATTTACCGTGCGCTAATAGACTATTTTGAAGTTACTAGTTACACTTACAGTGCAGTCAACAGACAGTAAGAGTTAACTATGATTAATCACTTAAGCCACGACTGATTGTGAAGTCTAATAATAGCGTATCCACTATATACAGTCATTTCACAAACTATATAACTTCAAACAATATGAAATAAGCACTAATCTGCAATTATTTTCACGACTTTAGTTGTAGTTATCTCTGTAATTGTGAGGAAAAGAAGACTGCGTTCGTTCCACAGTCACACTCTACACTGTACGAACCTTGTATAGTGTGGAAATGCAGTATTGTAACGGAAAAAGTAATGAAGCGGCAGCACGCCGGCAAATCATATGAAGCTCACGTGCTAAAAACAACACTTCAGTGTTGCATCGGATTGGTGTCGGCGAAGTTGCGGCGAAAATGTCGAAGCGTTGCCGACACAGACAGCCATAATCCGTTCATTCGCCGCTGTCGGCATACTTACGGTGTACTGCACATTGCCTCCGCCGCTGCGAATCCGAAACTGCCGACAATTATCAGAGTCTAAAGCGAATCAAAATGTTTCTTGGGGTACATAAAAAATGACCTTGCTAGTATTCAAATACATACACTGTGAATTTGGATGAGGTACAAAAAAAGTTACAGATTTTAAAAGGTGAAAAAAAATGAACTCAATCACACATACGCACACTATTACTACCATAATTCTCATAATTGTAAAGCTTAGGTAATAATAATCTACCTTAATTGTATCCATCAAGAACCAATGTAAATTGCTTTCACTAAGCACGGCAATAATCATCAGGCTACTGTTGGCTAGCTGATTATAATTTTCAAAACTCGTGCAGAATTTAGGCATCTGATCCTTACCCTTTTTTTCAATTTAAAAAATTTCAAGATTAAAGAAACACAATTTTTAGTCATGGTTGCACATTTGCTAAAGCTTCGCAGCCCAGTGTTGTAGTAAACAACGTTATCATAACTGGAGTTAGAACGCATTTATATAAATGAATACAAAAATAGTTTGGTTACGTAAATACGTTAAATACATTTGAAGTAAACGAAAAACAGTCTTTGGAAGTAGATAGAGGAAAAAAAGCAATCTACAATTCTTGTATACCATATTTTGAAGAAAAATATTCTCTAGAAGAAATACAGGTCAGGGGACTACTGATTAAGGCAAGGGGCACTCTAGCTTCTTTTTTCAACGTGTTTACTTAAGATTTTTTACTTTCCGGAGCGATACGGAAGAAAATAGTAATAGCAGCAATTCGTAGCTTAACAACAATTGACCACCACCATTGTTATAATAGATTTAACACAAATTAAAATCAAACCAACAATTTCACATTTTAATACACAACATATGTATGAATATAAATTTTAATATTAAAAACTCTGTTTGTATTTTTACTGTGTCTTCAAGGCAATTACCGTAAAAGGTAACAGTGTATATAAAGTTTTTACTCTCTCTCCACTATACTAACAGACCTAACCCTATTCAAAAATAAGGATTAGGCTGACGGACATTGACACTACTAGTTGCTATCTACAAATTTTCCGACGAATTTTATTAATAATAAAACTAGATAAAATGATGGAAAAATATATTTGATTGACGTCAAGACACAGGAAATACAATTATGGTCGTGACAGGCTTGCGATTTGCCACATGTTCGTTTGTTCCCACTCATTGTCAAATCTTAGTTTATTAAAGTGGCATTTTCATAAGTTAGAACATGAATAGGCACTTTATGCGGCTTGTAATTGTTCTAACGACAAGATAATTTCAAGTAATTGTCTCATCGTTAGCTTGTTAAATTTTAGTATTGAAGTTCACATAGCCACATGAGAGGCGTATTTTTACATTTACATTACAAGCCTGAATCCTATTCAGTAGCACATACACAAAAAAGATAGTTTCAGCAATGTTCTCTTGACCTAAACCAATAAATCTCTAAATTAAAATTTGCAGTGCGCTGTCAGATATAATAGTGTCAATTTTACCGGGCACCTTGTAACCGAAACTCCTTCATTTTTTAACTTTTTACATCTTTAATGATACCATTCGACGCGCCTTGACTTTTTGTCGTTCTTTGTGCGACAATATTTTGGAAATGTAGCGTTTTGCATTTTTTATAGCTGATTTACACTTTTTAAATCGGAGCTAATCACAGCACTATATTTCAAAATTTCAAAACTGTTAGTGATCCTGATTGGCACAGAGCCCGATAAAAAAGTATTTATTCCAATTTTTAAAATTATTTTGAACATAAAAGAGCTTTAAACTGATTTCAAAAGTTTTGAAAATAAAGTAAACGCCAGCCAGAATAATATCAAGATTTTTCTGACTAAATGTTTTAATAAATTGCAAAGAATCTTAGTGATGGTAACTATAACCACACTACAAGATTCACACCTGATTAAGTTAAAGACAAATTTATTTTGAATTAAAAATAAAAAACCAAGTCGCATTAACGCCAATATATTATAGTAATTATGTATATAAAATATGTCTGATTTGACGGTTACAGTAATCAGCAGTCAATGCGTCGTGCAAATGATACAAATCTTCCACGTGAAAAATGGGCCTACGAAAATGTATGATTTACTAATATTCCAGAGAAATCGTAGTTATCCTAATAAAAGGGTGCGTTGTAGTGGGCAGCGGGCAGCGGGGTAGTGGCAATACACAAGTGGGCCAAGCCGTGAATCCAAAAGACAGAAGCGAGAATTTTTGGCTATTTTTTTCATCGTTAGTAGAGATTGTATTACCATAAAGGAGGTTAGAATTACTAATTTCAACGATGCCGCTCAATGTTAATATTTTATTATAATTCTACCCCCCCCCCCCCCTCAGCTAGCAACCTGTCTCGGGTTGCCTGAATGCTAGTATGTATAACGTAACGTGATTGTTGCTGTGACAAAAATGCATTTTTACATCTAAATTTAAATACAACAACTACTGATTTCCAGGACAAGACAAGCAAAAAAAGTGCATGAGAAACATTAGTGAAAACGTACGTAATCAGAAAATATATGCCATTGATTATTGCAGGATCAGGCAGGATGGATATTTTATGGCTAAACTAAAAACAAAAAACACTTCTACTAACATAGGAATCACGTGACATGATACACTTGGACATTAAAGAGACTCATTGAATGAAACCAGACTAGGGGAGGACTGGCCATCGGCAATTTAAGGAAATTCTCGATAGGTCCCTAGTTGATTAAACATTACGTAAACAGGAGCCTTGGGCCTCTCGGGCCAGTGTGGGCCACCTTATCGCCAAACCTCGTCATTCAAAATTACCAGGCCTCAAAAGTAACCAGTTCGCCCTTGAATTGTGAAAGTTCTGCTGAATCATGTAAATAGGTAATTAGTTAAAACTTCATTTATATAAAAACATTTTAAAGGGATAGATAATAATATAAATGAGAACTGACGAGTTATGTTTAGGACACCGTAGGAAGTAATGATATGTAAAAATTGAGTAAATTACTATTCTTTCTCCGCCCAGAGTACATCTGTGTCTGCAAAACTCAATTAAAAAGTGTTTAAGTAGCGCTTAGTCATTTCACGGGATAATATATCCGTTTAGATGAATATTGAATTAAATCCAGGTTTCTTGGGAGTTTTAAAAAGGGGGATGTTGGCAAGGATGTGGGCTACAGGATGGGAAGAGATGGGGAGCGTATAATGCTGGTGGGCTGTAAGTATGATCTCAAGCGATGAGAAATTGTCCAACAGTTTCATATTCCCTAGGTGCTAGAAAGCAACGTGAGGAAAAGACTGAATTAAAAATCTACATAAAAAATAGAAATAATAAAATGATAAAGCCTTATTAAGTACATAAAGTATGAGCAGATACGTAGCGGCATGTACACGCAGGGAATGGTAAAATGCAGTCTGGAATCTGAGTAAGGAGATTTGGGAGCAGATTGGATAGGGGATGCAAACAGTAATTTTATCTAAATGTCACTATGCACTTTATGCTTCATTTATACATAAATGCATAATTTGTAATGTAGTTGAGCACCAGAACATAAATAAATTCTTCGAAGCAATCCTTTTATTTACATTATTAGCTTTGAAATATTAGACATGTTTAAATACCATGTGTAAGCAAAACAACTTTGTTTATTGGTAATATCTATAATTGCAAAATAATAAAAATGTGATAACACTATGTTACACAGTGTGGGGAGCATTCGTGTGAGTTAGTCATAGTGACTACAACTTTTCTTTTTTTATTGAGTAGGCCGATGTGTTTGCAACGGGGTCTTTATCTTTTACAGTTGTTTTACTATGAAGTGAGAACGAAGAATTAGAGTCAGAACTGGAGCTATTTTCATTTGCAAGAACATAATGCTCTCCATCTGTTTCAGGTCCAGCATCAGTACCGGTTTCAGTTTCTGTTTTGGCATCGGGTTCAGGTTCAGATTCGGTTTTGGTTTCGGGTACGGGTTGAGGTTTAGATTCGAGCTCGGTTTTGGTTTTAGGTTTGGTTTTGGTTTCAAGTTCAGATTGGAGTTCAGGTTCAGGTTCAGATTCGGGTTCGGTTTTAGGTACAGGTTTAGATTTAAGCTCAGTTTTAAATTTAAGTTTAGGTTTTGGTTTAGCATCGGTTTCTGAGCCTGATTAAATTGACGATTGTGGATATTCCGAAGTTACACACTACAGCTGATAAAATAAATATCAGTTGCTAGGCTAACTTCATCGTCTGATACTCCACGACGCAGTTCTACATGAGGCAAAAGTAAGAACCGGTCACAGCTGCGGCGGCGATAACGAAGAAAAAGAGCATATGCGACCCACATACCAAAAATTAAAGCGACCACGATAGCTAAGATTATCCTCAATGCCAATTAAAATTGTCAACAAAAATATGATTAGTGTAGTCTTAACAATTTTTATTCGATTTATTATAACATAGGCACAAGTTGATTGTGTATTCTTCGAATAATATGTAATTATCTGATAAACCCTGTACACGCTTGGAAAAGATCATAACTAGCTTCTTGATAGGTCGATTTAACAGATTAATGTGTTAATTTCAACGCGAATATAGAGTAATTACAAAATTTTTAAAGATAATATGTTAGCTACGCAAAACATTGCTGTCTCGTGATTTTACTACACCGAATAATGTTACTGCTGACCAAAAAGTGTGTTAAAAATGTAAACGTGCGTTGTGGACGTCCGCAGGTTTGAGCTTCACTTTTTGCATTAGTTTTTAATTCAATTAATTTAACGTTACTACATTCTTGGTTAAATATGCAACACAGAAACTAGTAAACTCATTCCGAAGCTACAGTGTTAGTTCCTTACTAAAATTAGAGTTCAACACCATAACCCTTTTTGCGGTTAATGTTGAAGTAACACAAAAATAGGTTACAAATTAACACTTATGTGGTTAATTTAATTATATTTTTCTAAGCGTGTACACAAAAGTCAGAAATTATGAATAAACATGTGCGTATTTGACATAATCACATAACACAGCCAGCATGTGTTTTATTTAAAAATAAATGCAGCAATTACCTGAAAGAGATTGAACAGCTGATTCTTGGCACTCATCATTTTTAGTAACAAATGTACTACAATATATCCTCTAGTTGACCAGATTGTCAACACATAGCTCCTGGTCCTCCATCGTAGTCACGCAACTTTCTCGTTTTGAGTGTAGACATTGCAGGATTGTGTAAACCACTTGCGAGATTATATTTAAAAGTAATGTAAAGCCACATAACAAACTCGATGTTGTACTTTACTCACAAAGCCTTACTACTAATACGCTGCATTCACTTTAGTTCTCAGTCACAAATACATATTAAAAATCAATAAAAATGTAGAGTAATGATTAGGTATTAGGAAATTACGATAATTATTAGAATTAAATGCTCACAATCAAGAATAAACTTGTTTCGCCTATGTTGTGGTATGCATATACATTTGTAAACAAAATACAACATAAGACTGGAATGATTATGGCTATGAAACTGTTAGTGTCGTTCTTACACAATCAATTAGTTAGTAATATTTATAAAGCTAAATGTGTAAAAACAGAAGCAGTTACTTTTGATTATTAGGTTTGTAGTTGAAATGCGTTTTAGAAGAATGCATATTATTAAAACTTGTACCTACACATGAACTGCTCATAAATAAACTGCATGCAATAACTAATAATAATTTTCAAGTTTTTTACCTTCAATTGACATTGTAGCTTAAATGTTGGTTTCAAAAGTTAACAAATAAGCAAACTTGCACTAACTTCGAGCATCCACGAATAATAAAGACTTGATTGCAAGACCAGATCAGAGAGCACGTCTTGTTTAGGTTTTGATTCACAAATCAAATTCAAATTTGATTTTAAAAGTGTCACGTGACAACATGAAACAAAGGGTTACGGTATCTCAAACATGTTCAAGTCAGTTTTAAAATGGATTGCCGCGTAGGCCTAATCTAACTAAAGGGTGGCCAAACGATAATTTGTTGTCATCTAAATGTAAATTCAAGTCTTTAAGTTTATCATTTCTTAATGAGATATCGGCAACTGCAACGGCAACGTCGTCTACTGTAGCTGTTGCTGTTAGTGTTGGTGTATCATTTTTATCTAAATCTGAATCATTGTTCTCAACTGTTGTAAATACACCATATTTAAATGGCAAGAGCACTACTCTTTTAGAAGAGGAAAACGAAATAATTGATATAAGATCAGTTGTAGATTCAAATTCTAATGAACATAGTAGACAAATGTTACTGGCTTTAGAAAGCCCTAATAGTAATGACGATCTGTTTTTATAATATCTTAAATCCCATCACTCTTATGAAGCAGATCATACAAACCCATCTGACTCTGGTCTTAACCCTAGCCTTGATGAAGGCAAAGGAGAATCAGACCTTTGTAGACGTAAACGTAGGCGTAGTTAGAATTAAATAAAAATCAAAAAACAATATTCAGATTGCGCCAAGAAATTTAGGAGTGTTAAAAATATTCCTATCACAATAATTAAACAGCAGTTTGACTTTTTAAAAAACGGTGCCTTGGTTTGCAAAATACAAAATTGTTTTAGTGTTGTAAAACACGCACGGTCTTTGCGTAGACACTGGTCTACTTATGTAAGGAAACAGGAAGAAGACAACGTAATGTCTGAATACAAAGTCGAGATAGTGGGAAAGGAGGTCCTTACTATTGGTGGGCATAGCCTACCCAGTTCAATTTGGATGCGATGGGTGGGAACTATCAATCGATGGGAAAACCTTTTCCACTATGTCGACTTTGTATCCGGACAATAGATCTATATCAATACCAAAAATGCCAAAACGATTTTGATAGACCAGACCTAGGCAGTAATACAAGTTTTTCTGACGACGACGTGCTAACAATGATCAGGGCAATCAGGATTAGACTAATCATAGTAATCTAACAAGTGTTAGTACTGTTAGTGATTCAGTTTACAACAACGCCGAAACTCCAGATATTTCTATGCCAGTGCCAGTGTCCCCAGTCACTTAAGTCCCAGTTTCAGAATTCTTAGACTCAGACCAGTGCAAGACAATCGGTCCCTAATGAGCTCTTAAAAAAAAATGACCGAGGACCGAAACGGAACTTTCTTTTTGGCCTCATTTGAGCCTCCCTATTATTTAACACAGGAACTCTTGGGCTCGTCACAAAAGTATAGAACAGGCTCGGCTCCCGGTCAGTGCAATCGGTCCCACCGGTCACCGGCTCCGTGTCTTACACTGACTCAGACTCGGATAGGCAAAGTATTACGCATACTGAAAAGCCTAGTAAAGTTAATAGTAAGCTTAAGAAAGTATATCAGTGTTCGATTTGTAACGTAACTATTACTAGAAAGGATAATTACAAGCGTCATGTGATGACACATAAAAGGCATCAGACTGCAAATAATTAGCAGAATGGTGAAAGCGAAAATGATAATAAGGAAAAACAAACTAATTACTGCTACGATATCAGTAGTGAAAGCAAAGGATCCTTAGACTCTGGTTCTGACTTTTCTAATTTTTGTGTTTGTTTTGTATCTGAGACAGAGATGTCAAATGTTGTGTATAAACAAGGTGTAGAGCAAAAAACAGGCAGAGGCAACAAACAAAAATTATTGTCACACAAAAAACTACTTCTTGACGAGGATGAGCTAGAGTAAATACTGTGTTAATAAATACCTAAATTTATATTGTTGTATATTACAGAATATTACTATATTATCTATTGTGCAATTTATGATTTAATTTAATATTTTAATTTAATTTTAATCTTGTTGTTAAATATTGAGTGGGATTTGGCCTAATTAATAATTGTTACTAGAAACACAAAAACATAATAATAATAAAAAATTAAAAATAAAAAGTCCTTAAGTGTTTGTGTTTAATAAATATTATTTATGCATTTATCGATTTATTTTCATTTTCAAGGTGTGACGCCAAGTAGTATTATATGAGTCATTAGTCTTTACCATTTTTTGATGCTGAGCATCTATAGGAATGGTTATGTCCGTATTTTTTTGAAATTAATTTTAAATATTGGTAAATGCGATGGAATAGAACCCTATTGTTTTTGGAATTAAACGGATTTACCAGTTTTTCACAATTAGCGATATAATGGACTAACTTTTTAGCATTAAAATGCATGCAGGAAAAACGGGTCTTTGGCAAGACTTTACATGCATTTTAATTTCAATACTTGCCACTGAAGCTAAGTAGGTAGGTACATGCGCCGCACGTTCCATATACCTGACATTCAGTGGATATTCGTACTAAAGAAAACTTCCGATTAACATAGGATTTTACTAGTAGGAATGCAGGGATCGTCTATATATTACGTCAAACAAATGTTACAATTTTAGGGACCCCCACTGTTATAAGTTTAAAAATTAGCTTAAAATATATCCTTAGCATATAATTTCACTAGTATGCATGCAGGGATCGCCCATAAATTACGTCATACAAATTTTACCATTTTAGGGATCTACACTGTCAAAAGTTCAAAAATTAGGTTGACATGTATCCTTAACATAGGATTTTACTAGTGTGCATGCAGAGATCGTCCGTAAAGGACGTCATACAAATTTTAGCATTTTAGGGACTTCGACTGTCATTAGTTCAAAAATTAAAATTACGTAACACAAATTTTACCATTTTAGAGATCCCTACTATTATTATTTCAGGAATAAGGTTGACATGTATCTCTAACAAAGGAATTTACTATTATGTTTACAGGATTCGTCCCTGAATGACGTCATACAAATTTAACGATTTTAGTGCTCCCCACTGTCATTAGCTCGAAAATCAGGTTGACATATAACCTCAACATAGGATTTTACTAGTATGCATGCAGGGATTGTCCATAAATGACGTCATATAAATTTTACTATTTTAGGGATCCCCACTGTCATAAAGTTAGAAATAAGGTTGACATATATCCTTAGCATAAGATTTCACTAGCACGCATGCAGGGTTTGTCTATAAAGGGCGTCGCACAAATTTTACCATTTAAGAGATTTTCATGCTTTTAGTTCGAAAATTAGGTTAAAAAAGTGGCTTAAAAAATAATAAAATAGGCACGATGAAATTTCTTTCTCTGTCTTTAATCAGAATGATTATTTCTGCCACAAGTTCATATCAAAAATCAAGAACTGTATTGTAGATAGGTTATGTCACTTGCATGAATGATGGGTGAACTAACATGTTAGGGACTTATACCATCATATGCTGTTTACATTAATTCACACAACATTTACGATTATAAAGCAAATACCATAGGTTGCTATGAATAAGTTATTATATTTGGATAACGTCATTATTGAACGATTTCCTGCAGAAGGCAGAATAAGCTTAATTATTATGTCGTACTAATGCGCGTAAGGGTGATCGGGTTCATTTTTTTCAACTTTCAAAATCTGTAACTCTTTTCGTAATCGTTTCACATTATTGATTTATGTTTCAAAATACGCGCCAATGAATTCTGTATGTACCATAAATTTTTCAGAGCGGCACACGAAAAGTTTAAAAACTATCATCAAATTCTTTAAAACAAGGACGATAATTTTCAAAATCACAAAAATGCCTTTAATGTAATTTCGAATGAAACTTTATTGATTTGAAACAGTAGTGTAAACTTGTTTTGCTGATCTGTTTGAGGAACTGAATTGATTTGATGCTAATTGCCATCTGCAGGTGTGATCACATTTACAGTCAACAGAGTGATCACATTAAAGCACAAGTCTCGGATTTGGGTACTTTCAGTTTTCATTTAATTTTTAAGGAACCGTTTGCCCAAAAAACTTAAAAAATGTCTTAAAATGATTGCTAATGAATATGTGCAACACTTTGTACATGTTGTTGAATATTAAAACGCATAGTACTCAAGATCTTGAAATTTAAAAACTGGGTAAACGAGTTTGAAAAAGTTTGATTTTAAGATTGGACGTTTAATAATTTTACTCTGCTGAAGTTTTTAAAGTTACGCGCTCTAAATTATACCGTCAGTAGTTGAGACTAAAAGCTATCAATACTGACTATTTAAAGATGTCTGACACAACTCGTCTTTGAGCGCCAATGACTGATCACATTGTAGGCGTGATCACCTATCCGCACATTAGTGCTACGTATATGCAATCACAGTAGATTCACGTGTTCGTTTAAATGAATCAGGTGAACGATGAACTGAGCTGACAACGCAAAAAACTTAAAAAGATGAACTTAAACCATACAGCTGCTACGTGGTCTGCGAGTAGAGATATTTAATTAAATTACGTTTTTATGAGCCGAATCACTATATTGTTGAAACGTGTGTATGCATAAAAAAATGCACATAAAAAATAATTATGCGTTTACATTTTGCCGTCCAATATTAATGTCAATAAATACGAAACAACTGACAACGGATAAAGTGTCTATTCATCTATTTCCAGAACCGTAAATTATGTAAATGTATAGAAGACAATGTATCTCATTAGAATATGTGCTACGTGAGCATCTTTGTATCTTTTCGTGTTGACGTTAATTACTTATAACACATTTTATATTGATTGCGAAAGCCTAATACACTACTAGACAATGCGTATTGGCCTCATACACATTTTAAAAGCATTTTTGTGTGATTTAGCTAGAGAATTATTGATTTTAAAATGGGATATTTTATATAATATAACACCCACAGAAATTACTTTTTCCTTTAAATTTTATTAACAGGTATTTGATTTCAAGCAGTCAAAGCTTCATATTTTATTTTGTATCTAATATGAATTGGGATATGGATTAATAATTATCAGGGTAGAAATAATTTAACACAACTATTTGCTACAATTGTAAAAATAAAGAAACCCGTTGTATACACCAATTGCCAGATTTAAATTACAGAATTAGAGCAAATAAATAACAACAAAAAAGTATAGTAAAATTAATTGTCCGACGTGAGATTCGAACAAACGCCCAGAAGACTGGACTGCGACCTGAATGCAGCGCCTTAGACCACTCGGCCATTCTGACTCGTTAGTTGAAAAGTGGCATCATTATCAGTCGTAGAGCTTAAACAATTATCACATTGAGTTTTTTTTACATTTATAATTCATTTAATCAATATAAGTTGCATTTTTCACTTCAGCAAATGAATTAGCTAATAATTTTTGTATACTGAACTAAACCCTTTTAATTTATTCTCAAATGTATAAATAATTATATATGCGGATTATGGATTTTCAGTTCCGCACTCCGCACACAACATTTGAGAGTTTTTATTTCTAAATTCAAAGCTAAGAATAGGTGACTCAAATATAGACAGTACGCCTTAAAGAAAGGGAAAACAACAACTTACTTAAATATTTTTATTTGTATCCGTTTTAATTTTTTTAAAATTCAAATGTCTGATAAAATTTTGCAAATGTTTTGCTTACATCATGTACTTTTACGCCGCCCACTAAATAGGTTCTAGTTATCTCAACAATTCCACACCGCTGACTGTGTACAATCTTGTATACCAATGAAATGTCATGGTGTACATTAGTGTATACAAACACTGGATATTTTAAACGCCTACCTTCCTCATAATTAAGTATGTATGCCTACGCAAAAGGATAGATAGCTTGACCCGTTCTATATCAAACGTACTATGGTAATCATGCACGCTTGTCTACAAATACAAAGGTATATAGAAATGCCACTATAATAAGGTTATAATTTAATTGCATATTTAAATATTTATTAAGTATTGTAAATGGAACACAGCCCATTACATGTTATTTTAAATACGAAATGAAAGAAATATGATTGATAAAAATGAAGGACCTTATTAACCTTTTGTTTATAGTTCATTTATATCCCGTCATGATTTAATTAGATATTTTTTGCAGATTTTTTGATGCGAATTTCGTTGTGAATTAAATGAAAACTGCTTTTTGCAAAACGCACATGTAAAGGCACTCAGTGTTTCCTTTGTGTGTGTACGAATATGCATCAAAAGCGTTGATTTGGAAAAGAAAAATTTCGGGCACAGAGCACAAGCAATGTTTTTAAGTCGTTTTGGATTGTGTCTACTTTCCACGTGAGTCTTTTAATCCTCAGCTGCATTTCCAGCGTAGTCACATGTATTGCAGGGCCTCGGATAACATGTTACCTGGGTGCCAAAACTGGCACGTTGCCCCTATGGTTTGGCACGTAGCCCTTTGACTGGGCACCTAGTGATTTGTCCTTATAAATCACCAAGAAGGCCCTTTTTTTTACAAAAACTTGATTTTTTGACAAGTAATAATTATTTATTAGTCACAATAAAATGCGTCAGTTGCTTAGTGCCCTTCTTGTTAAAAAAGATCCTCTTTTTAGTGCAAAAGTTTTCACGAGTGGGAGGCGACGTTTCTGGCTATGCTTTTCTAGATCCCGAGACATCATAGTAAGTGGTTTACTTGTCAGTCCACTTGTTGCTATAATTAAAGTCCATACTTCCATTAGTCAGACTCTCAGGATAATGACTGCTCATCACTCGTCATGGGACATGAACAACATATTTTTTTTTACAATCACAATAGCACCACCAACCAGTACTTTTAGAGTCAAAATACACTATCTACAAAAACAATGTAAATATCATGATACTAGTAGTGAGCTTCCATAAATAATGGGGTACATTTTGAATTTTAGGGGGTGGGGGGAGGCTAGGTGTTCAAGTTACCTAGCCTTTTACATGGGCGTACATGCCAAAAAAAATAAGAGTAGGAGGTCAACATATTCTGATTTTTGTACTAGGTAAATTTTGCAAATGTAAATATAGAACATTTTGCACTTTTGAAAAAAGTTACTCATAGAATATTTTTCAATTTTGTAAACATGTAAATAGAACATTTTGCACTTTCAAAAAACAAATGGAATATTCTGCAATTTAAAAAAAACACGTACATATAATATTCTGCACTCTCAAAAATACACGCAAATGGAATATGACGCACTTTTAAAAAACATGTAAATAAAACATTTTGAACCTTTTAATAACATGTAACTAACATTTTACGCAATCTATTTCATGTTATTATTACCTTTCTACTCAGATAGTTCATTTTTATTTTATTTTTTACACTGGATACGGATCATTTTGTTTCTTTACTCAAGATATATTATGTAATATTACTACTAGAGTTCTATGTCGTAATTATTTGGTAATATTTGAATCATATTCTGATTGATTGATTGATTTATTACGGAGTTTAGCTTCGCGTTATCGGGCTTGGCCCATGACACGATACAATATACATGTTTGATTAAACATTTTACATATGTTGTTCTTATATAATATAATAATAATTTTAATTTTAATGATTAGACGTCGATTTATTTACATACTGTGTTTTAATGATAACCAGCGGTGAGATAACCATCGGCGATTTAACCACCGGTGGAATTAACCACCGGCGATTTAACCACCAGTGGAATTAACCACCGGCAATTTAACCATCGGTGGTCTTTACACAAAATATATAATAAAGTTAGGTTATTGATCTTGTAGTGTTCGAATGACCTTGCACTAATGCACAACGCTGATTTTATGAAGTATTATCCTTACACTCTTATTTTATGTTATCTTTACGTTATAATGTTACATTATCCTTATATTTAAATTTTATAGTATCCTTACATTATGAGTTTATATTATCCTTGAATTAAAATTTCACACTATCCTTACAAAAGTGAACCAGTAATTAAAGTTGAAGAAATAATTATTAGATAATTAGGATTAATGTTAATTAAGGTAAATAATCTTGTAGTGTTAGAATTACCTTGAATTAATGCACAACGCTGATTTTATAAAGTAAAACAAATTTAGTAAAACAACTCGCGTGGAAAAGGTAATAAGATAATTTAGTCACGCTTGAGTAGCCATTAGCATTCCAGAATATGAAGTCGCATTGGATCATGGGTGAGGGTTGAGGTCATTTTTTCTTTGTATGAGGTTTTCCTTGAGATCGTGATGAGCCGGAAGCAATGAAAACAGGAGCAAAAGCTAATGCTGGCTGTTTTGAAGTTAAAGGTTTGTATCCTGGTATTTCTGGTATTTTCGTCAATATTTTTCTATCAGACTCATAGTAGCTGGTTTTCCCGTTGTCAGAATTAATTAGGTATCGTGATGACCAGATTTTAGGAGTGTTGTTTTGTTCCAGTTACAGTAATTTATACTGGCTGATAAGATGTCGTTTGATTTCCCACTGCTCACGACTTAAATCTTATGAGATTATGTACTCTGTATTCTTGAGTTCTGAAGCTTTTGAAAGAATTTTATTTCGATCCGGAACAGAGACAAACTCGCACTTAATGCCAAAACCAGTTTTCATAGGAATGCAGATATAGTTCACTGGGAAAACGTCAGTAATTTGTAGGACTTGTAGAACGGCGGAGATTTCGGTTTTCATCACACTTTTTCCGGATCTAAAAGCTGTGTTCATTCCACTAAATATTAAATTCTTAAGTCTGTTGCTATTGGCATTGTAAAGAACATTGTTGGTAACGTGCAGGAGCTTAGCTTTAAGCGAACACACTTCATTAGCAAATTTATTACTCGCTTTCTCTATTGATTCAATTTTATGGGAATTCACTGAAACAGTATTCCGAATTCCTTTAAATTTCTTGCTAATTTCTCATAGTCCTTTTTTCTGTTCGGCTCGGAATTGTTTGAGATATTCGAGGACGTCGTTAGTTTCAAAGTCAGAATCTGACTCGGAGTCATCGTCTTTATCCGCCTTACTGTCGTGATTGTCTTCATCTTCTTCGTTTTCTACTTCTTCTGTCTCCTTCGTCTCCTCCACTACCACAGGAATTTGTTTTTAATTTTGCCTTTACTCATTGTTTGTTTGCAGCAAATATAGCGGGGCGAGTAGTTGACTACCCAGCTTGCAGATTAAAATAGAAAGTACTTTTATAATGTTTTAACTTTAACTTCGCGATTAGTTTCTAGGTTTTAAGTACGTTTGATACTATATGGTAATATTTGAATCATTGTGTTGCTCTTATAATTAGAAAATTTGTCTTGCTCTTGTCCACTGACACAGACTGGATGGACGTACCTATGCCGGTGCCTACATTTCATTATATACATAGCAGTTTGAAAGACTCAGTGTGAAATACTGTTAGCTACCTAATATAAATATATGAGTACACACAGTGTGCGGAACTTTGTTAAGAAACTTCATAAATTTTTATATTTCACCAGTTTTATTCACAGAAAATTATATATTAGATTACATTTTTCAATACAGACCAAGTGAGAATTATTATTGATACAAGGAGAATAGATATTTTGGCATATAATCCTTTAACCAAAGTTAGATACATTTTGGATCCCACAGTTCGATTTGAATTTGGTGACAGTGAGGAACAGGCGATAAAAGTAGACCAGGAGAAAAAAGGAATTTATGAACCCTGTGCTGAATACTTCTTGGAAAAATGGGATCTGCGTAGCATACAAGTAATAGGACTTTATATTGGAGCACGTGGGACCATCACAAATTTTTTTAAAGCGTGGGCTGAATCATTTTGCGTACTGTCAAAAGTATTGGATGATATTTTAATGATCGCTCTGAAAGGATCAATAAGGATTTATAATCATCATTTATATACTTAAAATTTATGAGTGTAGGATATGTTTTCCTTTGTTTCTCGAAAATGTTAAAATTATGATAAGAAAGTATTGTTTTGTATACTGAGCTGCAAGGCTATTGCAAATGTGCAACAGTGACTTAATAAAGTTTTTTCTCTCTTCTGTGAAGAACCAAAATGACCCGTATCCAGTTTTAGCTAAACGCAATATCCACTATCTACAAAAATATTCAAACATGTCTTGAAAGTATTTAAATAAAATATTTTGCACTTAAAAAAAAACATGTAAACAGAACATTTTACACTTTTCAAAAACATGTACCTAAATAGAAAAGTTTACAATTTTCAAAAACATGTAAATAAAACAATTTACACTTTTCAAAAACTCCTCATCACCATTTTACTCATGTTTTCTACAGATATTTTGTTTTTATCACATAGCACATTTTGATTGTAGAGTAAATTATGTATGGGTCATTTTGGTTCTTTACAGACGATATAATACTTTTAAATAAGTTTGTAACAGAATAATTAATATCCACATTTTAGTGACCTCCAATCAAGTCAAAAATCATTTTACAAAAACTGACTAAGAAAAAGGTGTCAACAGAAATAAATCAGGCAAAGCAAAACAGTATCATTAGTTTGGCCGAAATTAAGAGTAATTTATAGTAGAAAAGAATATACATATAATTATTTGTCACATAAGAAATTAAAACATGAGAATAGTAACACATTTCAAACATTGTATAGACCTGTTTTAAAGGTACCGGTAAGACAGATACTTACTTAAATTATATTGAAATGTCACAGCCGAAACATACTTCAGAGGTACGTTATTTTAACGTCACTCTTTTTTTTTTATTTCGAGAAGCAGTAGAGTTTTTGAGGCCTTTGACTGATTCAGCTGGTACTAATCCAGAACTGGATCCGGCTCCAGTCCTAGCCCCAGTCCCAGTCCCAGGTCTAGGTCTAGATTCGGATTCAGTTTTGGATCTGGATGTCGATGGCGATGGCTCCCGCTGTTTTTCCTTTCTTGATTTTAAGATCGAACTCAAACTCCTCATCTCAACCACTTTCATTATATCGGATCCAGTAGTATATTTTTGAAATCTATTTTTAATCGATTTGGCAATAGTCTTCCCCTCTGCTGTATTATTCCTGCTCTTTTTATAGTAGCGGGCAGGAGCTCTCTCCTTCTTCTCCTCCTTCTTCTGAAATGTAAACTAAAGTAAAACAACTTCCTTTTATTTTAATAATGAATCAACTCTTATAAAATGTAGCACAAATTTCTATACAATTCCACCTTTGAAACGACGACACCCATTTTCTAGTATAAAAATATTTTTAAAGATTTGTTTAAATTGTTGACAAATTGGGGTGACTTGTCTAGTTAAATTTTTTTTACGGTCACAGAAACTATAATGTAAAATTTTAAAGTATTATTATAGAAAAAAGAATTCTGAATTTTAGTTGTAGACGTTGTAGTTGTAGTTGTAGTGGAGAGCGATATTATTTTTGTTAGTTGACTCCATGAAGTCCTCTCATAAAATGATAAAAATTAATCTCTGAGCCTGAGCTTATAAATAAAAAAAATTCCTATTCAAAATATTAGATGTATGTTACAAGAATAATTATTGTTTTTCCTTCTAAATGATAAAATGAAAGAAGGTGTCATTAACGAGTTAATATTAACTTTTTGTTTTCATACCCAGTCAATTACTTATATATACAGGAATTCTCCATCTTTAAATCTCGACTCTTTCTCATATTGCTTGAAGGCGGAAATTGGGATTTTTTTAAGAATTGTATAGACCAAAAATGAAGACAGTTCAGGTATAACCTAATGTAGTGGGATGATAATAAAACTTGTGAAAAAGCAACTCGTAATAATATTTATTAGTACCTGTGCTCACTTGATCTATTTATCATCTTCAACTCTCTCTCTGACGCCCCAAGTTCCAATAGGAGCCAAATTGTAAATATTTAAAAAAAATTGCACGCCTTATTACTTTTGAATATCCTCATTTCTTTCATCATGTTTCCAATATATTATCTAAGCGTATTTGATTTTAGCCTGGGCAAAAAAGTAATTTTTATTTTCAATAAAATAAACTCAATGACTGTTTTTTACCTATGTATATAGGATCAAAGAGAGGAAATTAGAAAATGGAAAAAAAATATTTCAAAATGGAAAAATATTTTTCTACATTTTTTTAAAAATGTATGTTCAGTATAGGTACTCCAGTGTCACACTGGCAGAGTGTGTGTGTGTGTGTGGGTGTGTGTGTGGTAGGTTTTTAAAAGTAGGCGTACATACGGAATTCAAATTTTGCAAATCAGTCAAGCAACACCCGCAGCATTTGTAGCCATTATCGGAATACAAAATCAAAGGGAAGCTCCTTCCAGAAATAGAATTAATTGCTAAAATAAAAAAAAAGAGTAAAAAAAATTTCTATTTTACCCCACGAACATTAAACTTAAATGAAATCATAAATACCATTCCAATTTCCATTTCCTGTTATGACTCCATAATTTTATTCGATTTCAAAGTCATTATTTTTCATTCACATTTTTTCTCTTGTATTTATCAAATTACCATTTTGAGTTGAGAGATGTTTTGGCTTGTGTGCATATATGACGTCTTTTTAGTTACCTGCCGCCCCTAACAACCCGCACCAGCTGTATGTGTAGAATGATGCTTCCAAATCTTACTGTAGTGAAATGTTTCCGTACAACTTTTACTTACTTACGTGGGCAGGTAGGTATAAAGTTTCGGAAGGAAATATTTCTAACTTTAATGAAAATCCAAATCCAAAAAAAAAAGTTGATCCAATCCTAATCGAAGGTAAAAGATAAAAAGTACTTACCTATATGCACTAAGAATGAAGACAAAAATCAAAGGGAATATCGACTCAAAAATTTTTGCACTTTTTAAAGACATAGAAATACACAATTTTACACATTTCAAAAACATGCAATTAGAACATTTTAAACTTTTTAAAAACTCTATTTCATTGAAAGTTCTACAGTATTGAAATAGCTCCAGTAAGTGCATGAGTAATATGTAGTAACTACGACTACAACTTTGTCATTTATACATTGTCGACGAAGAATTAAATCTGACTATCTTCTTCTAGTGCTTAAAGCGAAACTAACTTTTACCATTATTCACTAAAAGTGAATCTGACTATCTTCAATTTTCACAAAATACCATTAAAAGGAGGCGAAAAAAACTATAATATGTGGTAATGCAGCATGTCATGAAGTAGAAGTAATCGTTTAGGGGTCGTCCATAAATAACGTCACAAAAATTATTGCTTTCTTAGAAAACATCTACTCTCTTTATCAGTGCTTAGCTATCACAAGGCATGCCATAAATACCATACAAGACCCACACACGCTCAACGTGACATCAATCATGGACAACCTATGATAAATATTTTATTTTTAAAATTTCTAACCATTGATTTTATTAGTAGTTATTGATAATCTGAATCACTGTGTCAACGTTTTACAGACTAAACACAGCATTTAGAAAATAGGTCAAATTTTTTACAAATTGCCTTGACGTAAATTACTATTTTTTCCTGTCCTTACTTTTTTTTAATAGGAAAATAAAACCGAAAATTAGAAACTACTCGAAATGATGAGTTCACGTCCCAACATCGGCTCAGCCAGAATGTACGACGAGTACATGGAGCACAAGAAAGAAATGTTACAACATGAACAGGACAGTGGGAACAGTGCGAATGGGAAGGGCGAAAAGAAAAAGTGCGACTCACACTTACTATTCCGCTCTAGAGGCTACTCAGACCTCTACCACACGTATCTGCTGCAGTGTGAAGCTATGGCAAATAAAATCGAAAAATACTCATCGAATCCCGGTCCCTGTCCTGGGCCTGGAGAATTATTTCTCATTTACATTATTATCTCAGACATGACATAAATTTTGTTGGGCAAATTAAAGCTGTCTAATTTTAGTATGTAGACTATATGTAGATGTTTTATTTAATTTTTTAGCATTGAATAGTACAGGATTAATCACATGGATCAAAATAGTTAATATCATTTCGTTTAATTTTTATAATTTAGTACAAAATTGTTATTTAATTTGTTAAAATAATAGCTGTATCAAATTTTAATATCTGTCGCAATGCTAAATGTACAAAATGCAACATAACAAATCTATTTACACACTATTAACACATTTAAATTGAGTAATTTGTGTCAGTAATTATAAAAATAAGAAACTATTTAGGTTTAGCTGTTTTTTTCAAATGTAACAAAATATTTTATTTGGTATGTTGTACAAATTAGATTGTCAATTAAAGTTGACAGCAATAATAATTATGTTAAAAGTATAAATAATAAAATCGTTATTGTTATTTGTAATGTTTAGAAAATCGTTCGCATTTTATTTTAAAGAATTTTCGCCGTAAGCATTACCATAACAGGATGAAAAACGTGATAACTTTTCCTTGTTATTGATTTTATGTTTTTGGTAGTTTGGATGTCATATGCCATCAGTAACTGTAAATAAACATATTTATCCCTCTAGTCACGTCATTTGTAAACGATCCCTCATTACTTTTAAGGAGGCATTTATTGATTGAGCGAGAGTCGAGCGAATGTCAGTGAGTGAATAAAAGAGAAAGGCTTCTCCTCTACACTCTTTGCTTTACAGTTCTACGGCTACTCATTCACATCATTGGTGATTTTCTTATCGTTAGTTCATAGTTTGTGTTTGTACCACACCATTGCAGTTCCATCTTAAGGCTCAAACCAAAGCACAGTTGACAGTCAGTGCTTTTTAAATCCAGTGCTCACTTATTTTATTAAATCTCTTTTTTCATTCCGTCATAGTAAAACCAGAAATTGTCTTTTATTGTGCAGTGCAGTGAATTGTGAATTATTTTTTTTGTGCTTTTTGGCATGGCATTGCATACATTAAGATTCAAGTTTGAATTTGAAAAACCTTGAGATGGCTTGTTTAGCACTTTCAAAAAGTTGTAAATATTAAATTTTAGAATTCGATTTGTTCTGTAGATAAATCTGCTTTTTGAACATAAATCATGGTTCTAAGTATTTTACATGTTAGTTTTCAATTTCTTAAAAAAGAGAATTTTGTTGTTAAGCTGTCAACAATTATATATTTAATTTTTTTAAATTTTCTTTTAGATGTAAATTAGGTGATTTGCACGTTTTTAAAAACTATCACGGACTAATTTTAAAAAATTGGACTTTACAAAATTTAAAATATTTCATTAGCTTCTAAAAAGCTAAAAATAGAGCATTTTAATTTTAATACGATAACGCATTGTAGCACAGTAGCATCCAAGGTTAACATAGCTATTTTAATATTGCAAAAACTTGTGTTTTGGTTTTGTACTTAAAAATAAAAATTTGTATTATTGTTATTGTGACTAGTTACTACGTTGCACCTTTGTGGCTTCTATTTATTCTCATTTTTAAAGCACAACAACAACAACATTACAATTTTTAAATAAACAAGATTTTGATATAATTACTACTGTCCAATACGATTCATGAAAATTGAGAATTTTTCAACATAAAAATAAATCTTTTGCTTCCTTATCTAAAATCCACATAAAATTTCAAGGTGTTTTTTAAGACCATTAGAAATATGGCGTGACATACTATGTACATGCAGGTCTATACACTATACATAATTTCTTTTGCTTCAAGCCTAATATAAAAATAGGGTATCAACACACGATGTATGTGTACGTAAGTATATATAGGTAATTGGCCTTTGGTGTGTATGCAGAGCCTATGTAATTATTTCGTATTAATTCAAATACTTTTCATACACTGCACCTTGATCCTTCTACTTTTTATTTTCTTTCTTGCACAATTATGAATTATAAGACAAATCACTAGTGAAGAATCAAAACAAACATTTAATTTTCGGACGTAAAAATTGCATAACCCACCTGCAAAACTTGTAAATATTAAAAAAAAACTACCTAAACAGCCTGTTTTACACTTTTTAAACACGTTAACAGAGAGCAATGTACACTTTAAAAAAAAAATTATTTAATAAGACTATAAAATATTTTAAAACAAGCCAATAAAAATATTTGCACTTTAAAAAAAAACTTTTACATTTCCCCAAAAACATGTAAATTTATCAAACGTTTTGTACTAAACAAAAAAGTAAATAAAATAATTTGCAATTTAAAAAAAGTCTGAGAGCCTAGATCATTTCGCACTTTCTTAAACATTCAAATATAACATTTTTCACTTTTCAAAAAATCCAAGCAAAATGTTGTGCATTTTTCCAATACAACAAATTCAAACAATTTCATGTTTCTCAATACTTGGAAACAAGATATTTTGCACTTTTCAAAAATATAATAATAACATATTTTGCACTTTCGTAAAAACAGGTACATAAAATAAAATCGAGTTTTTCCAGAACTTTTTACATAAAACATTTTGCTCCTTTAATCTTACTGTTTGTTTTAATTGCCATATTTTATTTTTTGCATAAATTACAAATGGCTTGTTTTGATTCTACACTCACGATTAATTCTACTGTTCAATTACAGCCTTTAGTATTGTGTCATTACCTACTGAAGTACTTAAAAGCATATACCTGTATATATATGTATTGATAAACTACAATAAAGTACGTGAGAACGACTCCAATTACCCGCAAGTATCATTATAAATATCGTCTGTGAAGAACCAAAATGACCCATATCCAATTGTACTTACAATCAAAATGAGCTATGCCATCAAAACAAAATGAGAAAAATGCGTAAAATGTTAATTAAAAATTTTTAAGAAGCGTAAATTTTTCTATGTAACTGTTTTTGAAAAGGTGCAAAAATGTCTAATTCCATGTTTATGAAAAGTTGCAAAATTTACCTATTCAATGTTTTTGAAAAGGTGCAAAAAGTTCTAATTCTATGTTATGAAAAAGAGCAAAATGTTCTATTTACATGGTCTCAAGACATACTTGAATATTTTTGTAGATAGTGGATATTGTTTTTAGCTCCAAATGGATATGGGTGATTTTGGTTCTTCATAGGCAATATATCAAGTTGGAAACGGAAAAATATTCTTTTGTGAGAGAGTAAACTTTTATCTGGATCTGAACGTAATGCTTGAGTAAATTCTGGCTATATAAAATGAATAATTTTGAAAGAAAAGCAAAAAGAGGCGCTTGCCATTCATTCAGTGCATTTTTCAATTTTTGATCCAAAATACCAGTCCTTCCACTTGGAATTCAATAGAATCTTGATCATGTTACAACTTTCATCTTAAGACATGTCATCAATACTCTTACGATTTGTTTTCAAAGAAATTTGTGTAAAGGCCGTAAAGGGCCGGATCCGGATAATACGGCCAGCGCATAGGCAGTTGCCGCTGCGTAAACGAAAAATATGTGATAAAAAATTTGAATCTTTTCTAAAAAAAACTTGTAAATACAACACTTTTGTTCACCATAGAAAGCACTTAATAAAATCAAAATGATTGTATTTGTGTAAAAAAAATTTTCGAATAATTCCAAAGTAAACCATTACAATTTTCGTAAGACTTAATTCGGCAGCCCCCCCCCCCCCTCCCCTAAGGAACAGTTTCGCTGCGTAACGAAAATACCTAAGCACGGCCCTGCTAATTTTATGTTTTCGGGAATTGCAAAAAAGGTTTATTTGAATGCTTTGATGACATATTTAAACATTTTTGTAAATAGTGTAAATTATTTTAAGCTAAACATCGATATGATCCCTTTTGGTTCTTCACAGACGATATGTAGGTAAATATATTTCAAAAAACAATATTCTAATTCACAGTTTTCTGAACCATTTTTAGATGCTGAGCTTAAGCATCTATTGGAATGGCTATGTCCGTCCGTCTGTCTGTCTGTCTGTCCGTCTGTCTGTTCTTTATGCGCTACAGGTCACAGTTTTTAAGCGATATTCGTCAAATATTTTTTAAATGGCCACAAATGCGAATGAGAAGTGCCCTATTGTTTTTGAGAGCGATCGAACTAACCAGTTTTTCACAAATAACAGTTGACTGGACCAACTTTTTTAGCCATCTAAAAGCATTGGAGAAAAACGGGTGATTTGCCGCTTTGCATCAGCCAAATGCACCAGCTAAATGGTTTCCTTACAGGCGCCAGTCAATGCACCAGAAACATGCACAAGTCATCAGCACAAGCTACCCGCAGAAGTTACCTGCACCCACAAAGTATCCCTAAGGGGGGAGGTGTACTTAGGTTCACCCAAGAAGACGTCCCGACAATCTCAACTATTTTTTCTTAAACTATGAAAAAACTTTAAATACTTGCACCTCCCACCCACAAAGTATCTCCTAAGGGGAGGTGGTGTACTTAGGGTCACCCGCAAATGACGTCCCTAAAATCTAATTTGTTTTTGCTAAAACCATAAAAAAACTTCAAATACTTGCACCCCTACCCCCAAAGTATCCCCTATGGGGAGAAGGTGTACTTGGGGTCACTCACAAATGACGTCCCAAAAATCTTAATTTTCTTCCTAAAAACTTTAAATACTTGCACCATTACCCACAAAGTATCCCCTTAGGGGGGGTGTACTTGGGGTCACTCACAAATTAAGTCCTAAAAATCTTCATTTTCTTGCTAAAACCATCAAAAAACTTTAAATACTTGTACTCCCCACCCACTAAGTATAACCTCAGGGGAGGGAGGTGTACTTAGGGTTACTTACAAATGACGTCCCAAAAATCTCAACTATTTTTGCGCAAACTAATAAAAAACATTAAATACTTGCACCCCCCACCCACCAAGTATCCCCTCAAGGAGAAGGAGTGTACTTAGGGTCACCTACAAATGCCGTCCTAAAAATCTTAATTTCTTTGCTAAAACGAATAAAAAACTTTAAATACTTGCACCTCCAACCCCACGAATTATCTCTTGAAGGGGGAGTGGGGGAGGCTTTACCAATCAAAACAAGTCAAAATCTTAAAAATATAAATTTTTCTTATGCCTAATGCTTTACCAACCGCAAACTAATGCTCCCCTACTCAACAAATCATCCTTATTAAGTTCAAGGAGGGGGGGTGGGGGAAATTTAGGGTCAATCGTAAAATACGTTCTAAAAATTCGAAGCCTCAAAGCCAAGGTTGAAATGGAGCACGCGACACCTCGAGTCCTGTAAACAGCAATGGGTCAGTAATAGCCTGAGCTAAGAAATGTCTGATACGAATCTGTGAGCGTGTCAGATATGGAACCCATAAGATACATAGAGTCCCGTAAGCGAGTTTGCTTTTTTCCCTGTCGTTTCAACAGAAATTCCTGCTACGTTTCGTGAAATATTATTATTGTACATATTAGGATCGTCCAACAATGTCGTCACTAAAATATTGCACTTTAGAGGGTATAGAGTGTATTTTATGTAAATAATGTGAAAACATGCATCGATTGACTGAAGTCAATATTTGCTGTAAGCTCAGCATCTACTTCGGGCCCACGGTAGGCAAATCCGGCGCGAAGCGCCGGATTTTTTCAGTATTGTACTTTGTAAAGTAAAACATTTATATCGTTTTTAATTTTTTAGGGTAGATTATTTTGATGGTTTGCTCAAGACTTAAATTTACGAATAATTAGGTTACCTCTTTAACTTGAAGATTTAGCTTGTAAGTAATTCAATCAAGTATCGAACTTATTTTTGTTTCTTTACTGTACAAGAAATGCGTGAACCGAATTCGTTTAAAAGGGTACAAATGCAGCCGAAGCCACAGCAAGACAGAGATGCGAATTGAAAAGCAGTGACGGTATAAACTTTAAATTAAATTGAAATTAAAAATAAAAACAGAAAAAATAGAGACAACGAATTCGACGATTTTAATTAAGTTCAGCTTCCCACAGCGTTCAGTAATAATAAAGTGATCAAGTGAAGATCTCATCTTGAGATTTTTTACGGCGAATGTGACACGTATTTTAGACCGATGGGGAAGCAGTCGAAATGCATAATTACATGATAATGTAATATACGTACGTCAAAATAGATCAACTGGACACAGTGTAATTTATTTAGAGCACTTTAGTAGAAGCTGCTAAATTTAAATAAACTATTTTGCAGTTTTGAAATGCATTTAAATAGGATTTTTTGGAATTATGAAATGCATGTAAATATGAAATTAGGCATTTTTTAAATTCATGTCAATAGGACATTTTGCAGGTTTAAAATTCATGCGAATAGGATATTTTGCAATTTAAAAATGCATGCAAATATGATATTTTGCACTTTCAAAATACATGAAAAGGGGATATTTTGCACTTTTAAAATTCGTGCAAATAGAAAATTTTACACTTCTTAAATTCGTACAAATAGGATATTTTGCACTTTTAAAATGCATGCAAATTGGACGTTTTGCACTTTCAAAATACATGCTAATACGTAGTTTATTTCGTACAATTTCAGAAGGAGGTGAAAAGAGCATTTTGCACTAATAAAATATATGCACGCTGAACAATTTGCAGTTCAAAATGATACAATTACAAAAAGTATATAGTTTTTATAACGCTTGCAAAATTAGGTCAACGCACAGTATAAAATTACGCAAATCGAACATTTTCCACATTTTTCTATTTATAGCATTTTAACAGAGCTCATTAGCAATGTGAGTTTGACATTGGCTGTTTTAATACTTCTCGCTCCCGTTTTTAGTTTTTCAAACTGAATTCAATTTTTAGTTTTCAATATTCCATGTACACATTTTTGCAGTTATTTAGATTGGGCGAAATTAAAATTCCATGCAAATGTATACACTACTTGCAAAATGTTTCAGAATGTTTTTAAGAAGTATTAGCAAAACTTGTAAAAAATTCTTACCATAAATTACAAAAAAAGTATGAGGTACAAAGTAAATAATAAATTACTGTAAGAAAAGGTAAAAACTTGATAGGCAGGGGTAGTGGTTGTTATAGATAGTTTGCATTTAGTAGCAGATTTGACTTACTAACCACTTATTAACTAATTGGGTTGGTTTAAACAGTCTCTGTGGCCATCCTGAGTATGTATGTAACTATTTGGTGATCTCGAATGAATAAAACCCAGCATAATAATAATAATAATAATAATAATAATAATAATAATAATAATAATTAAGTGATTTATCATAGAAAGCAGTAAGTATATATTAAGATTTCAGAATCAGTTTTGCTTCAAAACCAATGAGCAGAAATATTTATCTTTTATCTTTTGCCAGCGTATCTTGAATCGCTTTCTTGTCTGGCGATGTTAGTAAACACTAAATTCTGAATAACAGGAGTCGCAGTCAGTCCATTAAATTATACTCAACTAGGCATAAACATTCTAAAATTCAATCATGTCTTGTTATTTGGATCAATAAATTCCAAATATAAGTAGAAATTAGAGTACAAAAATTTTTAACATATAAATAAAATGAAAAATTTGAGAAAAACCAGCTTGCCATATTTGTTCAAAAATCTAAGCCGTTATGATTTTCAATTTATTATAAGTTTAGTTTACCGTCCTAAAAATTCTCAAAATTCTCAAAATTCAAATGTAGCATTATGCCAGTTTATAAAATTATAATCAGGATATTACATAAATTGAGTAAAATCAGTTGCAAACTGTCATTCCTTAAGTATTTTTAATTAATGTTCTGATTAAATAAGAAATTTATTTCTAGAAATTTGTTAACTTTCATTTCAGTTTCTTTTATTTTGGCACTCTTTAGTAAATACAACTATGATGCCTGTGTGTTAAATATTCGCCCAGTGGCCTCTAGTACCCTACTTTAACAGTCGTACCCTACTTATTTCATTTGTACTCTATCAATACAGACCCTAGCGATTCCCTTTTCTAATTCGTACCTTTGCAAATCGTTCCGCTCAAAATATTCTACGTGATATTAGTTTTATCGACAAAATAAAATAATTTTATTTATAAAATTTCAATGTAGCCTCGCTCTCTTTCTTTTCACTATTATTAGTACAGAATTTTGGAAAGCGTTGAGACTAAATGACCTTCATCTAATATTGTAATCATTCTATAATTTATGCTTATGATTTATTTAAATAGTTGTTAGTATAGTCAAATAATAAATTGGGTATATTCGGGATCCTAAAATATAATGCATTTGAATGATTTATTTATTTCATAACATGTTGAATCTCTGTTTATCTTATCAATAGGAGCTTACAAACAATTTTAAAGAACCTAATAGGAATTTTATTTTAAAAACTGCTTTAACTATTATATCTGTAATGCAGTACCTGTAATTGAAAACTATTTATCACAGAATAACATAATTAAAAATTTTAATTTTAATAGACATTTTTGCAAGTGTATTATTTCCCAAAGGAGGATCAATAAAATATGTTAGAGAAATAAGTGTTGAAAGAGCCCATAATTTCCTCATGAGGTTAAACTACAAATTGACAATTGACTAACAACGTAATTGTATCAAAGTGATTGCAGGAAATTAAAATTGACGACACGTTGCCTATGTGCAAGTTTGTTGGTTAGAAGAAAGTGTGCGGCCATCTGGACAGTCACATTTTGTGACCACGGCCTGGTTCCCAGTGGACGGAGAAGGAAAGCAGAGATGCGAGCATTGACCACCGATCCGGTTTTCACAATAATTGACTCCCTCCGGTTGCTTCGAAAAGTGATAAGCATGAAGAGTGTAATACGCATCATTCTGAAAATTGCAAATATAACATTCAGTGAATTTATATTATTTATTGCAAATGTAATTACAAAAAGCTACATAATAAAGTAGTTATACAATTATATTGAATACTAAGGATACCAGGAAATGCAATCTAGCTTTGTTTTATTTTTACCCAGTCAGTATATGAATGTATTTTTGTCACTTCTCCGCCACCACACTTGTTAGTTGTGTACACTGCTCTTGTTGAGTAGTCTCCCCAGTACACGTAATCCCCGAATGTTGTTATGGAACCGAATTCGCTATTAGAAAACGTGGGTTGAGTTGCTTGGTAAACTATTTTTGTGTCAGTTCCATCTGGTTTTATCGAGTGTATTGCAGAAGGATGGTTGTGCATTGTCCAGTAAAGTCGATTCTGTGTCATATCTAACGCAAGGTGATAAGGATGTTTTGAAGTTAAAAATGTTGCAAGAACTTTCCGCTGGGATCCATCCATTCCAGCTCTTTCAATTACGTTAGTATTGTGATCCACCCAGTACATCCACCTTTCAAATTGTGTTGTATTTAAAAAAATATTCCCTCTATTAATTCTGACGATAAACAAAATTTAAAAAAAATGTCTGTACGGAAGTTGTTTAATAGTTTTTTAAGTTGTGATTTGTTTAAAGTTTCTTGACACTCTTAATATTACAAAATATTTCAACAACCAATTCTGTTCAAATAGTTAGTGACAGTACCTTATTCGTTCCTCTGAAAATAGTGTCACATGAGGCACTTGAAAATGTTTAATGACCATTGTTTTTTTTAAATGTGTTATAACCTATAGAAACAACTTTTCACGTACATATCACGATTTTTCTTTGGTACCTATTTTACTCACCCGTTCAATGGGTCCACAACAATTGAAAGTACCTCAGTGACTCCAGTGGTAAAAAGAACCTTTTTCATGGTCCCATCCAAATTGGCAACACTGATTCTGCCTTTATTGCTATCCGCATAGTACACGTGACTGAAGATCCAGTCAACTGCTAAACATCTAATGTCGGATCTAGGTTCATCTACAACAACTGTTTTTGGAGCTCCAGGACGAATAGATGCTGTGTAAATCTTTCCGCTTTTATCACTCCAAAACATGGAATTTGTTCGATACAACAAGTCCAGCGCTCGATTTATAAATCCACGACTCTGAATTCTGGTCACCTGCGTTTAAGCCAAATGTCACGGTTTACTATTTCATTCAAGTTTTTTTTCCAATATGCGTAAAAAAATTGAAATTAGAACGTTTTTTTTAATTTGACAAACGAGTAAAGGTACCTAACCGTGCATGATTAAAAAGAATATAAAAACGCTTGTCTTACATTGTTTCGTGATAAGGAAAATTGTTCAATGCCTCCGCTGCTGCCGATGCTCCCAAAAATAAGAGTAGCATTTTCGTTTTCTAATTTACATTTGCTGATGTCAACTGGATCTTGAACGTAGCCATCACGGCATCTGCACTTAGCGTTTCTGTTCACAGAAGCACAAGTTCCGGGATGCATGCACTCGTTCTTGTCTGTAAAGTTGTGTAAATCTTGAGATTGTGTAATAAAATCGTGTAATCCTTTCAAAGTAAAATGCAGAAACTAAAAAACATTTCAAGTTGAACGTTGCTTAATGGCACGTGTAGGCTGAGCACTTGATACAATGTGCACACATTTTTAGCAGAGTACCAACCTAATCTTGTGATTCGAAATGCATTTAAAGTTACTCTAAACGACTTATCAAAAGAAGCTATACTCACGTTCGCAATGGTTTCCAACATACTCTTCAGTGCAGACGCAGCTGAAGCTATTTGTGCCGTCAGCGCAAGTCCCTCCATTCAAACAGCGGCTGTGCCCTGCGCAGTCATCAACGTTAGTTTCGCAGTTTTCACCCGAGAATCCTGCTGAGCACTCGCAGTAGCGCTCATTATTATTAAAAGTACACTTGCCTCCGTTCAGGCATGGATTTAGACCACAGACCAACTTGTGTTCAAGGGTACCTAGGTAGGCACTAGAATTAGTACGTGTAACTTTGATAATAATAATTATGTATTAAAATGTTACACAATATTACCCTATTTACACTTTACTATTGCTTCTGGCTTAAGTCAACTACAAAAATTTTTTTTTTAATTATTAAGGCCGGTAAATACATTATTCACTTTAAAATAATTATTAAAATAAGTTGCCAAAATAATTAGTTAAAACTTACTTCCAAAGCTCTGCAGATTTAATATTTCCTTTCTAATGTCCACGACAGTTGCTTCCAATTCGGAAATTCGATTATTCTCTTCAATTTCCCGCTTTAGAAACGAGGGGCTCAAAGTTCCATTTGCATATTCAAAAACAACCGTGTCGTTCAAATCATTACAAAGACGGAAATTGGAGAAGTCGCAGTTAACAAACAGGGACACGTAGGTTCCTTCTTCTTGTTTCCTCAAAAGTAAGTTAAAGGATTCAGTGTAGGTTTCCGGTTGGATTTGGGTGAATTCTGAATTTGTAAACATTACAAGAACTGTTGTGTTAGATGTTTGAAGTGTTGTCAGTGTTGAAATAAAATCATTACCAGCTCCAATGTATTGAATGTGACTGTATTTATTTTGAATTGTGTTGCAAAGAGCAGTGTTTTCTATTGTGCTGGACAGGTTCAAAAATTTGTAATTTAAGATTTCCAAACTGAATTTAGAGTTTCTGAAATCTTCCAATAAATCTGACAGCACTTGGTTTTCTTGCAAACCTAAGCGGACATCAACTACATATTTTTTTAATGTTGTAGTAAAATTATTTTTAAAATTTTGAAAGTTGGAAACGATGGAATTAATTGTTGCTGCAGTTTGTGGGCCGACGCAATTCGGATGGCCATTTATTTGCTGTTTAATTTCATGAACTCGATCCTCAGCCGAGCGCAGGTCTTGAAAGGCGTCAATAATCTCGCTGAGTGTGAAATAATTTATTTTGTGGCCAGTTATGTTTTGCATAATCACGCCCATGTGATTCCTAATCATGTTAATCGGTGTAAGTGTATACTGAAGGGGGATTCCTTTGCCTTGGTTTACGCCTGCTATTAGGGTTGGAACTTGGTTCAAAATTTCTTTTACTTCTTTTGCGGTTGTGGGGATTTCATTGGGTAGGGGAACATCGCTGGTGATTGACATTGAAAAGTTTGAATTAATTTCGTCAGATGGCAAAAGCTTCCCTCTCAGATTTCGGAGCTCTTTGTTTAAGGAATTCTGAATTTTTCGAATGTCGTCGTGGGTTTCAATTGCACTTGCGTCTAACGTGACTGCAACTGTGGCACCCCACGTGATGGATGTAACCACGTGGGTGGCCTCAATGTGCTTCAAAATGTCTTTGTTGTACAAATTTGTATTTGAAAGTCCTTCGTGAAATGCCCAGAGGCTCGTTGTCACCGTTTGGTATTTGTATGTTAGAGTGCCGCGCAGTTGTGACGATTGCTTGCTTTGGTTCAAAATTCTTGCTGCTCCACGTGCAGTCGTGATGCCAGTTAAAATATTTACAGCTTCGTTCGGATCAATATTAAAAAGTTTGAACTGATTTTCTAACAAATTCCAAATTCCAGCTTCTGTTCTTTCAGTAGGGTTTTGAGTTTCACTAATGTGTTCAGTAGGGATTTGGCGCCTGAATACGCCGACGTTGATAATGTGGTCAATGTTTGCATTGTAAAGATCGCCTAAGCTGGCAATTCGTTTTAGCGCTGGAACTTGAATTTGGCGCTCTGTTGAAGCGCTGCAGCAGGGTAGCAGGACATATGTCAGAAGCACTATTGCTTCCAGCAGCTTCCACATGGTCATTTTTAAGCAGAAGTTTATATTTATTTTGTTGCCTTTGGAAGACGTTGATGGCATCGACAGGGGCACCCACGTGAAAATTGTGTCAGTATTTTGACTCCAGAAGTTGACTGTTGGACGGACAGAATTCAAAAGGAAAAAATGTAATCAACAATACTTTTAAAAATTTTTTTGTAGTTTGATTTAATTACGCGTAAACTATTTAAAATAAAACAAGAAATAAAAGTAGCCGGTAAACGGCATCGATATAGGAATTAAACACAGCTTTTTGAAATTTGCATTAGCATTAAGGATGCTCTCAAAATGTGCTATCAACGATTAAGAAGATGATTGTACATGGGATAAAAGTATATGAGACTAATTAAGTTTTTTTTTAATAGACAGGGATGTTTTTTGTATCCCCTTAAAATTGCGATAGTGAATATCTTATCTGCCTAGTAAATAGCTAAGTGACCTAAAACATATAACACACTATGAAATGGTAATTATTGTGTGGGTTTTTTGGGATACAACGCGGGTCAGTTATATAACTCTGATTTAAATAGTACACGTGGCGTACAACTACAAATACAAGAGTTTATTAAGTATTATATTCAAGTATTAGGTTTACTATTTACAGATTTTTAAAAGCATAACATTATTTTAAGACCACTAAAGTAAGTCTCAACATTTTAAACTCACCCCAGTTTTAGGGGTTCAATTTCTTTGTAGAAGGAATTTTCAGGCGAGATATTTATTTTTTGATGAAAAACCTATTTTATTTTAATTCGATGCTCCGATTAACTACTAAGGGTCACGTGGTTTTAATTCAACAAATTAAAAACCAAAAATCAGGTGTGTCATAATTTTAAACTCACTTTACAATTTTGAAAATTTAAATAGCATAAACTTCTAACTAAACTTCTGAAAATTACACAAATTGGGATGTGTACATTCACGGATTGTCTATGAGGAAAATAATGACAGATTTGCATCTTCAGCTAAATAAAATACCCATTATCTACGAAAATATTGAAATATATCTTAATTGCATTTAAAGAGAACATTTAAGACTTTCAAAAATATGCAAATCATACATTTTTGCAGTTTTTCAAAAACGTGTAAATAAAACATTTTGCAGTTTTTCAAACACGTGTGAATAGAACATTTTACACTTTTCAAAAATATGCAAATCATACATTTTTGCAGTTTTTCAAAAACGTGTAAATAAAACATTTTGCTGTTTTTCAAACACGTGTGAATAGAACATTTTACACTTTTTAAAAACATGTAAATCATACATTTTGCAGTTTTTTAAAAACGTAAATAGAAAATTTTGCAGTTTTTCAAAACGTGTGAATAGAACATTTAACACTTTTCACAAACATGTAAATCTAACATTTTGCAGTTTTTTAAAAACGTGTGAATAGAACATTTTACACTTTTCAAAAACATGTAAATCATACATTTTGCAGTTTTTCAAAAACGTGTAAATAGAAAATTTTGCAGTTTTTCAGAACGTGTGAATAGAACATTTTGCGGTTTTTTAAAAACTTGTAAATAGAACATTTTAGACTTTTCAAAAACATGTAAATCATACATTTTGCAGTTTTTCTAAACGTGTAAATAGAACATTTTGCTGTTTTTTAAAAACGTGTAAATAGAACATTTTAGACTTTTCAAAAACATGTAAATCATACATTTTGCGGGTTTTCCAAAACGTGTAAATAGAACATTTTGCGGTTTTTTGAAAACGTGTAAATAGAATATTTCTCACTCCTCGAAAACATGTAAACTAGAACAATTTGCACTTTTCAAAATCATCAAAGTCAGTGAGACTCTTTACGCTTTTAAAAAACTCCTAATAAACATTTTACACATGTACCTCAATTTGTTTGTATGACATAGCTCATTTTGATTCTAGCTTTAATTGGATTTAGGTCATTTTGGTTCTTCACATACAATATATCGCATATGACTTACAGTGACCCGATGATCAAAGTTAATAATTTTAGTCATAGGTAATCAATGTGAGAGTACGCATCCCTGCTTTCGTAGTTTTTAGGAGATTAGCCTGCAGATATTGCTTTTTAAATTTAGAAAATCGTGAAGTTAGTTTAAAATTAGAAGACACTCAATTTGCGGTTTATAATTATTTACATAAGAACCCCACGCCCACTAGGGTTCAGTCAGAGTCGAATCATAATTAATAGTGGGTTTCCATTAAAAAAACATTAGATAAAAATAAACTATTAAAAATTGGACTGACTTTAAATTAAAAATTTTGAGACATACTGTTTACTGTATGTTTACTTTCTACGTGTTAGAAATCTCAAAATGTTCTATTAACCCACTTTTAAAAATTACAGCGAGTTAAATTTCGTTATGTTTACGAATTGCAAAATCTCTTATTCACTTATTATGTTCGATACTTCGATGGCGTTAATTTAAGTATTTTTAGGAAGCAAGTGGTATATATTTTTCATTACATTTTATATAATTAGATTTAAAGCATGCAAAGGGTTTCAGTAATCTATTTTTTTTAAATTAAAGTTCTGAAGTGGTGTCTTTTATTTTTAAAAGTGCAAATAACCTAATTTTTTTTTAAATTTAAAAATGTTCTATACTAGTAACATTTAAAATTCAAATTTCAAAATTATGTAAAAATTACTTTATACATATACACATTACATACATACATTACATACATCAAACAGTAGAATGTAAGGGCACAAATGCCCAGGGCACTCGCAAACAGACACAAACAACTACATTTTAACATTATGTGGGACTCCACTGGTATTTAACAAATTATTTCTAAATATATAATAATATGAATAAATGCGTATAGCCAGTCCCATGGGCGACAGCCCAAATGGGACTTATGAATAATAAAAAAAATGAAATACTAGTAACATTTTTTAAAACGCACAATGTTAAATTTAGTTTTTGTTACAACGATCCAGCTAGTTATGTTTCTACCAATTTTCGAAAGTTTCAAAATGCTATTTTGTTTTTTTAAAATGCAGAACTTATTTTTTTAATTCTACAATGTTCTCTGTGTTTGAATTTAAAATGTGCGAATTGTCATATTTAGGTACCTGCTATTAAAAATTAAAATATTATTATGCTCTATTCATCTCTGTTTAAAAACTGCAAATTTTCAAACTTACATAATTACATATCGTCAGTAAAAAATCATTCTGTCGTAAGTCAATTCAATTGTCAGCTGCTACCAAGGTCACCTACGCGTTTTCGTATGTATTAGGTGGGGGTGGTATACCTAAGTTTAATTTGCCCTCAAAATTAATGGAAGAAATTGGATTATATGCTCTTCGAGGATCCATTCAAATTTATAATCATCATATTAGCAATTATAAGTTTCATTAATATATAGATTTTTGTTACATTTATCAGCTACATATTATTTATTTAAAATTTTGTGAATTGTATACTGAGTCTTTAGGCTATTGTAATTGTACAACAGTGACTGAATGAAGTTTTTAAATATCGAGGGTGAAGTATCAAATTGGTTTTCTTCCATTTTTTCTTAAAAGCAAAACGGTTTCCTTCCAGTTTTGCTTAAAAGCAAAATAGTGTCCTTTTATTTTTAGCTGCGGACAGCCTTCGTACAGGCATAACCACACAGGGAAGACGAGTAAGCACGGTTTCATTGGGATCATACATAAATGACTTCACATAAATTAGGGGTCGTTCACAAATGATGCTAGGGTAGGTGCAAAAATTAAAGGGGTTGTGCATAACTGATGCTAGGGTAGGTGCAAAAATTAAAGGAGTTGTGCATGTATGACGTCAAGGATTGTTGCAAAAATTAAAGGGGTTGTCCATAAATGACGTCAAGGATTGTTTCAAAAATTAAAGGGGTTGTTCATAAATTACGTCAAGGATTGATGCAAAAACTTAAAGGAGTCGTCTATAAATGACGTCAAGGATTGTTGCAAAAATTAAAGGGGTTGTCCAAAAATGACGTCAAGGATTGTTGCAAAAATTAAAGAGGTTGTCCATAAATGACGTCAAGAATTGTTTCAAAAATTAAAGGGGTTGTTTATAAATTACGTCAAGGATTGTTTCAAAAATTAAACAGGTTGTCCATAAATGACATCAGGGATTGTTTCAAAAATTAAAGAGGTTGTCCATAAATGACGCCAAGTATTGATGCAAAAACTTAAAGGGGTCGTCCATAAATGACGTCAAGGATTGTTGCAAAAATTAAAGGGGTGGTCTATAAATTATGTCAAGGATTGTTTTGAAAATTAAAGTGGTTGTCCATAAATGACGTCAAGGATTGTTTAAAGAATTAAAAGGGTTGTCCATAAATGACTTCAAGGATTGTTTTTTTTAAATTAAAGGGGTTGTCCATAAATTACGTCAAGGATTGTTTTTTTTTAAATTAAAGTAGTTGTCCATAAATTACGTCAAGGATTGTTCCAAAAATTAAAGGGGTTGTCTATAAATGACATCTTTGGTTGTTCTAAACAATAAGGGACTGTGCCTGGTGTAAGGTGACATTTAATGAATTAAAGATGAGTTAGGACAGAGTAATGCCGAGCCTTAGCGTCTCTGTGATAGTGATGCTTGGTGTATGTGAGTGATGATGATCTAGAGTTTCGGAGTGATGCGTTAAATGAAGTAGCTGAGGGTTTCACGTTAATGATTTTCAATTGTCTTGGGAATTTATCTACACGCACACAACTTTAATGTTCTTCGTTTGGATCTTTTTTCTTCTGATCTACCACACGGTAAGCTAGTTTCTAGAGAAGAGAAGTGAGGCAGATTTGGGAATGTCAGAATGTGGCTTAAGTAGGAATCTGATTAGAAGTTTGGAGACATGCTTATCAGAGTGATAAGATGTTGCTTATGCTAAAGGATAGGGCAGGTGATTTTAGCGGAGCTCAAAATTCACATTATTACATATTTATACATGAATAAATATTTAATAATATTTTACTGAATGCTAAATTTGCTTCTACTTCTGTTTTACACAGAACATATACCCCCCCTTAGTCCATCAGAGCAACAATGAAAATGAGATTAATTACATGGACTGTACATTACATATTATAGTTGGGTGTCCACCAGTAGTCGGCAGAGTTTCACTATAGGTCGTTGGAACAACTTGCCATTAGCTGTCCTCACCGTGACGACTCGGACGAAGCCGTCTTCTTCCTTGTAAACCTGAGTGACTCGAGCCAACTCCCATCGAAGGGGTGGCAAGTTTTCTTGTTTTATGATGACCAGATCTCCTTCTAGTAGGTTATCCTTTTCTTGTGTCTATCCTTTTGGACAGGCCTGTAGACTGGACAAGTATTCTTTGCTCCATCGGTTTCAGAAGTGTTGGGATAGTTGTTGGACTAGTTGCCACTGGTTGAGACGCGATGGGTTGAAATTAGACAGGTCGACTTCTGGCCATGCTGTTAGCGGACGTTTAATAAGAAAGTGAGCTGGTGTTAGAGGTTCTAGATCCCGTGGATCCGTCGAGGCGGGCAACAGTTGTCCAGAATTTAGGATAGCCTCTACCCGTTTGAGTACCGTATAAAATTGTTCATAGGTGAGGCCGGCGTCCTTCATGATTCGGGTGAAGTGGTACTTCATCTTTTTTACGGCTGCTTTCCACAATCCTTCCATGTGTGGAGCACTAGGAGGAATGAATTTCCACTCAATTCCGTCGGCTAAAAGTTGCCTCAAAATTTGTGTTGATGTCTGGGGTTCCTGCAGCCACTGATACCACTCTTTTAGTGTGTTGGCCGCTCCTTGGAAGTTGGTCCCGTTGTCGCTGAGAATTTGGGAAGGTTTTTCTCGTTGACTGGTGAACCGGAAGAGAGCTCCAATGAATCCTTCGGTGGTCAAATCTGATACTAGTTCTAGATGGACTGCTTTGATGAAGAGACACACAAAGATACAAGCGTATGCCTTGTATCTTGCCTGCCCTCGGAGCTTCTGCACTTGGAGCTCAAACGGACCAGCATAGTCTACCCTTGTGACGGTGAACGGAGAAGAGGCGGTAACACGTTGAGGAGGAAGATCCCCCATCAGTTGCTGTTGAGTAATGGCTTTGGCTTTGGCACACACAATGCAGTGTCTTGTGACATTTTGAACTGCTCCTTGCCTAGCGGGTATCCAGTAGTTTTGCTGAAGGGACGCCCTGACTTGTTGTAGTCCCGCGTGGAGGAGGCAATGGTGTTCTTTCCGAATTATTAACTTTGTGAGATGACTGTCCTTCGGGAGGAGGATGGGTTGGCGCTGGTCAAGTGGAGCTGAGGATTTTTGGATTCGACTATTTACCCGAATAAATCGGTCCTCGTCTAAGATTGGGTTGAGAGAAGCGAGTTTGCTTGTTAAAGATACGTTGCCTGTTTTCTTCAGCTGGGCCTTGTCGACAGAAAAAGCTACACTCTGGACTTGCTTGATCCACACTAGAAGAGCTCCTTGGAGCTTGTGCACGGTAAGACTGGTGGTCTCGTTCGACTTAGAAAGTCCTCTTCGGCGGTTTGCAGTGACCCTCATCAATTTAGAGAGTAGAGAAAATGACTCTAGAAGCTTAGTAGTTGGGCACTTTGAGGTGGCGGCGTTAAGGTGAGTCATCTTTCGTTCTTCTTCTGTAGTTTGCGTTGGTTGCTTGTGGCATTGTGTCCACCGATGACAGCCAACTTAGACCATGCCACCACAAGTTACTGTGTTTGAGGGCCGTTGGTGTGATTCCGCGGGAGGCAGCGTCGGCGGGGTTGTCGTCACTGCGAACATGGTTCCATTTGGACGGAGGAAGGAGCTCCTGGATCTGAGCGACTCGATTACCGACGAATGTTGACCATCGGTTGGCGTTAGATGTGATCCAGGCTAGGACTATAGTAGAGTCCGTCCAGGCGTAGGCCTCCGGAGCGCCGGAGTCCAGTTGAGTTATTGCTTTTAAGACCCTTAAGATAAGCTTCGCCAGGAGGAGGGCTCCGCATAGCTCTAGTCAGGAAAGGATGGTTTGCTTGACTTGAGCCACCTTAGTCTTCGAAATGAGTAGATGAGGAGTAGAGTGATCCGTTACGGTGTACACTGCTGCTGCGTAAGCCTTCTCCGATGCATCTGAGAATCCGTGAAGGGTGAATATTGATTTAGCTGAGGGCAGCACCCACCGGGGGATGCGAATTGATTTAAGTTCCTGGAGGTCGTCTAGATACTTGGTCCATTGTTGAAGAAGTAGGCTGGGAGGTTCCTCATCCCACTCAACTTGTTTCGCCCATAGTGACTGCATTAATAGTTTGGCTGTAATTGTTACTAGGGCCACCCAACCGAGAGGATTAAAAACCTTGGCGATGTCTGACAGCACTGTCCTCTTGGTTTGGGGACGTCCATCCGGAGAAGAAACACCAAATAAGAAGTCATCGGAGCTAGAATTTCATTAGGTTGCTATAGTCGTCATAGTGTCGGCATCGGTGAAGTGAAGTAGTGTCTCTGCCTCTTGGTTTTCTTAAGGTATGGTTTAGAGAACTGCTTCGTTGTTGCACATCCATTTTTTCAGTGGAATTTGTCCGCTTTGGAGCAGCTGACTAATTTGGCTAATTAGGTGCATAACCTTGTCTGTTGTGGGAGCTCCTCCGAGCAAGTTGTTCACGTAGAAGTCGCGCAGCACTATACAGGAAGCTTTAGGGAATTTTTCAGCTTATTCCATTGCTACTTGGTTGACAGTGCGAGTGGCCAGGAATGGTGAGCTGGCTTGTCCAAACACGACGGAGGTGAGCCAGTAAGCGACGAGTGGTGAGGCATCAGTGGGGCGCGAGATGATCCTCTGGAAGTCCCAGTCGTCAGGGTGGACCTTCACTTGTCAAAACATCTTGACGATATCTGCCACCAAGAAGACCTTGTGCATTCGAAAGCGGATTAGGTGGTCCAGGAGGTCGTCCTGTACCCATGGTCACACCCGGAGTGTGTCGTTGAGAGAGATGCCAGTGCTACTCTTTGCGGAAGCGTCATACACCACCCAGAGCTTTGTGGAAGTGCTGGCGGCGTTAATCACGGCGTGGTGTGACATGTAGTACGTTCCCGGTCCGTCCTGCAGTTGCTGCTGAGGAAAGACCCTCCGCAAGTGACCCGAGGTAAGCATGTTCTCGAGGTCTTGGTAGTACTGCTCCTGCTTGTGAGGATTTCGGCGAAGTCTTGCTTCTTCTTGTAACAATCGGCGGATGGCGGATTTTTGTGACCGTCCCAATGGTTGCTGGGTTTTCTTGATGGGAAGCGGACGACAAATCTTCCATCTGCCTCTCTTGAGTGGGTAGTTGAGAAGTGTTTCTCACGCTCCTTGTCTTCTTGGGACTGTACCTTGGTGCTGAGCTCCTCTAGCTGCCAGAACTTCTGGAGTTCTTGGTCTAGGGTAGAAACAGTAGCATGGTGTGTATACACTTGATTGTTGCTGGCTCCGACCTTCCCCATGAGAGTCCATCCAAAGATGGTGTCAAAAGCAGTTGGAGTCCCTGGTGGACCCTTTACCTTCCCTTCTAGCATAATGTCGGAGTAGCAGTCCGCCCCCAGGAGCAAGTCAACTGAAGCGGGTCGGGTAAAGTTCTTGTCGGCTAGTTGCAGGCCCACAAGGTGAGAAAAAGTATAAGGATTAATCTGGCACGTTGGTAAACGGCCAGTGATGGTTTTAACAATAACGGCTGCAACTAGGACCACCACTGGGTTTGTCTTGTTTGAGGAGGAGACACTGAAATGGGCCACACCTGAGGACACTCCGGTGGGAGCTGACTGGAGCTGCTGCCGCCGGAGCTGGCTGAGGCGGGTTTTCTCGGCTTTCTTCATTGTCATGGTAGAGAAAGGTGTGATGGCGACGAGTGCATTTTCGGCAAGTGTGTTTAGAGTTGCACTCTTTGACCAAGTGGCTCCGTCCCAGGCAGTTGAGGCATAGTCGCTTCTCTTGCGCAAATTGCTTCCTCTCCCTAACTGTCTTGTCAAGGAAGACCTGGCACTGTGAGAGTCCATAAGTGTCTTGACACGCTGAGCACTTCGAAGTTGAGGAGAAGGTGGAGCTCACACCGTGGTTGGAGAAAGCCTTCTTCTTCCCTGCTGGTTGACTAGACGACGCATTCTTCAGCAAAGTTGGCCCTCCGTCCATGTCACCGTCGATTTGGTCGCTTAGAAACTTGAACATAACGGTTAAATCCGGGATGGCTTGGTTAAGAGTCCGGTTCCATGCGCGGCGGCTCTCGTTGTCAATCTTTTCCCCTATGAGAGTTGTTGTGACTGCATGCCACTGGTCCACAGGCTGTTGCAGCTCCCGGAGCTGCTGCAGAATCTCTGCGGTGGAGTCTATTAACTTTTGGAGGTCTCTCGGCTGGCCGGAGGAAGCGCTGGAAAGATGAACGAGACGAGACACTAGCGAGACTACTAACTTTCGGCGGTTTTAGTACCGTTCTTTCAGTAACGTCTAGGCTCTGTAGTAGTTGCCATCCTTGACATGGATAGACGAAATCAGCTGGAGTGCCTCACCTTTGAGTGAGGCCTTGAAGTACTGGAGCTTCGCTACGTTAAAGAGTCGGCTGTGTGCATGAATTGCCGACTTTAACAGGTCGGCGAACGACATCGACTCTTGGAGGTCGCCGGCGAATGAAGGAACTGGAAGGTCGGGCAGCTTGCCGAGCTGTGGCCCTGGGAGGGTTGTCGTCCCTTCGGGCGATGGTCGTGGAGTACGCTATCTGTGGCTCTGGATGATGTCCATGAGCTTCCCCATGGAGTTGGTTTACGCAACTTGGATGGTTCCCAGGTCGGAGGCGACTTCATCGTAGTCACTAGTATCGTAGGCCGCATCAAACATGCGGTTGCGGAGGTCCTTGAATCGTTCATACCATGCGTCTGAGTCTTTAGGACGTTTGCTGTTCCTGAAGAAACTGGAGTGGACGAGTGACTCTGAATAACTAGTTGGTCATTCAGAAACTCATTTTGCAAAGGGGCAAGTTCCTTTTGAAGTGTGGCGAGAGCCATTGTTGCCATGCCATTGCCATTAAATATACATACATGAATAAATATTTATTAATATTTTACTGAATGCTAAACTTGCTTCTACTTCTGTTTTACACAGAACACCTGGTTCATAGACGACCATTTTAACGTTTGAAATTACCATAGACGTCATTTATGAACGATCCCTTCAATGTCCCTAAGTAGCGTCACGAGTCGGGTCGCGCAGTCAAGTTGGCTAGTGAAAACAATGCATGTTAAATATATACATTTTCGAAATAGTGAAGCTGCTGAGAGGGGGGGTCAGAGGGTCCTGAAAAGAAGATTTTTCGATGAAGTCATGTAATGGTGATCCCAATCTCACTTAGGTTTAAATGCTTAACCTCTTAAGTATCATGAACAAATCACATTAGTTGGATTTTATGAAAAATAGGGATAGTCAGATTTGCGTTTAGTGCTGAATGTAGATATTTAGTTTTGCTTTTAGTTCAAAATAAAAATAGTCAGATATGATTCTTTGCCGACGATATTCTACTCATCATCAGCAATGCTCGATCATTACAAAACACGCACAAGTTTGCTAAAATATTTTACCATTTTGCAGGGGTTGAAAAAAATGAGTCGGTGCCTATCGCGGTCAATCGGCTACCGTGGATATCCACAGTCAACTGAGTCTGCGGAAAACTTCCAATCGGCTATCTATCAGCCGTTAAATAGGCATGCTTGGGGTTCCTTAAATTGGGAAATATCCATAACATCATTTTTGGACGACCTCTAATTTCTGTGACGTCATTTATGTATGATCCTAATAAAACCGTTTAAAACTATTTAATTTTTGCAAAAATCCTTGACGTCATTTATAGACAACCTCTTCAATTTTTGCAACAATGTTTGACGTTATTTATGGACAACCCCTTTAATTTTTAAAACAATCCTTGACGTTATTTATGGACAACCCCTTTAATTTTTGAAACAATCCTTGACGTCATTTATGGACAACCCCTTTAATTTTTGAAACAATCCTTGACGTCATTCATGAACAACCCCTTTAATTTTTGCAACAATCCTTGACGTCATTTATGCACAACCCCTTTAATTTTTGCAACCATCCCTAGCATCATTTGTGAACGACCCCTAATTTATGTGAAGTCATTTATGTATGATCCTAATGAAACCGTGATTACTCGTCTTCCCTGTGTGGTCATGCCTGTACAAAGGCTGTCCGCAGCTAAAAATAAAAGGACACCAGTTTGCTTTTAAGCAAAACTGAAAGGAAACCGTTTTGCTTTTAAGAAAAAATGGAAGAAAACCAATTTGATACTTCACCTTCGATATGTTATGTTACTGACTGTATACTGTATTGTACTCATGACGTACACTCAGGGGTCGTCCACAAAAGACGTTATGTTACTGACCGCATTGTTTTTATGACTCACATTTAGGGGTAATCCAAAACAGACAGAATCAAAATTCCACTTCCAGAAGATTTTGCGCTTTTCAAAAACTTTTAAAAGTGCAAAATGTTCTATTTCCACATTTTTCAAAAGTGTAAAAAGTTCTTTTTCCATATTTTTAAAAAGTGCAAAATGATCTAGCTGCATATTTTTTAAAGTCTAAAACGTTCTATTTACATGTCTTTCAAAAGTGCGCAATGTTCTATTTACATATTTTTGAAGTTTAAAATGTTTTAAAAACATGTTTTTTAAAAGTGTAAAATGTTCTGTTTACACGTTTTTTTAAAGTGTAAAATGTTCAATCTACATGTTTTTTAAAAAGTGTAAAATGTTCAATCCACATGTTTTTTAAAAGTGTAAAATGTGATATCTTCATGTTTTTCAATAGTGTAAAATGTTCTGTTTACACGTTTTTTTAAAGTGTAAAATGTTCAATCTACATGTTTTTTAAAACGTGTAAATTGTTCAATCTACGTGTTTTTGAAAAGTGTAAAATGTGATATCCACAAGTGTTTTAAAGTGTAAAATGTTCAATCCACTTGTTATTTAAAAGTGTAAAATGTGATATCTTCATGTTTTTCAATAGTGTAAAATTTTCTGCTTACATGTTTTTTCAAAAGTGTAAAATGTTCTATTTACATGTTTTTTTAAACTGTGTAATGTTCTATCCACATGTTTTTCAAAAGTGTAAAATGTTCTGCTTCTATGTTTTTTTAAAAGTGTAAAATGTTCTATCTACATGTTTTTTTGAACTGTGTAATGTTCTATCTACATGTTTTTCAAAAGTGTAAAATGTTCTGCCTATATGTTTTTTTAAAAGTGTAAAATGTTCTATCTACATGTTTTTTTGAACTGTGTAATGTTCTATCTACATGTTTTTCAAAAGTGTAAAATGTTCTGCCTATATGTTTTTTTAAAAGTGTAAAATGTTCTATTTACATGTTTTTCAAAACTGTGTAATGTTTTATCGACATGTTTTTCAAAAGAGTAAAATGTTCTGCTTATATGTTTTTTTAAAAGTGTAAAATGTTCTATTTACATGTTTTTTTGAACTGTGTAATGTTCTATCTACATGTTTTTCAAAAGTGTTAAATGTTCTTTCTACATGTTTTTTAAAACTGTAAAATTTTCTATATACATTTTTTTTTAAATCGTAAAATGTTTCATGGTACATGCTTGTAAAAAGCGCAAAATGTTGTGTACATGGAATATTTATTACGTTTTTTGTGGGCGACCCCTAAGTGTACTTCATGAGTACAATACAGTCAGTAGCATACCACCCCACCTAATGCAATGAACAACGCGCAAGTGACCTCAGTAGCAGCTTTTAATTGAATGGACTTGGGACAGAATAACTGTATAGCTGTGCACTGGACTTACGACAGAATGGTTCTTCACCGACGATATTTTTTAAAGGTTCAAAATCTTTTTTTTTCCACTACAAAAAAAATGCAGTGTTCAATTTTCTATTTTCTGTTTCCTAAAAAATTGCAAAACTTTCTGCTTTTATGTTTTTCTATTTTCTTCTTTTAAGTCTAATGATATTTTAACATGTTTGCACACTCTGCTTTTTATGAAAAAAATGATTCCAGTTGTTTGGTGCCTTCCCCAATTGTTAGTATGTTGAAATTATGCAAAGTTATTGAAAATAACTGCCCAATGGGTGTAGTTTAAACTGCTATGGATACTAAGTATTGTATATAACACTAGCTAAAATTAATTGACCTCACTTATTACCTACTACCTTCAAATTAATTTTAAAAATACAAATTGAATCTCCTTTTCATTTAGTAGGGGGCCACAAACTAAATTAGTTGCCAGTTCCCTGAATAATCAAACGTGTAGAACTGCCATTGTACATAATGAGTACAGGTATATGAATTTTGCAGGATTAAATAGTTTGAGTGATAAGCAGTTGATAATAAAATAGAATGAAGGTTTTGCTTACTTTTTTTTGCACAGTCTTTTAAAGCTTCACAGAGATGTCAGTCGAAAAACGTTCAGTTATTTCTGCACTTGGATGGACGGCAAAAATTGGAAATCTGAAAAAAATTATAAATTATTAATTATGCGTTACCGTGCAGGTTAACGTTGCACCGCATGGCAAATTATTTTTTTAATTACTGACTCTGATTGTGAGTACTGATTATTGCATTTGTAAATAGGAACCAAGGGGGTAAACTAATTACGATTTAGTAGATTCAACAACTTAAACATAAACCAGGGAAATTGGCAGTGCGGAAATAAAAGTTAAAATCAAATTAAATGACCTACAGGCATGTCACAAGAATAAAACAACAACCTCAAAATTATACAAAATTTTAACGTGGAATAATTACATATAAATATTGTATGTGAAAAACCAAAATGGCCCATTTCTAATTTAAGCAAGAATTAAAATGAGCTATGTCGTAAAAAACAAAAAGAGAAACATGAGTGAAATGTTAATTCAGTCAGAGTTTTTCAAAATTGCAAAAATGTTCAATTTACATGTTTTTAAAATAAGCAAAATATTCTAATTCAATGTTTTTGAAAAGTTGCAAAATATTTTAATCCATAATTATGTTTAAAAAGTATAAATTGTGTAAGTACATATTTATATAGAAGTTGGAATTGTTCTTACTCCATATATTTTAAAAGTGCAAAACGTTTTACTTGTATGTTTTTTAAAAGTGTAAAATGTTTTATTTACATTTTCTTGAAAAGTGTAAAATGATCTAATTCTATGTATTTCAAAATTGCAAAAGGTTATATTGTTTAATTGCGTTTATGACACATTTCAGTAATTTTGTTAATAATAGATAGTGTTCTTAGCTAAAAATGGACACACGCGATTTTAATTCTTTGCAGAAGGTATGCAAATATACTTTATAAACCAAAAAAAAATTAATTTACAAATTTGTGAAGCATTTTTGTATGACAAAGTCCATAGAATAAAACCTTTTTAAAGTTTCTAATATTTGAATGTAGATTATTTTGATACTTTACTCAAGACAAAATTTAAATGTAAGTAGGTTACCTTTGATTTGCAGATTTAGCTTGTGAGTTTTTAACGAAGTATTAAACTTGTTTTTGTTTCTTCACTGTACAAGTAAAGCGTAAACTAAATTCGTTTACTGCGGCACAAATGCAGCCGAAGCCAAAATACAGATATTCGGATTGAAAAGCAGCAACATAAAAAATTTTAAATAAAATTTGAAATAAAAATAAAAAAAGACAAAAAAGGAAAATAAAATTGAAGATTGGAATTAAGTTGTTCTTCTTTCCACAGCGTTCAGTATAAAGTGATAAAGTGGAGATCTCATCTTGAGGTTTTTAAAGGCGAATGTGACACGTAATTTAGACCGTTGGGGAAGCAGTCGAAATGCGTAAACACATGAATATGTAATAATTTTAGCTACGTCAACATAGATATACTGGACAACATGCAATTTATCTACAGCACTATCAGAAGCTGGCTGAAATAAATGTCAATAAAAAAATCAATTACTAGGAATTAAAAATTAATTAGCAGGAAATAAGATTACCCAGATTTATTAAGAATTTAATTCAAATCTTAATTATTTCAAGGAATTACGCTCAGCGGAATTAAGAAAAAACGTTAAGTATAGATACATAAAAGCACAACATGGTAAATGTAATGAAATTGGATTAAAAGTTAAATCCATCATACAAATAACATGAACTGAGGGACTACGTGACATAACAGCTCTAACATTAGAATAAGATCTATAGGCAGTAATAAAAAATTAGGACGTCGTCGTCATTGAACAAGTCGCAAAAGAAACCATATCTATTTTTAGCTAAATCCAAATTGTAGTATCTACATAGATATTTGTGTAGTTACCTAATTATTATAACTAAGCGCTGTTTCAATAGGGAGAGTTTTTTTTTGTGAAAATAATTTATATTCATTTTTTAGCACTCAAAAAAATTAATGCAAAATAATCCACAGCATATTTAGTAACACTTAAATGCAATCTATTTTGTTTTTGTTTACAACATTGATAAAACAAGTTTTGGATTTTTCAAAAGCAGAACATATTATTATTGATGTATAAACACTTTAACAATTTAAGTTCAATGTTTTGTAGTTTTAAAAAGCAGGTAATAAAACGCTATTTCACTTTTAACAGATAATTATCACACAACAAAGACTTTGTCCACTGTTTGAAAACATGCAAATAAAATATTTTGCACTTTTAAAATGCATGTTATTAGAATATTTTGCGCGTTTAAAATTGATGTAAATAGGACATTTTGATTTTTTCAAATGCATGTAAGTAGGACATTTTGTACTTTTAAAATACTTGTAAATGGAACATTTTGCACTTTTCCAAAACATGTAAATAGAACATTTTGTACTTTAGAAAAACATGTAAATGGAACATTTTACACTTTTCAAAAACATGGAAATGGAACATTTTACACTTTTCAAAAACATGTAAATGGAACATTTTGCACTTTTAAAATACTTGTAAATGGAACATTTTGCACTTTTAGAATACATGTAAATGGAACATTTTGCACTTTTAGAATACATGTGAATTGAACATTTTGCACTTTTAGAATAATTACTTGTTAATGTAACATATTGCACTTTTAGAATACATGTAAATGGAACATTTTGCACTTTTAGAATACATGTAAATGAAACATTTTGCACTTTTAGAATTCATGTAAATAGACCATTTTGTAATTTTTAAAATTTAGGTAAATAGAACATTTTGCACTTTTAAATTGCATGTAAATAGAACATTTTGCACTTTTAAAATGCATGTAAATGGATCATTTCACATTTTTAAAATGCATGTAAATAGAACATTTTACACTTTTAAAATGCATGTAAATAGAACATTTTACACTTTTAAAATTCATGCAAATCAAATATTTTCCCTAGTTTTTCATTCATTGCATTTTAACAGAGCTTTTTGTTACGTAAATTTTGGTTTGACATTAGCTGTTTTGATACTCCTTTCTCACGATATTTAGTACAAACAAAATACAAATATTTATAGCATGGCAGTACATAATAACTATACAAAATGTAACAGTACAAGATTCTTCTCAAAACTCTGATAAGAAGCCGATGAGACATTTTATCAATTTCATGTGGCGTGCGGATTCGAAGAAGCATGATTTTTTTTGCAATTCTACTAATCTCTATTGATTCCATGTTTTTGCAGAATTGACCACAGTTATGAACTGTCCCTGTTCTGTTGGCCTTGCCACGAGTTAATTATTGAGCAACGATTAAAAAGTATTATCGACATATCGTCAGTGAAGAACCAAAGTGACCTATATCTAATTTAAGCTACAATCAAAATGAGATATGTCACCAAAACAATATGAGAAACATTTGAGGACTTTGTTATCAAAACGCGTTAAGTCCATGTTGCCCAACTTTACAGGAACCGCAAATTTTGATAATCATGTGAAAACGTGAATATTTTTTCGAAATTTCTTTTTCAGTAACTGCATACTACTAGGTGAATTAGTAGCCAAAAATACTCAAATCTGACCCTGCGTGGTAATTTTTTAAAAATGATTCAAAATTTTAAAATCATGGACTTAACGTGTTTTGCCACAAAACCCATAAGAGGCAATGCAAAAAAGTATACCTTTTGAATTATATTCAATTTTATGCTAATTTCTAATTATAAACTTGTAGTATGAATTGTACATTTTAAAAACATGTAAATAGAACATTCTGTACTTTTTAAAAACATAGAGATACAAATTTTTGCACTTTTCAAAACCCATTGAAATTTAACGTAACATAAATTTTAACTGCTTCGTATTCTGAAGTTCTATAGTCTGGCACAAACCTACCACTCCTAATGAAACTTATGTTTGCTTAGGGATCATCCACAAATGATGTCATCGAAAAATATTAATTTTTTAAACCCTGTGCTCCCACTGATACTAGATTAATCATATTTCTTAAATGATTATCGCTAACATAGGATATTATCATTTCGCATCAAGTTGACCTATTGAACCTACCGATTACGTTATTTGTGGACGATCCTCTACGTCTTTATTTTCGTTATAAAAAACGAATGTTCTTTCGTACAATTTCTTAATTACGTGACAACTCATGCCTTTCTGTTTTTAAAACACTAGCTTTCATATGTACCAACAAAATTTTGTTGGTTCACATATTGATCTGTTAAGGATCGTCCATAAATGACGTTTTTGGTAGGGTACGTAGATCTTGTCAGGTAGTGATGACATGCCGTGTTAAAGATAGCTGTTGAATGCAATTGTAAAGTTATGACATAGTGATAAGTAGAACTTAGAAAAATAATTTGGGTGACGTCATTTATGGACCATCCCTAACGAATAGTTCATGTAAATTTGATATTGAAACGAATAATTTTTGTTTTATTATGAATTCGTAAAACTATCGACGTTTTGGGCAATCTGGGGTATTTTTTATAAGAATCAGTTGTTTTTATTAGGTTTAGTGGACTTAACGTGTTTTGCGAACAAACGACTGATGGACTTAACGTGTTTTGCGAACAAACGACTGATGGACTTAACGTGTTTTGCCAACAAACGACTGATGGACTTAACGTGTTTTGCCAGAAAACGGTTTTTGAGCGTTTTTTTTAAAACAGCTCCAAAGAACCTTTGACCCCTAATATTGCACGGTGTGAATTATATGTACTTAGTCGTTCTTAAGCACCAATAATCTCAATTTCTGAAAAAATGGACTTAACGCGTTTTGCTAGCAAACTCTTCATTTGTAGATTGTTCTATTTACATGTTTTTGAAAAATGGTAAATGTTCTATTTACATGTTTTTGAAAAGTGTAAAATGTTCTATTTACATGTTTTTGAAAAGTGCAAAATCGTCTATTTACATGTTATTGAAAACTGCAAAATATTATTTTTACATGTTTTCAGAAAAGTACACAATATTCTATTTACATTTTTTTGAAAAGTGTAAAATGTTCAATTTGCATGTTTAACAAAATTGTAAAATGTTCTATTTACATGTTTTTTAAAATTGCAAAATATTTTATTTACATGGTTTTGAAAAGTGCTCAGTATTCTATTTTTATGCTTTCAAGCCATTTGTTTACATATTTTTGTAGATAGTTGATAATGTTTTTAGCTTCAAACGGATGTAGGTCATTTTAATTCTTTGCTGACGATATGTGCTTCATTTAATTGTCATATGCATAATTACCTAATGCTAAAAATAAGAATTTACTGGTCATGGACTGAGTGAATAGGACTTCTTGCCTGCGACTATGTGATAAATTATCAGTAATACGTTCGTATAGCTATAATTATTACAGACGTAGGTTTGTTTAATCAAGCAAACAGTAGGATATGCGTCAGCAGAATTCAAGTAAGAAAAGAATTAAAAACAAGTGCGGTTATACCGTACAGCTGGTGAAATGTGACATCTACATACATAGAAATAAATAACCAACGAACACACACATTCAGTTAGTAAGATAATGTAATAGCAAACCCCAATCAATGATTTATGTACATTTCTTCTTTATCCCAAGTTACACGTTATATGAAACATTATTGTATAAGTAGTGCATAATTATACAAATTCATTTTTGCGTTTAGCTTTCCCGTGGTAAGTATAGCCGCCTTGGTGGGGGAACAATTTGGATTACTGGGAATAATTTACCAAAACCCAATACAACTACATAATATGTAATTAAATACAATGTCACATTTGTTTATGAAAATTCTACAGTCTCAATCCTGAGGGTGTAATTATGTAGTTTATAATGTCTCCCCATTCGTAATATTTCACAACATATAAAGAAGGATTTTATTATTTCTGGAAACATTTCCGGCAATATTCCATGTGCACGATTTTGCATTTTTTAGATTACGCGAAATTAAAATTCCATGCTAACTTATACACTACTTGCGAAACACACTTTCAATTCTTAAAAATTCTGTATATCTGCGTACATTATGTAAAACTATAACATAATTTCATGCATATATAAAATTGAAACATTTTGCACCTTGAACAAAATATGTAAATAACCTAGATTAATCTTTAACAACTAATTACCCATTCATTGAGTTGTGCATACATTGAATTTAAATCAAACGTTCAATAGCAGTTGTTTTAAATTTAAATAATAGTTACTCTATTTAATTTTGATGTTTAAAGTTGAATTGGAATACAATTTTCAATCGAAAATATTTTAAATTTAAATCCAGGTCGTCTATTGATTGATTTTAATCCTTGTAATTGAATTACATTTAAACAGTAAACAAAATTTACTAATAATAATGGCCTGAATTTATTTTAAAGTTGGCATACTTCACTATTGATCGTGATTTACTAAAGTATTGCTCCTATTACTTTGAGGTCTTTGAATTTTAATTTTCCCAGTTCCACACTTGAGACTAAGGAAACCAAGAAGCACAACAATGAAACTATTTGATGCTGGAATGATTCTTATTCTGCTCACTACATTAAATAATTTTATTGCAGGAGGTAAGCAACTTCTGTTTTCTAATAATTATAATTTTAATGATTCTTGGCTTTAGGTTAATATAGAATGTCGTGATAGTGTTTATAAATTATTAAAGCTTGATTTATTTGTTTCACCAATTTTTTCTCACAGATTGTCTTAATTGCTGAAATAATTGTCGATACTTTTACGAACAGGAACGCCATCTTGCAACAACGTTTGGTGATTGTGATTATAATACGGATTTAGTTCCATGCAATGGCTCCTGCTCAGGTAACATCCAGACGACAACACTTGAAAAGAATTATTCTGGGCGTCCTAACCTTAGAGCTGTTATTCACATGGGTTGTAGCCCTCAAACGTTTTCAGATAGTTGTGTCCCCACTACTTCTAAGAAATATGAAGGTGTCACGCAACGTTGCTTCTGCAACGAGGACGACTGCTATTATTTTGAACATCGTCTATTTTCTTGGTCAATAAGTGAATCAGAGTAGGTCAGTTTTGACGAAACCACCAAGATCGAAGGGGATTATCAAAGGACTTTGCCCTACTAGGTTTGTGGTTGCGAGCCCTTAGCTTTTTGTTCTCGAATTTCTAACAATGGATTTAGTACATATTTAATTAAAAAGTTTATATGTCATTTATTTAAAATGTAAAAATTTGTAATTATGTACAAATAAATTAGGTAATCACTAATCGTTTGGGTTTAAGGGCGATGGTTGTTGTGGAGACGAATTTCTCTGTACAATGCACTCACACTATGTGTGATGGCAAGCTTTTAAATAATTTAATTTTAATTAATTTAATTAATTTTAGTGATTAATTATTAAAATTAAACCACTTAGCTCCTACCTGAAATTCAGTCGTAGATTAGCAGTGGTGTAAACTCTTTCCGATGTAGAAGAAACCCTTATCCATCATCGTGGACATTGCTTGTGAGGTGAAATCATTTCGAAACTTATTAAACTGGTTTGTGATTGCTCTCACCACAAGCAATATTTTGCAAAGGAATTAACTATAAAGAGACTAATTAATATATTTTTTGTACAAATAAATTACCTAGTTATGTAAATAAATACATACAGTACGAAAAAATGTAAATAAAGTCTGTGAGGAAGTTGTAGTTAAAAAAACTTTAACTAAAAAAAAAAGTACAAAAAAGTGCAAAAATGTTGCTAACTAAGGGACTTCGTTCACATAATTATTTACACAGCTTTGCATTACTTGAACTAATTAGTTACTTATCACAAAATTCTGCAATAAATTACTATACAATGAAAGAATCTAGCAACGTAACACAATATTAGGAGCCACTTCATACACACATGTACATGGGTCAGTTAATTTACAATATCCAAGATTTTCATGTCACACCTAATTAACTAGTACTCTTTGGATTTTACCTTGCCTTTGGAATCGTGCTGTATTTTCTACTTTGAAGGATCGTCTGTGTTTTATTTCGTACCCTGAAAAATCTAATTATAATTATAACAAAAGTCATGTCATATTGCATTGAAAATCCATCTTTACTTTTTTTGTTTCTGTTTTTAATTTCTCTTTATTTCACTAATTTTCACCCATACATTTTAGGCTTAGTTATTATTTGGTTTGTAATTAAAATTTGCGTTTATGAGAATTCTATCAGGCTTGCATAAAAAGTAGAAAACTCGAACTGCAAATAAACAATAGGTAATTGTGCTTTAATCTAAGCAAAAAAACAAACAATTTTTTCACAATCAAATCCTACATTCAATAGCCTTATTGCCGGAGGTAAACACATTTAGTTTTCTAGTTTAATTTTCACAAATGTTATTGGTTTCACGTTTCATATTGATCGTCCTGGTATTTATAGTGTTTACATTAATTAAGCTATAATTTATTATTTTATTAATTTTGACTCACAGATTGTCTCAGTTGCTTTCATGATTGCGAAAACTACGAACAGAGTCTTTATGGTGAATCACAGTATAGTCGTTGTTTTTATGATAAGAATTTAGATGTATGCAATGGCAATGGCTCCTGCTTCGCGGACTTCGAGACGAAGTCAATTGGGTAGAACTATCCTGAAGTTCGCGACATTAAAGCTTTTATACACATGGGTTGTAGTCCTTAGAAGTTTTCAGATAGTTGTGTCCCTACTATTCCCTAGGAAAATGAACGTATCACTCAACGTTGCTATCGCAACTATGACGCTTGCGACTACTTTGAACAGCATCATGCGATCGTTGCATTAGATCCATTAAAATATGACAGTGTTGATCATACAACTGAGAAATAAGGGATTTATCAAGAAACTTTGCACTACAAGCGTTTTAAGGCCTTAGATTTCAATCTCATATGTTTAACACTGGATTTGCTAAATGAATTACATTTAATCAAAAAAGTTTAGAATAAGTTATTTATTCAAAATGTAACAATTTATAATTACTTGCCAATAAATCAGTAAATCATTAGCACAAATCGCAGAAAAAACAGTTTGCATTTGTTAACTCCTTAGTTAGGTCCATAGTTAGTCCTTAACCTATACTTATTCATTAGATACATGATTATTTGTGCAGTGTGGCATTGCAGGGGGTCGCCTATAAAGTACGTTATCAAAACCTTACTATCTTTAGCACCCACATTTTTACTTACCTATGATACTACTATAATGACAAAATCCCCGCCCTAGCCTTTAGATCAATTTTTATAACGGAAAAACCCCTTACGCTCACTAATCTTACATAGCAGGGCCGTCCTTATTATACAAATGAGGCTACGTCTAAGACAGCCTTGCCTAAAAGTCGCCAATGGCCTTTGCCTTTAAAGTTAGACCCTTATACCTCTTCAAATTTCAACTTTTTAAAATAGAAGCCGTTACACATATTAGTTTTGCTGCCATAGTCTACTTAGTCTACTTGCATCATGGTTTCAAAATTAATTTACAGGTAAAATTTCGTTCAAACAAATTAAAATTAATAAAACTGGAGCAATGTAACACAATACCATAATTCGGATCATAAACAAAGGAACGTGCGTCATAGATAGTAAGGGATCGTCCATAAACAACGCCCTTTAAATTGTACAGTTTTAAAAACCAACTTTACAACGTTTATAATTTTAAAAGTTCGCAACACAATTCATTTTCCACTCTTGAAGAAACCACTCGTGCTTGCAAATTTAGCCCTTATTCCGCAGCTTCAGCTAAGGATGCAAACACATTTTTCATGTAACAGGTTTTTAAACGAAAGGCATTTAGCGGTACGAAAAGTCCTTTTACCATAGAGCAAAGAGGAATGAGCCGAAGCTAGACGGAGTCATAAAGCACACCAGAGCCATAGCAATCATTTGCGTACGCTATAACTTATAGCTCTAGAGCAGTACTGGTGGCAGAATAATAGAAATCTTATGTCTATGAATGTACCTACCTACCAAGGAGAGTATAATAGATTGTATAGTATCTAGTTCAGTACCTAGTATTGTATTCTCCTGGCTACCTACATGAATATTCCTTTTCAATTGTCCTATTGCATGCTCTTACTCTTAAAGCCTGTTTCGCTCTATCCTAGCTCGAGCGGTATGCCTAACCTTCCTATTTTCTCTAATTTTTAATTACAATTACTGACTGTTGACTGTGCTTCTTCAATACTCTAGGCTATAAACTGTAGTGAATTGAGACATTATATTATTATATTATCATATCAGTTTACCAGTGACAAAATTATTGAATTGTAAAGGTAGTGCTATTGCAGTGCAGATGTAGTTGATTTGGTTACGGTAAAAACTTTAGCAAAATAAAAACTTCTATATCCTAACTTAAGATTTGTGTCACCTACAATAAGTGCTTTGTGCATAAATAGGACTTTACATGGTAATTAGTTATTGTTTCATTTCTAGTTTAGCCTACCTATTTAAGAAGGCTTAGATGCAGATGTAGCGGTAGTGCGTTGTGTAAGCTATATATTAAACAACATTTATTTTGATACTAGTCATGACAAAGTCAATTGTTGCTAAATTATCTACGTTTAAAGTTTAATTAAATTATGTGTTTTAATTATGTAATAGGTCAACTTTATCACCGCTAAGTTGTTGTGAAACTTGTGTACTTGTATTAAATTTTCCACTTTATAGTAATCAAAATTTTGCAAGCTTATTAACTTAAGCATTAGTGCCACATTAAATGGTTGGTCGAATTGCCATATGATGGAACTGCTAAAAGTTCAACACACAAAACGATGACGAATCTATACTGATTGCTGGTGTTAAAAAGAATAAAATGCGATGCCTTAATTATTTTTTTTAATAATTAGGTACTCACTTGAATAAATTAGATCAATTGTTTATGAGAATAAAACTAAAAAAACTATAGCCTATGTCTTATATGATATATTGAAAAAATGTATAAAGGATAGTTGCTATAAGAACGTCGACGATAAAGTGTAATTATATTAATTGTGGCTATGATAACGCTTGAAATTTCTAACAACAATTCCTATACGCGGGGTGTTTAGCACCCTTTACCTTCAGTTTTGCAATGGTAATCACGAACCGCCCTATAAGTTAGTCCTTGTTTTCAACAGTTATTGCCCTATGTATGAATTTTCTACTTTGCCTTTAAGCTACTGCTGTTATATCTAATGAAATCGAGATATTTGGATACACGAGTAAAGACACTGGCTTCGTCTGGTGCTCCACATCCGATAGGTGGTCCCCATGAAGAAATGCCCACAAGGTACGGACCATTCGCGTCATAGCAGAATAATAGACCTCCGCTGTCGCCCTTTTAGAAAATAAAAAAACTTTAATGTTCATTTATTAAAACACTCTTAAAATCTAAACCAAGATACAGCTTGGTTTGTTTTTTTGGTATAGCTTTAAAATAATATATTTTGACTCACTTTGCATGCTCCCTGCTCTTTACTACACGGACTTGTGGAGCAAACTTGGTTCTCATAAATTGTTCTAGTGGCCACATGGTCTGGGTCCAATCTGGAAAGGCAGTCCCCATTCGTGATAACCTTGACTTTCGCTTTCTGAAGAATCTGTTGACCGGATGGGTTTTGTTTCCCTCCGCTCCCCCATCCTGTGACCATGCATTTTTCCTGCATAGGATTTGAATTGTGACAAGGGAGACGGAGTGGCTCGAAGAACTCGTTGAAGGTAAATGGGGTCTTTACTTCACCAATCACTATGTCGTGGTGTGAAATTGTGTGGTTCCTATTTAAACACATGAGAATGTAGGAGCATGTGTTCAATATTATTATATACTGTGTCGTTGTATTAAATATATCGTCTTTGAAGAACTAACATGACTCATATCCAATTCAAGCTAAAAAAATATCCACTACAGTCAAATACAGTTAAAAAGGATCCAGGTGTAAGGAAAATCCGGCTTTAAGGGACAGTTTCGATTTTTGGGTTGGCCAGCCTATGTTTTAATGTAACAAATATTCGGATATAAATGAACTGATTCAAGAAATAACCCGGGCATCAAAGACAAACTTAAGACCATTTTTTGGTATGTTCGATTACCTATTTAAGGGAATTTTCATAAAAAAGGATAAAAAAAGGACCGAAAAAAAAGCACCACTATTCACTGCACTAACTTTTTCTAAACATTTAAATTATCTTAAATCTAAGTAGTTCATCGTATTTGAATATAAAGTGGCTTCAAATTGTTGCTTGTGACTCTACATTCAATGTAAACTTCACTGCTTCATTCGGTTTTTAATGTTAACGAAGATAAGGAAAAGTAGCTTATTGACCACCGAACAAAATTTTAAAATTTTGAAAAAGTTAAAGACTAATAAGAAGGCAAACGTAATCAATAAAACTTGAATAAGTTCAAGTGTAATAGGCTGAATTAAGTTTCAAAGTAAAACAATTACGTGCAAATGACTCATAGAAAAAATAATGAAGCAGCAAATAGTTTGTTTTCGGCCAGATAAAGCAATATTGGAATGGTTTCAAATAGTCTAAATAATTTGAATCCACTAAACACAATTGTTTATCTCTTGACCATGTTTTAACTAAAAATAAAATCTAAATAAAAATTGTGTTATGTCCCTTTATAAGGGAAATCCCTTAAGCGGTTAAAACGGAATCCGGCTATAAGGGGCCGATTTTGCCGGTCCGGCGGCGACCTTTACAAACGGATTTGACTGTTTCTACAAAAATATTGAAACATGTCTTGAAAATAATTATATAAAATATTTTGCACTTTTCAGAAACATGTTAATAAAATATTTTGCTTTTTTCAGAACCATGTACATAAAATAATTTGCAATTTTCAAAAAGCATGTAAATAGAATATTTGGCACTTTTCAAAATGCATGTAAATAGAACATTTTACATTTTTCAAAAATGTGTAAATAGAACATTTTAAACTTTTCAAAAACTCTTAAAATTAACATTTGACGCATGTTTCTCATTTTGTTTTTATGACATAGCTTATTTTGTTTTGTAGCTTGAATTGCATCGGTATAATACAGACGACAGGCAGACAGACGATAACAGACGATATTATGATCATTATAAAATGTACGCTCAGACCAAAAAGGATGAAAGGTGAGAGCTGTGACTTTCAGCGCTTGCCAACTTGCTTCGTTAAAATTTGAAATGTTCCATGCACCCCCAATAACAAACAAGAAGTTCAAGCTGTTTACAAAATTTGTTTGAAGAAAATAAAACATTAGTTGATTTACAAAAATATCAAATATCATTATTCAAAAACATGTAAATAGAACATTTTGAACTTTTAAAAACAATAATTCAAGTAGAATATTTTTAGCCCCTTTCATAAAGATGTAAATTGAACACTTCTTTATTATTAACTATTATTATTATTATCTATAACTTTATTTAAAAGAACAAACTTTACACTGACCTCCATTGAGGCTAGCCTTAAAGACTCAGTATACGATACAAAAACAGGTTAACTAGTAAAATTAATTTTTTAAATACAACATAAAACAGGAAATGAATTTCACGCATAAAGTATTCGGAGCAGTTGAGTTAATGGAATAAAAAACATTAAAATAAAGCATTCTTTAATTTTTAAAAGATTATGCAAATTTAGAAGATTTTGATCTTTTCAAAAGCAATAAAGAAATACAACATTTTTAACATGTAATAAAACATGGAAATAAACAAAATTTCCATTGTCAAAAAACAAAATGTAAATAAAACATTATTCAATTTTTTACGTGTAGTCACGTGTATACCAATAAATCACTAATCAATGCTAATTCCTGGTTAAATTAAATCTGGATCACTGCGTGATTTTTGTGCTCCTACAAAAAGAAAGAAGAATTACTTACGTTCCTAAAAAGCAGTGGGCAGCGGAGAGAAAGTGCGTTGCATTCAAAATGATTCCACCACAACCATGGTTAACTTTCTTGAACGGGGGTCCAGTTGCTGTATCTGTAGCGACTTTTGAAACCATCCACGGAAACTCTCCTGGCACCGCATCTCGTCCATTCACAACTCTACTACTTTTTATTTTTGAATCCCCTAAACTTCGTCCATGAGTCATTTCCATTTCGTTTGAAAGGACGTATTTGACGCAAGTAAATCTTTTGCAATGGTTGGAATTGTGTCCTGCCAAAAAATGCAACGTCAAAATTAGATTTTTCAAAATCAAAAACTATTAACTAATAATTAAGTTGACAATTTGTAAGATTTGCATATCGTCAGTGAAGAACACAAATGACCCATATCCAATTTAGGCTAGAATCAAAATGAACTATGTCAAAAACAAAATAAGAAACATGTGTAAAATGTTAGTTATGAGTTTTTAAAAAGTGTAAAATGTTCTATTTCCATGTTTTTGAAAAGTGTAAAATATTCTTTTTACATATTTCTGAAAATTGCAAAATGTTGTATTCAAATGCTTTCAAGACATGTTTTAATGTTTTTTGTGGATAGTAGATATTGTTTTTAGCTACAAATGGATATGGGTCATTTTGGTTCTTCAGAGACGATAAGCTTTCTGTACCACAGTAGTGACTCCAAATGATAGTTTTGCATTTTTGGCGTTGTCCAGAAAACAATTTTAAGTACTTGGCATCGTCTTTAAGACTAGACTGTATTTGACTGCTTAGTCCAAAAGCTTTGTTTTGAGCGCATATAGCTTTTGCTGTACCCCATGGTATGTTTGAGTTAGCTGAACGACAATACATTCCATGTTAAACATAGCTATAGTTACGCAATAGTTAAGCCAATGACAGGAGATCCAAAGGATCTTAGAAATTAAAATAGTTTCATAACATCTTTTGTGGACGACCCCTCATGATACAATTTCTTACCTGATGCTAAATGATATAGGGGAATAAGAATTGAGTAGATAGCTAAAATTAACTTGAGCATAATATTTTGAGTAAAATTTGGTTCACGTTGCCTTGCTTCTTGTTAAAGAAGAAAAATGACATTTTACATCATTCTTTTTGTTTCACTTAAACGACGCAGTTAGCAGCTTTGTTGTCCTTCAAAGAGGCAGTTAATTTTGAATACTGCATAGAATTTAATGGTTAATTAAAGTTTCGATAGCTATTTTTGAAAATTTATTTTTATAATGGGGGATGAGGTTTTTGTACTAGTTGTAAATTTAATAGATACTAAAACAAAATGACCTTTAGAAACTTTATACAAGTTTAAAAGCGTAAGGAAAGAGGCATCAATAATATTTTAAACATGCTGCCATTAAAGCCCTTAACAGTGACGTTAGGCAGTTTTTGCCGGCAAGTCTTAACAGTCAATTTATAGCCTTTAAATATTAGAAGGAGGTACTGATAAAGAGTAAGTAGTGACAATTTTAATGCAGACTTGTCAATCTTAATAAAAAATGTTTGAGGCCAAAATGCCTCTAGGCGATTTTCAGTTTTTAAAAAGTACAATTTTTCAATTTTCTTGCCAAATCTTAAAACCGAATATTCGACACGTTAGTCAATGGAAGTACACATAAACGATACACAATTGAAACTGAAATGAATATGCGAACGTTGAACGTACTGAAATTGTAGTTCCAGCTCAGATCATGATTAATTTTTAATTGTAATTAAGAAACTTAACTAATTTTTTTTCAAAATTTACCAATGTTTATGCATGATATATCATTTTAAAGCCCTTTCAAAATTGAGAAAATGGATATTTTGTTTTAGGCTTCCGACGCAAACAAAAGTTTTAGGCGGAATTTTCAAAAAAAATTACGGTTTTTTTGAAAAAAATGGTAAACGTTTGTGAGTTAAATCTTGCTGAGTCTGTTATCCATATTCTACTTTGCGTTACCTTTCGAATGGTGTATGACTTTTTGAAATGGGTCAAATATTTCAATATCGTGAAAAATCCGGTGAATTATGTTGATAGGTAGGAATACATACATTTTTATGTCTTGTGTATCCAACTATTTCACCATTCAGCGTTTTTTGTTTTTATTTTAATGCAGTATGACATGTGTTCATTTAACATGTAGCTATGTAATACAAAACAGTTTAATGGCGACCAAAAATTATTTCAGATCCGCCTAGTCGCATATGTGGTAGTGTGAAAGTTTTTCAAGTGAATTGAGTTGAAAACTGTAAGTGGATTTAAACTTTCCTAAATTTGAACTTTTTTTAAAGCCCCAACATCTTCTTGGGGCCCCAACAAAATGATATGCTACCAATGAATATCCTTTGTCATGTTTTGTAGAAATAATTAGTAGCATTAGCATTGAATAGCTGTGGGCAGTGTAGGCAGTACAACATATAAAAATTAACTTTATAAAAGTAAACTGCATTAACCTTTTACATGTGTTCGTTTCAATAGGCAGTTTGGCTGTGTGGCTCAGGCCAAGGGCGTATAAACGACGAACACAACTTCTCAAACAGAAAAGGTCAAAAAAGGTTGACAGCTAAAGGGAAAGATGTATTTGTGAATCGTGAATAATAGAATGATTGTCTTGTTGTTGAGTTGTATAATTTTCGCAGCTGTGTATTTTAAATTATTAAGCGTATACTATAGATTCAAGCATTGACCCTTCTTACAACAACAAAAACTAACATTAAATAAGAAATTCCACATTTTTCAATATTCCATTTGAACCCTACATTTCCTGCTTTTTAAAACACTTGCTTTTAATTTTATTGCCGCCGTTGATATGATTAATTTTTAAATAATGTAATTAGTTGACACTTAATTTTAATTGGCGAAAAAGATTTAAATTATATTGCAGTACTTAGTTAATAGTACGAATGATAATTTACATGTTCCATTTTAACAGCTTTTGTACTAACAATAAGTTATAAAGTTACATTTTATGAATAATTTAGAAAATCAATAGATGCACTACATCTTGAAATTAAATTGTTTATTGCTAATTTCATTTGTGAGCTTAAAAATTATAGTTTTTAATAATGATACAATTTTGACAGGTAAATATCAAATGCCACAGACTGCAACACTTTGAAACCTTTTGAATTTAAAAAATTAAATCAGCCTATACAATTAACTAAAAAAAAGTTTTCATTGCACAAAATTGACAATACTTCACATAGCAGCGTGTAGACGATAAGAAGTAACTATTATGCAGTTCATGTCAGCGCATGCCGGATTAGAGAAACTATAAGCAATTTCTAACATTATTTAAACTCCACAATGACGTCCTTTTACATGATGAGTAAGCTGTGACTTTCGACGTGTGGTATAGCTGCAGTGCGGATATTTGTGTGGCTTTTCATTTGTGTGTATCATCAAATGCCTATAAAGGTTTGGCTTTGTCGTCGCTCCAAACTTACAAAACGCACACTTGAACGGTCTTTGTCCTGTGTGACTCATCATGTGAGTTTTTAAATGCATTTTTCACGTTGTTGCATATTCACACAATTCGCACTTAAACTTTTTCTGCTCGCGAACCCACTTTTCGTCACTCAGCTTTGGATTTAACTTACAAACTATTTCATGCAGATTGCGATCCTGTTTCCTTGAGAATTGCTTCTTGCACAGCTCACACGCGGAGTTGGAAGAAGTTTCTTTAGTGTGTGTGCGTATATGGGAATAGAGTTCTCCGTTGGTAAAGAAACTTTTTTGGCACAACTCGCAGGCAAAATTTCGAAGTCTATTGGGATTGTGTCTGCTTTCTTTGTGACGACGTAGAGTTCCAGGTGCAGCCGCCGCGTGATCACATGCCTCACATTTAAAGGGTCTCTCAGATGTGTGGGTCCTCATGTGATATACTAACTGAGACTTTGCTACCATTCTTTGTTCGCAGAACTTACATTAAAAACGCTTTTGGCTCTCAACCCAACTTGAATCCGTTTGATTTGGATTTTGTACGCAGACAATTTCATGAGAATTCTTGTTAGCTTTTGCAGGGAATGGTCTCTTGCAAAATAAACACAAAAATTGTTTAGCTTTCGTATAGGTTAACACATGGCTCTTCAAATTACTCTTAGTACTTGAGTGGAAGCAGCATTTTTCACATTTGAAAGGCTTGTAAGTAGAGTGTGTCAACAAATGCTTCTTCAAGTTACTTTTTGTTGCACTGGAATAGGAACAAACTTTACACTTAAAAGGTTTATTTTTCCGAGCTGCAAATGTTTTTCTGCATTTGGCGTTGATTACAGCAGAATACGGTGACACAATCAACGAAACTTGTTTAGATTAGGAAACTCATTGAGTTGTAATTGAAACAATTTGATGCACACTTGTTTTTTAATTTAGAATTAACGGAGTAACTCACTTTCCTCTTCCGTCAGGAAATACTTTGCACCTGTCATTTTTATTGTATTTATTGATGGTTGCTGTTGCTGTATTAAGTACTTGTTATTTTGCTGGACACCAAATTTTAAAATGATTAAATCTAGAAAAATGGAGTTAAGGATGACTTCAATGGTAAACGTGTTGCTGAGTTCAGAAATTAGTGATTATCATAGCGAAAGTATGTGGGCCAAACAAATAGCAACATAACACTACTTTTGTTAAAAAGGATAGATCGTGTAAACGTGAGCCACTCCATTCAGTCTGAACTTGCCTTAAACGTAAATTGTGTGTAGCCTTCCAATCCCTTCCATATAGCACAAACGCCGTTTAAAAATAATTAACCAGAAGGTTCGCAATGACCATAAATTAGTTAAGCCTTTAGGCAGGTTTGACCTTTTTTTGTTCTTGGAATTCTATTTTTATTTAAACTGCGTGTGATTCTAGGCACGCTCAATTTTACTAGCGAGAAAAATATAAATCAAGTCAAGGCAAATTAGGTACAAAATTAAGGTTTATCTAGTAGACACGTTTTTCTTGGTAAGCCTATTTTATTCGGTAATTTGAGACATGCTTCTATTGTATGTGAAACCACGGATTGCAGACGGAAAAATTATCGTCAAAACGAAAAAAGGTCAATAAGGCTGAGGTTGTTTCGAAGCCTGGCGTTATTTTTGTGATTTTTATTTTGTGTGAGAAAAGATTAGGTATTGAAAATATACAATGAAATTAGTTTGCACTTAAGGGCAGATTGGGTTGACTAGTAGACAGTGCTTGGATCCTGTTTAAACAGGAACTAGTTTTTTTTTCAGTTTAATTTAATGTGGCTTTACTTTGCTATTAAAGTTAAAAAATTCGTAAAAATGTCAATAAAAACCATGCCTCTATTAAAAACATTAAAAACAACTATGTCAAATAATTAGCTGGTTACATTGGGCTGCAATTATTATACAAATATTTGAGAATGAAGCTCGCCAATTACGCGTTGGCTCAAAAGGAGTGGGAACTACTTCAAAAGTTTGGAATAAAGAAGAATGTACAGATACAACTTTTGAAATTAGAAGAAAAAAAACTCCTGCGTTGAGCAGAAGATACAACCAAATTTATTCCGCTACGCGCCTTTAAATATTGATAAGCACGCAGGCAGTGCAAATACAAAAAATACGCGTTTCAAGTGCCCCATGTCTACATATTATGGTGCACACAAACTTGCTCTTAAGCGGCATTTGTAGAAACACTCAACTCATATGCGGCTTCAATGTGAATTGTGCAGCTTCCGAACAAATTTCAAGTTCAATCTCAAGAGGCATACAATATCGCAGCACAGTGACGATAGAAAACAAAACTACCTGTGTCAGCTCTGCAGCAAGTTGTTCCACACAATTCCAGAGTTGCACGCCTATTTATTAACTCATACAAAAGAGAAACCTTTTTCGTGTCCATTTTGCAGAAGGGCTTTCGCCGGAGAGGGACACAAAAATAATCATGAAATTATCTGCAAACAAAATCCAAAGCAAAATGGCGAAGAATGGGTGGCAAGTCAAAAACGAGTTAAATGCAAATTTTGCGATCGGAAAATGAGCAGTAAAAGTAATTTGGAAACTCACATGAGGACCCACACAGACGAGAAACCATTTAAATGTGAAGAATGTGACTACGCTGCAGCCGCTGCTAGTGACTTAAGAAGTCACGTGGACAGAAAACACAATCCAAACAAGCTAAGGAACTTTGCCTGCGCATTGTGCCCGAAATTGTTGTTTAGAAAGGCAACCCTCTCTCAACATATTCTGACACACACTAAAGAAGTTTGGAGTAACTTTGCGTGCATGTTTTGTACAAAACGGTTTCCATATAATGCGCGCGCATAAAGTTGCGCATGAAATAATTTGCCAATTAAATCTGAAGCAAAGTGACAATGAGTGGGTTCTGCAGCAGAAGAAATTCAAGTGTCATTTGTGTCCCTATTTAAAAACACTGCGCAGCAACTCAATAAAACGGCACTTGACGAGCGATGCAGGACACAAACATTTAAGCTCTTTTTTTCAAAAGTATTGAATTTATTTCTAGAAAATAAATGTATAGCTAATAACTAGTTTCTGATAACAACTTTTCACTTTGTAGCGCGCGTGGTGAAAAATTGTAGTTAAAGAAATGCACCACGTTAAAAAGTTTGTAACACAATTTTTCAATAATTTTTGCCACACAAAAAAACATGGCAATATGATAATTAATTGTTACTGTGTTTTCTGCACTGCAGCAATACATTTTAATTAAAATTATTTGAGACAAAAGTAGTGGAATTTGGAAATTTTAAATTTTCCGCCAAATCTAAAACGGTAAACTTTGATCGTCATTGTCTTCAAATATAGACAAGTGATAAAGAAAAATGATTGCGGTGACAAGTAATATCACATTCACTATCATGGATAAGAAAATGTTTACAACTTAAATAAAATACATTGCAAACAAATTTATTTATGATTAAAACACATAGTGAATAAAATAATTTCTAATTTTGAATGAATTTCATTTTTTATATTTTTGTTTTGTGCTTCAAAGTATAATATTGCATGTCAAATTCCGTATAGAAATGCAAAATTTATGGTGTGTTTGTACATACTAGTAAGTATACCAGCTAATGAAATAAGGGCTGCATCGTTACAATAATTTTTTTAATCAAAACACAACTTCTTTGTTAACAATCCTATAAAATATTATTCATAATTTATAATAGGTTCATTTGGCCTAAGCCCATACAACATCTTTTTAAATTTGCTAATATAATATGTGTCTCAATTCAAACCATATTTTGTTGTGTGTGCTTTTAAATATAATTACGGTACCCACACACACATTAGGGCTTTTTTGTTTAATTTTAAAATTTTAGATGCTCTACCAAATAATCTGGAAGCGTTGTTTTCGTAGCAAAAATGCACCGATAATTTTGTTTAAAACATAAAATTCTAGTTTTGGACTGTTTGCTAAGACATTTACTGGAGAATATTGAAATTAAGAGATTTTAAACAGTATATTAGCTGTGCAATTTGTATGATTTTGAAAATTGCAAAATGTTGTATTTGCAGAAATTATGAAATCGTGAAAATTATGATTTTTACATATTTTTAAAAATTTCTTATTAAATGTAGATATGCCCTGGTTTTAAAAATAACAAAACTTTAAATTCTCTATTTTCGAAAATTGCAAAATATTTAAATGCACTGTTTTTGAAAATAAATGACTTAAAATCAAGCCATAGCGTTTTATATTTTTGCACTTGATTAAATTATTCACTGTAAAGTGGGTACAATGGCAACAATTGTTTAAGCAAGCATGAAACAATGCACTCATTCGCACACCTATGTGTGTAAATGCCTGCAAATAAAGTCATGCCCAAAAATTTAAAATTTAGATATCCTAAAATAATCCTGTGAGCATGCATACAAGAGATACATGCATAAAAGTACTTAACATGAGTGGTATTGCAAATTAATGCAAATTCAAATATCAGCCATGACATTTAATTTATTTGTTGATGGCCCATTTTTGTTTTTTGCCAGAAATGGATTTGTGTCTTTCCGATTATTTACAGCCTAGGATTAATGAGTGAACAACAGCGATTTGTATAGCGTTAACGTAGCAACACACGCTATGATCGATGCAGTGAGAGTTGATAGTTGCAACATAATAACATTAAAAAAAATTTAATGCAGAAGTTACATGAAGAAATGCAATTTAAATAAAGTATAAGTGGAATTAATTTTGAGGATTTTTGAAGATATATTAATTCGATTGACACGAGAACGGGATTAACGCTAATCTGTTTTATCGACCTAATTTTGATTGGTTATTCCATGAGTCTTGATACTTTGTAGATTAGCGGAACATCAAAGCAACAGCAGGTTGACCCTAGTTACTTTATTTATTATAACCTGTCATCAATTTTTTCAGCGCTTTCGGCAAACAACAATTCTGATGTGGACCCGGATCACAATGTTACATTGTTAGGGAAATTAACAAAAGTTATTGTTATAATACAGGTGAATATAGTGCTTGTTGACGGTTTTACTTTTTGTGTTTCCTATGGATTGCGGCGGCCTAATTAAAATTCCAAATCTGCCTTCAACGTCTGCGTATCTTGTGCAGTACTAAAACGGGGCAAAAGGGGCAGAAGACGCCTAAGAGCATTGCCTCTGGACGCTTAACAACATAAAAGACGGTAGTGTTGTCTATTTAAATGTAAAAGTTACACTTTTGTGTGACGGACCAACGGAATCAGACACGTCACTTTCTGTATTAAATAGGGATTGGACTGGAAGGGATTTTGTTTTAGAAAGACACGATTTAAGGTAAATAACTGAATGAAAGTTGGCAACTTGTTTTTTAGAATATTGCCAAGAATGTTTTCTTTATTAATTAATATTGTATCTAAATATTAAACTTTTAATTCATTCCTAACGTGTGCAGAAATATATACAGAAAACAGATGAAATTGTAATTTGTTGATGTTGATTTGATCTTCTGTTAAAGCTCTGAAACCAATGCAACATATTTGACTGAGGCTACAGACTTTGAGCTGTTTCTCAGCTACACGTCGTCTAGGGCTTTTGGCTCTGGTTTCTTGGCTCTAATTAAAGTTACTCATGCTTCACTTTTTAACCCTGGCAATTGTTTCCAGTACGGAACATCAATAGGGAGTCAAATGTATTGTCCATTTTAATATGGCCATTGATTTTCATTAGTTGTAAATCCGCAGCAGACCCCACGTACAACAGATCAATGCGCCCATGAAAAAAGGCAGATGGGCAAATTACTTGGGTGGATTTGAAGTTTTCGAGTGATATTTCCATGCATGCATAATTATAAAGGAGCATGCATGCAGTTGGGAATTTACGATGGCTAAAATGATATACCTTCCTGCATGCCCCTTCGTATGCACCTTTAACAATCTTCCCTTCATGCAATGCTACCAAATTCCCCACATGCGCGTTTCCATGCTGCGACTCATTGCTGTTAATTTCATACATTCATCTTTACATATTAAACTATAACTTAAGAATAAAATACATGTTTAGTCATCAAATCGTCCGCAGGTCAAAGTTTCAGGAACTGATATTTATTCAACAAATATATTTGAATTAAAATAGTAAAAAATTCAATCCGTGAGCTATGCACCACAATGTTTTTATTAGAACACTAAACTTGGCTTGGTTCGAATTATTTTCAGTATTGTGTACTACCAATAGTGCTCAATAAGATCCTCAAATTATTAAATTTTTAAACAGATTTTAGAGAAAAATGGGGATACGTAAGTCGAATGTTTTGTGCAGTCAAATTCGTTGTGTTTACACTACAACATAAAACACATTATGTTGACTTTATTAAATAAAATTTCCAACACTATTTGAAATTGTATTTAATAAAGCTGTTCACGCCAACTAAAACAAGAAAACTGAAATTATATCAAAACTTGCAGTCAATTCAGGGGGAGCACACCACAGCACAGCAAAAGTAATATAAGTAAATCAAAGAAATAGACCAAGATCCATATCTTATAGTAACACTAGCACTATTAGCACTGCAATAATGGAAGGTAACAATAAAATTTACTTAAACCTAATATTTTGTACTAAAATTTATTTATTTTCTGGAGTAAATAACAAAATACAGGATCAACTGAACACTGCGACCGACAGAAGTTCCAGAATTTTCCACTCACGCCTTAGATTTTTGAAATAAATGCGCTTCATAAATTTCAACGTGCTAACTTGCCATTGGCCGTACGGTTCAGAAGCATTTAGCATAAAATTAGGGTTATAGGCATGGGCGTAGCCACTATACTGCATACTGACTAAGCTATATAGTATTTGCTTGCATAGTTTAGTACACAAAGCATACAGCAAGCACGAGCAAGATGCTAGTGGGACTGGAAGTGGGAAGACCAAGCTTAGTCTGCCCATAGGCAAGGCTGCAAAGCGCTGGGATCGCAGATGGGAAAACTCGAAAATGCCATGCATGGAACGTTCTCTGGGTTTCGCTTGGGACCCCTTCTCTGTATTTTAGCGCACAAATTACATGCATGACGGAGGGTCTTTTTGCAGTCATGCCAATATAAATGTTGTCATGTGCGCTAATGCAAAAAGGTTCCCAAATGCAATATTCTTTATTCCTGAGCGGGTATACGTTAGTACGCTCATATTCATGTTGCATGCATGAAAATGCGCTTTTTTACCGTCAGAAAGACTTTCAATCTTCCCTGCATGCTAGTTCGAAAATACGCCCCATGCAAGTCTCACACGTTCCCTGACAAGCTCTACGTTCCAGTTAGGCTAACATTATCACTCATGACCAGTGTAATATTTTCATGAGCGGAAAGTGCAATAATTATTTAATTAAGCCGATCTGATCCTGCACGTATTCACTTTCCTCATAGGCGCCCAAACTATATTTTGACGTGGAAGTTGTTAGGCCAGGGCAGATAGAAATAAGAGTGAATGTAGAAAGCAATTAATGTGGCCGAATGAAGAGAAAGCGTAAGCAGAATTTTGTCCCAATGAGAGATATTTACTTCGCATTTGTGTATTCACCAACACCAGAGACAACAAAACGACTCTTCTGCTCCAGTTCTACACTCACTTATTGTCAGACTAGAATCCTCATCTTTAAATATCTTCTAACTGGTACGCTTTAAGATCATCCGTAAATGACGATAGAAAATATCACTCGGGTATTAGGATCGTCTGGTAATAACGTTAAAAAATATCACTATTTTATTAGAATTTTCTTTAACTGACGTCAAGAAAACATTACTTGTTTATAAAAGGGATGCCGTAATGACGTCACTTTAATTATGCATCAGGTGAACGTACGGTAAAGCAACAAATAGAAGCTAAGTCTCGAATAGAGACCAGGCTCTAATAGTGGCTGGGGGTTTTGCCATATGCGGTTATGTTAATTTTTCCAGCTCAAACGTTTTATTTTTAATAAAAGCTTGGCACTTCTATTAAGTGATTTGCAGCATATCTTAGGGCCATTAATACCCAATTCAACATATTGACTAGACATGGAAGACATTTTACAATCCTAGCTGTACCACTCGTACTTGGTCCACCAGATGCATCAAATTTTCACCTACTCCTACAGGTGCCTTTCTTACTAAGCCCAATCGCATTGGCCTTAGGCGTATCCAGCTAACTAAACCCTGCTTCAGCGTCTCTCGTACTGTCGCAATTCTCAACACGATCTTTCAGGTCACTTGTACCCTCTCTAATGGTACCAGCAAAGGTTGTACCGGCGTACCAACGTAAACTGGTCTTGTTATACAACGCACTTGTACCAGTACTATTCAAATCCTGTCTATTTTCGCTAGCACAACTTGTAACTTAGCCTGATTTTACGGACACTAACTGCAGGGATTTTATGCTAGCCTTCCTATATACACAAAGTTTTCCAATGAGTTTAACAATTCGCTTTAAGCTCAACATTTACTTCCGGCTCACCGATTTTCACAAGTGGATCCGTCCATTTGTCAACTAAAACGTATGTATGAATTTTTTTAACCTACAAAGGTTGTGTACATGAACCTAATTTGCTTTTGTATAACATCGTCAAAATAACAATTCTTTTAAAAGCATAATTTGTTTGGGCACTGTTTCATTATAATTTGCAATTATATTTTTTATTCTAACTACCAATATAAAGAAATTAAAACTATAGTATATAGCATCATTTTTCACAGAATCTCCATCTGCCGCTGAAACGGGGGAGAATGTCTTTGCAAAAATGCAAAATACCAAATTTATCTTCTCGTGCGACTTAAATATATTTCGCAGGTCTAAAGGTAAGTAATTACCTGCGTATAATTAATTAACTTAAACATTTTTTGAAGTTGATATTAGTAGCAACATTTTTATTTCAAATACATTTAATAATTTTATGATACTTGAGTTTGACATGTAAGTAGATTCAAACAAAGAACATAGCGTTATATATGCTTCCTATATAGTTACATTGATTCGTGTCGGATTTTTAAATTAAAGTACATGTAGTAGTAATTTACTTTCGCTTGTTTGTTTTTTTTTTCATCATATGGCCGAAAACAGAAGAAGACGCTGGATCCAAAATCCTGTGCAGCTGAAAATCTGTGTTTTGAGTCATTAAAGCCTTATGTTGAAATTTTTACGAATAATAATGTATTCATTATTTATTAATTATTACTGATGTAACTTTGAAAAATACAGGCAAATATTAGTTCCTAATACTTTAATTATGGTAGCCCCTGCTGTTTGTTAGAACGAACAAGACGTCAACGTAATTAGCAAAATTCTAACCACATGTGTTAAAATACAAAATCTTTGAACTGGAATAAATTCTAAAAGTAAAACAAAATCAGTTTGCTTTGTTTAAGAAAAATCAAATTATAAATTAGCTAGATTTTTATGAAAAATAAAGTAGCGCATTTTTGCGCAAAAGTGTGTTTTATTTTTTATATTTATTTTTGACCACTCCTAGTTACCGCACAAAAATAGCATCACCAAATAAATATTTACAAATTTTGGGAGCCACGGCTGCCCACCCTCCGTCCTTCAACTAGAGTCGTTAAAATCTAAATATGTATTTTACTGCTAAATATTTAATGACATAATACCTGTAAACATTTACTGTGAGAAATATATATCCAGTATGGTAATACGTAGTAAATATAGTCCAGAAACAAGCATATGCGTCGATAACAGTTTTCAGTGACAAGGATCAAAAGGGCAAGACCACTTCCAATAAGCAAGCAATAAAATGCGGATTTAATTAAAGAATCATCCAACGACAGCGACTCTTCATATATCGTGTATAGATCTGCTGGGACGAAGCCATGATGTCCTTCCTTGGCGACAATCTCGTCATACGTCTTACGTATGTTGTATTCTTCATTTGACGACCGAATCTGCATCCAGTAACGGACTACTCCTGAGTTAAGCAGACGTACAAAAGCGTCAAATGGGATGTCGCCATTTGACAAGCTGAATTGCCATTCTATACCTGATGGAAAGGAAATGTCCTGCCCCACGTGAGCTTGTCTTTGAAAATGTAAGTACAGTAAATCTGAGTGGAGTGAAATGTATTTACTATTCACCAGAGTGCAAACTTTGTCTTTTCGAAATAGTCCCGCGCTCAGAGCGTTATTCTGATAATGTTTACCACTGCCAGTATATGATTTATTTAGTATCAGCTCGTACTGAGTCAACGTCCTCAAGCTCCCTCCAAAGTTGTCCTGCAATAGATGAACTGTTTCTTCGATGGTTATATAAGTGAGGGTAGATAGTGCAAATGTAAAGTTTTCCGTCACCAAATCGATCAAATTCTTTTCGACAGAGACAGCTGAAGGGGAGATTTTGTAGCTTTGCCAAAAAGATGTGAAAACTATGCTTATCCACACTGTTACTAAGACCCAAAACGTAAAGCATACATTTTGGCCGAATTTCAATTTAAAATCAACTATTTGGCCGACTAACGGCAAAAGTATCATTTCAAATGCAGTATTAATCGCTATGTTTTGCCCAAGGCATACCTTAAATAGTCCGACCGTCAAGAGTGTGGCTAAGGCAAAACAAATCCAAACGGGCAAATTAAAAGGAAGGGCAAGAAAAATAAAGCAGATAGGGGCGTTATCTTTGACACTTGTTCCGTAGAAGATATGGTAAGAAGTTATTTCAATGATGGCAGCCGTAGAGGTACCTGTGACAGTAGCGTATGTTTCAACTACGCTAAAAACTCCCTCCCTGCAAAATTCTGCATGACTGACATCATTAAAACCGTAATTAAACATTGTTAAATTGACATGGGCTGCAATTATGCTTATCAACGACGCAATTGGCTTATCCCTATTTTCTTGTGGTAGAACAACGCCTGCATCAATTTCGTCTGCTAGATTACCTTGGTCCACAATGGTAGTGCTCACAAATACTACGGACTTGTGAAAGTTCCCACGAAGTTTTTTCATGGCTTTGAGAAAATCTTGGAAGGATGTCCATGATGCTGCATACAATGAAACGTCAAATTCCAAAATGCACAGAATTTTCCCTAAAGGCTGGCAACGAAATTGAAGTCTTTGTACGTCTTGTGTCTGTACCAAAGATCCCTTCACATTAAAAGTCAGCCAAATGTAATTAATTGGAAAAACGCAGTTGTAACCAACAGGGTAGGACCAATCATCTTTGTCGTACATCGCGTCAGTTAAGATAATGAACATGTCAGTCATGACTTTATTGTAAGCGTAAGCATTAGTTTCAAGTGAGAAAAAATTGATCCAAACAAGTTCCTGGTTTTTTAAATCTAATTGAGAGGTAAATATGTTTAAGTGACAAATTTCTGCATTAAACCGCAACATTTCGTGTCTCAATTTAATATTAGTCAGTTTGTTAAAAATCTGAACTACTGCTCTCAACTCTGCTAGAATATCAATTATCTTTGACTGCATTTCCTTAATGTCATTGTCTGCGTCACTGCTTAGCGTCAGCATTTGACAATTTTGAAACATTGTCAAAACAGTGTAAAGCTTGTCCACGTCCTGTTTGTTGTTTCCTACCTGCTGAGGATGCTGAGTGTCACATGTTGACAACTTTTGAACTACTAACAAATGTAGAATAAGGGTAGCCACACGGACGGAAATCATGTTTTTAATCTCAATCTTGAATGAGGTTTGGAGCACTGTGTGGTATTTATTCTAAAATTTTGAAAGGTTAAGCGATGCTGTTTTTGTATTTTTAACGTTTTCTTTACAGCTACAAGTTGACTTTTAAAGCACCCATTCACAGTAGACCTCCACTCCTAATAACCATTCTGAGGAAGGTTTGCATTTATTTTGTTTACCCTGTTCGTATTTACGAACAATTATAGAAACTTTCACAAAAATCTCTTGTGGTTGCACTAAATAATTCAAAGGACGAACAAGTATTACATTAGATTAAAATGATGTTTTTACTTGCACGAAGAATTTCTTTTTTATTTAATAACATTAATGTGATTTCACGCAAATGCAACTACAAAACCCCGTTAAACACACAAGCTGTTGAAATCATAGGGGTAGTGTTAGTGTGCCTAATTGTGGCCAAAAGAAGGATACTAGTGTACTAGCTTCATTCAAATTTAAAACGCCAAAATTAAATCAGTGACATCAAACGAAATTGACAAAAGTTGTCTCTCCGACTTCCTAATTTTTTTCTTTTAGAGTTGCCACGTTTAAAATTAATATAAATCTACGGCGGTAGCTTCTAAATTAAAACTACATATACTAAGCGTTAAACTAATGGTTCAATAATATACGATATAAAATTTTTTTGAAAATGTGTTTTACCTACTTTTGCGGCAATTTACTTACACGATTTAGCATGTTTCTGGTTCCGCAAATTTTTCCATACACAATTAGGACAGGTTAAGCTTTGGAACGAGCAGCAATCAATAACATAATTTCGAAAATAACCAACCTATTGCATGTTTTAATGATTTTAATTTACTACTACATTTCTCCTACCAGTAGTTGTAGTAATAGTTACCATACCAAATGATGATCACGCTAGACCAGGAATTTTGTTTTTAAATAAAAATTGAATTTAATAATTTAATAAGCCGAGAGTAGCCTCGTGGTTGTTTTATTGATCGTATTACCATGTACAACGCAAAACTAGGAATATGTAAGATGTATGTCCACGAATGAGGTACATTTTGGCCTATGCACAAATATGTAGGTATCTACATATAATTTAAAATCCTTGACAAGAAAAGACAAGTTAGTGAATACACCTTAAAAATCTGAGGTTCTAACAACATTTTGACATGTTTTGCTAAACTTTACAAACGTGTTCTAATAATTCGATTATTAAGATTTCCTGCTACACCTTATGCAAAACGTTTTTTGCATCATGATGACACCAATTACGAGCCAGCCAGCCATTGTGCATGTCAATTACAATTTACCTAACAACTTTGAATATTCAAATTGAAAATTGAATTTTCCTAGAAAAAAAACGAAAAATTACTAAATGGAAAAGAAATTTATTTCCCCTAAAACTATTTTTTTTGCAAGGTTTTAAAATCATGATACATAATTTAGTTCTTCACACTTGGAGTTTAGTTCACATTTAGTTCGCAAGCTTTATAGACATTTTTGGAAACTAAGGTTATTAGAAACTTTCCCATTAATTTCGTATAGTAATTTATTAAGCATTAATTTAATTACTTTTTATATGCTGAGCTTATGCATCGATTAAAATTGTCATGCCTGTCTGTCTATCGATGCCGTGTCTGTCTGTTGGTCATGCTTTACAGGTCGCAATTCTTAACTGATTGTGATCGAACAACTCTTAAATATTTAGAAATGCGATTGGAAAGAGCCTTTTTTTAAGGTCGATCAGACTAACCAGTTTTTTTGGATTAAAGGTTGTATGGACCAACGTTTTGAGCGATAAAAATAATTTTTGACGAAAACGGGAGTCGGGTACTCTTCACTTGCAGATACATACTTCATAAAACTAGGTAGGTAAGTACGTGCGCAGTACGTATATCGCTAGTTCCACACAGTTGGAATTGCGTATACCTAAGCGGAATACAAAACAAAGTGCTAGGGACGTTAAAAATGATGTCCTTATTACATTTTCTGACTCTTACCTACCTACCTTTCGTCAATTAGGCCAAAGAAGTCCTTTAAATATTGTAATTTAAAGTACCTCGCTCGTAAGTTGAATGATTTTTTATACAGCAATAAGTTGCTACCCTGAAGTAATTCTTTCTTCAGACTTCAGGGCACATCAGGTCCTGTATCTTGTTCCTTTTAGGTTTGATTGAGGACGACGACTGCGTTTTATTTATTGCTAGAGACTATTATTCTGAACGTAACTAGATGAGAGTATTGTCCTGAATGCAAACACTGAAGAGAAGTATGATTGCAATTATTTTTTATACGTACATCACATCTACTATACAAAATATACGTTGTGCTAACGCATCAGAAGACACTACGTGACTGACTTAGCCATTCAGTTGACTCCATCTCCTATCCCTATCCCAACTTCTGCCCCTTTGAGTTATGTGCTTTTGTTTGCGTATCCTCGCTTTATTTTTCGTTTTCTCTATGTGCATCTTTCCATACGTTTCGCAACGACAAGGAACTGCTACAAAAATTATTGCAGAAACTAATTCGTTTCATATTATTATAGGCATTTTGTTTGTCTTAGAGTTCTTTGTCGTCATTTCTCTGCAGCTGGATCAGTAGAACCATACCTCCCTTAACCCTGTGTATTCATCATCAGTTTCGAAGTTTATCTTCCAATTCGTTAGCTAAAAGATACGGCGTTTCTTATTTTTTCTAATCATTTAATTTGCCCCTAAATTCTACTGTCCCCCAGACTCCAGACCACTTCGTTCAGAATCAAATAAAAACAATAAATTCAGTTACGAGGCAAGATTCCTCCTGTATTTAGCTCGCTTCCAAATTAAAAGCAAGCGCCTACTTAGACATTTAGAAAGCCTTACATGTGTCTTAGCACATTTTTTTTCGCGTCATATACCTTTCCTGCACAGCTAACAACAAACAGGAAATCGTCGTGGCGCCGTTTCCAATAATACTTTGTTGTCGTAAGTTAAGTTACGTAATTGAACAACTTATACCTGTATCTCCACTCCAACTTAAACCTTTAATAAAACAGATAAATAAAGCCTTCCGTCATCTGACTTATCTGCAACTCGCACTACCTACTTTTTATACTGCTTTTGTTTATTTAAAAACAAACCTTTGTCTTTATCGCTTTCTTATTCAAAGTTGATAAAGAGAAGTATATACCCTCATTTGATTACGTAATGCATGCTTGACGAAAGCTGCTATGTAGATTTCTTTCACAAATTTTTCAGTTTAATTATTAAGTCAATCGACCTTTTGGTATGCTGCGTTTCTTCGCTACACCTACTTTCTTTCCCTCTTTTTAATTCTTCTTTATTTTCTAAATTACGAAAATTGATTTCTATTTGCAGTTCAAACAATTTTAGTAATTGTGCTCTCTAACTATTTAAATTATTTATGTTTTCTGCTTGCAAAAAAGTTTATTTCAAGCCGTACCTTTAACTTTTTGTAATTTTTTCAATTTTTTTCACTGCTGCAGTTGAACCCCCAAAATAAATTTTAGTACAGTTATATCCGTTAAAAATAAATTAAAAACATAATGTGTGTGTTTTTACAGTTACAGCACTTGCTTACAATAATAATCTATTATAAGGAATGCAGTGAGTAGGGGGCAGTAGTAGGAGATAATGAATTAAGGGAGAAGTTTTGTGGGAGCGTTGAGGGTTAGTACCTTATGGGGACAAGGGAGATGTAGAAAAGGATGTGGCCTACAGTAGAGGAAGAGATGGGGAGCGTATAATGGTAATAGGGCTATGAAAATGATGGGAAGCTAGAAGGCAACGTAACGAAAAGACTAAAATAAAAAATCTACATAAAAAATAAAATAATGAAATAATAAGGCTGAATTAAGTACCTGGGGTATAGGCAAGTACACGGTAGGATGTACATGTGGAAAGTGGTACATTGCAGTTGGATGCAGTCTGGTATCTGAGTGAGGAGATTTGGAAGTGGAGTGAAAATAGAAAGCAATCAGTAACTTTGGCATCTGGAGATATTATAATATGTATGCAGTATTTTGATGCATACTGTATTTTTTGATACTGCTTTAGTTTTGTTGCAGAGCATATAATTAACTATAGTACTGTTGTTCTGTCTTATGTGCATTAAATTAGGCGTTTACAATATAAAATATAAATAAGACGTGAATATGAGTATAAGCTGTATGTTTATGCATATAATTAAAAATTGTCGGGCTAAGCAAAAAAACATCAGCTTCCGAAGGTAGAACAAATACAACATAAAAAATTTTTTGTGTGTGGATCAAAATAAAATCATCATGCGTCAACTCGAAGGGCACAAACTACAATAAATTCTAAACATTGTCAAGGTAGGACAAGTAATGAAAATTTAGGCATATTATACAAATTCTGTAGCAAATGCGTAACCAAATAAAAGGAAGGCTACATGTTTTGAGGCTCTTGACTTCTACATAAACTTGTAAACTGTTAAGAAAGAAGCAGTAATTTCCTAAAGATAGCCACAACATTGTCAGCCCTATTAATAACCAAGTTATAGCTACGCTTTTGTTCTTTTGTCCTCTGTTTGGTAGTCTAGTTAGCATTAAGAGCATAATATTAGAAATAAATATTTCAGAAGCAACTAAATGTGAATAGCTAGATTATTCAACATAATATTGAAGCAATTTCAAACGTTGCGCAAAACAAGTAAGAATCTGTGTATACATTTATAGGTATGTAGTAGTATCTTATTGACTGGTGAAGAAATTGTGAAGTATATTTAAAATTTTAATTAATTGCACTGTGTCTAAGATACATGTAAATTACCTAATAAAAAATGTCCTAAGTACACAATGCGTCAGAACTAAAACATTCAAGATAACACACCTTATGTTTATTTTAAGTAAAAAGTAATCATAAGAACGTTAGGATATGACACAATGCTTTCTGGAAGTAGCTATGGCTTTTATATTAAAATTGTTGTGATATAAAAAACTTGTAAAGTGTGTAGTGTAGATTTTGACGCTAAAAATGTAAAACGACAGCAGTTAAAACTTAAGTAAATAAGGAAATATTGATTTTATTAAGGAACGATAAGCAAAAAATTAAATTTGTTATATTTACTTGTGAACTTAAAAATCATTTTAATACTTGTATGCAATGTGTACGTCTAAATTTGCTAAGGGTACAGCTTTATGTAAGTTTTTTTTATTTAATTGTAACTTTCGGTTGCGAGGTGCTTCAGCGCCTACTAGGAAATGACGCGACATGGCATACCCAGAATTTTGAAATAATAATTTATTTTAAAAAATACCAAACGTATATGTTGATATTATTGCTAGTTTTTAGATGCGGAGCTTTAGCTGCATCCTATAATATGGTTGTGGTGTCCGTCTGTCTGTCTGTGTGTGTGTGTCCGTCTGTAGCAACCCCACTACATGTGGCAATTCTAAATCAATTTCACTCATTTAACTTTTAACTGCTCGCAAATGCGAAGGAAATGTGCTCTTATGGTTTCTAGTAATTTTCGTAATTATAGTCTGTCCACAATGAGGCGTAAAATGGACCAACTTTTGAACTTTATTCTTATACAGTCGTAAAAACCATGAATTGGTATATGTAAAGTACATATTATATACCTAATTTTTAAACTTGCTGGGAAGTTCACATGTGGTATACACAGCAAGCATAGGTCTTTACTAAGGAATAATCTACAAATTATGTCATGCAAATTATTAACCTTTAAAGACTGCCCCACCCTAACGTTATAACTTATGTTAGCGGCACAGGCCCACTAGAGTTACCATCGGCATTATCTATGGACGATCTCTTGCTGCATTTAGTTCAACACAAAACACTTGTCACCTGTCGGGGGAAAATTGAAAATTGTAAATTGTGATTCAGCTGCACTTTAATAATGATCAGTCAACCAAATAAGTGAATTGTAAATTGTTAATAACGTAGTGGTTAGTGTGTGTACGTCAACTGCCTGGTAAATTGCCTACCTATTTACATAATATTGGCTTTACTTTTGCATTTCAAAAATAAATTTGACATGCAATACGTCATTGTAAAGCTCGTTAAAAATAAAACATACAAATTCATTCAAGTATGAAAATTATTTATTTATTTATAATAATAATAATTAATAAAAATCGAAAACATCTAAATATAACACTTGGCAATTTAGGAAAACATGTACTTACGTGAAAAATTTAGCACGTTTCAAACTAATTTAAATAAAACAAAAAATTTGAAAAGCATGTATGTACCCACAAAGAGCATTTTGCATTTTCAAAACCACGTAAATAGAAAAGTTTACCTTTTAAAAAAACATTTAAATGAAACACTGCAATTTCGGGCAACATCTGCCTACATATAATTTTTTGCAGTTAACCCCGGCTTGGTGGCTTGAAGATGTAATGCATCGCCTTGTCACCAAGTCGGGGCCATCCAGTAGTGCTCTGGATTGTGGGCAGTGGGGGGATGGGGCTTGGTGGGGCGTTGGGGGAGTTGAACGGGGTGGGTGTGAGAGTCTAAAGTGTTTGGGTGCTGGTTGTATTTATCTGTGGTAGTAGTTCCTACCTGAGACAGAGATACAAGTCAGCTTAATAGTAGTTTACTACATGCCTGAACACCGTAAATTCAAATGTATAGACTCAAGATTCATCTCAAAGTTCCTCTCTTCCTCGTCCACTACAGACCGTCGCCACCTGTTCACTCTCGTTAAAGAGTGACTGCTGGCGGGTTGGAGCAGAATGAATGCGAAGTAGTTGCAGTGCTGAGAACGCTGTATCTGTTCCGTTCTACTCTGTCTCATATCCTCGGTCAGCCGGAAAATACAATCTATGGTACCTGGTGAAAACCAGTATAAATATATCTCTCAAGGAGTACGTCGGTACTTAAGACTATATCAGTATACTAGTTGAACTAGAGTTAAGGAACATAAACCACTATACCTGCTCAAGTGTACTATACACTCGCACCTTCCTAGTGGTTCACATAGCAATAATGTATAGAGAAAAAAGTAGGTTATACCCTTGAGGTTAAGAACCAGCTGTATGTATACACACATACATACATACATACGTACATACATACATACATAATTTTTTGCAGTTTTAAATTGCTTTACCAAAAGCGTAGAAATAACAATTTTGCATATACGGAAAACAATACAATTAGAGCCATCTGCAATTTACAAAAACAAGTACATGCAACCTTTTGAATATTTGAAAAAAAAATGCAAAAAGATCATGCTACAGTTTCAAAACAATTTAAATGGAACGTTTTTTGGATTTACAAAAATATGTAAATAGAGAAATGTTTAACTTTTTAAAAACAATATCAGCTTACGACTTTACAAACATGTAAGGGGTATGCCACATATTATGTAATTGGTTTGGTCTGTCGGTTCTTTGTGAAATTAGGAAAATCAATGTTGAAGATAGCCGTTCACGTAATGCTAAAATAATGACAAAGGGGGTCGGTCGGTCCTTGTTCTAGCCTTTTTGAATGACAAAATATGTGGCACATCTACATTAAGTAATACTTGATTGGAATTTGAAAACCCAGAAGGTTTCTGTACTTTTTATTTAACCGCGCAGTCTAACTCTTTCAATAATTATACCTGCAAACTTTTTACTTTCTAAATACCGGACTTTGCAAATGCAATTATTGGAATTGAAAATCATTAATGTTTAATAGGGCATAGTACTGCATAGGTAAAATAAATACATACATTTTTACTTCAATAATGGATGGGGGGGGCGATACCTTTTGCACCCCCCTATTGATTTTATGGGGACGCACGCTGCCCTCCCCCCTGCCCCTATGGTTCCGACGCGCCTGTGCTTGTATATGGGCATTTTGTGAGTGAAGCAATGAGAAAGAATGAATAAGTCCGGAGCCAGTGCTATAATGTTTATCTCCATGGTAACGGTGTGATATGCTATAAAACACAGCTGAGATGCCATTGCTGCCAGTGCTGATCATACGTAATACTATACTATAACTATATAATATTGTGTGTAGGTGTTCAATGTATGATATTTGAAATTAAGGGAATTTAAAGTGAGCAGCGATTTGTATTTTTGTGACCGATCACAACGGGTTTATATGGTATGTAAAAAGAGAGGAATGAACAGAGTTGCAGAGTATGTAACGAGTGGGAGGCGACGTTTCTGGCTATGCTTTTCCGGATCCCGAGACATCATAGTAAGTGGTTTGCTTGTCAGTCCACTTGTTGCTATAATTAAAGTCCATACTTCCATTAGTCAGACTCTCAGGATAATGACTGCTCATCACTCGTTATGGGACATGAACAACATATTTTTTTACAATCAAAATAGCACCACCAACTAGTACTTTTGGGGTCAAAATACACTATCTAAAAAACAATGTAAATATCATGATACTAGTAGGGAGCTTCCATAAATTATGGGGTACATTTTGAATTTTAGGGGGTGGGGGGAGGCTAGGTGTTCAAGTTACCTAGCCTTTTACATGGGCGTACATGCCAAAAAAAAATAGGAGTAGGAGTTCCATATATTCTAATTTTTATACCATGTAAATTTTGCAAATGTAAATATAGAAAATTTTGCACTTTTGCAAAAAGATACTCATAGAATATTTTTTAATTTTGTAAACATGTAAATAGAACATTTTGCACTTTCAAAAAACAAATGGAATATTCTGCAATTTAAAAAAAACACTCACATAGAATATTCTGCACTTTCAAAAATCTACGTAAATGGAATATGACGCACTTTTAAAAAACATGTAAATAAAACATTTTAAACCTATCAATAACATGTAACTAACATTTTACGCAATTTATTTCATTTTATTATTACCGTTCTACTCAGATAGTTCATTTTAATTTTATTTTTTACACTGGATACGGATCATTTTGTTTCTTCACTCAAGACATATTATGTAATATTACTACTAGAGTTCTATGTCGTAATTATTTGGTAATATTTAAATCATTGTGTTGCTCTAATAATTAGGAAACTTGTCTAGCTCTTGTCCACTGACACGGACTGGATGGACGTACCTATGCCGGTGCCTACATTCCATTATATACATAGCAGTTGGAAAGACTCAGTGTGAAATAATATTAGCTACATAATATAAATATATGAGTACACACAGTGTGCGGAACTTTGTTAAGTAACTTCATAAATTTTTATGTTTCACCAGTTTTATTCACAGAAAATTATAAAATAGATTACATTTTTCAATACAGACCAAGTGAGAATTATTATTGATATCGTCTGTGAAGAACCAAAATGACCCGTACCCATTTTTAGCTAAACGCAATATCCACTATCTACACAAATATTTAAACATATCTTGAAAGTATTTAAATAAAGTATTTTGCACTTTTTAAAAACATGTAAATAGCAAATTTTACAATTTTTAAAAACATGTAAATAGCAAATTTTACAATTTTCAAAAACATGTAAATAGAACAATTTACACTTTTTAAAAACTCCTAATTACCATTTTACTCATGTTTTCTACAGATATTTTGTTTTTATCACATAGCACATTTTGATTGTAGTTTAAATTATGTATGAGTCATTTTGGTTCTTTACAGACGATATAATACTCTCAAATAAGTTTGTAACAGAATAATTACTATCCACATTTTAGTGACCTCCAATCAAGTCAAAGATCATTTCACAAAAACTGACTAAGAAAAAGGTGTCAACAAAAATAAATCAGGCGAAGCAAAACAGTATCATTAGTTTGGCCGGAATTGAGAGTAATTTATAGTAGAAAAGAATATACATATAATTAGTTGTCACATGGTAAATTAAAACATGAGAATAATAACACATTTCAAACATTGTATAGACCTGTTTTAAAGGTACGGGTGAGACAGATACTTAAATTATATTGTGTTTCTTCTTTTTATTTGAAATGTCGGAGCCGAAACATACTTTAGAGGTACGTTATTTGAACGTCACTCTCTTTTTTTTTCTTTCGAGAAGCAGTAATTAGAGTTTTTGAGGCCTTTGACTGATTCAGCTGGTACTAATCCAGAACTAGATCCGGCTCCAGTCCTAGCCCCAGTCCCAGGTCTAGGTCTAGATTCGGATTCAGTTTTGGATCTGGATGCCGATGGCGATGGCTCCTGCTGTTTTTCCTTTCTTGGTTTTGGGATCGAACTCAAACTCCCTATCCCAACCACTTTCATTATATAAGATCCAGTAGTATATTTTCGAAATCTATTTCTGATCGATTTGGCAATAGTCTTCCCCTCTGCTGTATTATTCCCGCTCTTTTCATAGTAGCGGGCAGGAGCTCTCTCCTTCTTCTCCTCCTTCTTCTGAAATGTAAACTAAAGTGAAACAACTTCCTTTTATTTTAATAATGAATCAACTCTTATAAAATATAGCACAAATTTCTATACAATTCCACCTTCGACACGGCGACACCCATTTTTTAATTTAAAAATATTTTCGAAGATTTGTGTGAATTGTTGACAAATTGGGGTGACTTGTCTAGTTAAATTTCTTCTACGGTCACAGAAACTATAATGTATGTTTCTTTTTAAAATTGTAAATTTTAAAGTATTATTATAGAAAAAAAAATTTTAATTTTAGTTGTAGACGTTGTAGTAGAGAGCGATATTATTTTTGTTAGTTGACTCCATGAGGTCCTCTCAGAGAATGATAAAAATTAATCTCTGAGCCTGAGCTTATAAATAAAAAAAAATTCCCATTTAAAATATTAGATGTATGTTACAAGAATATTGTTTTTCCTTTTAAATGATAAAATGAAAGAAGGTGTCATTAACGAGTTAATATTAACTTTTTTTTGTCATACCCAGTCAATTACTTTACTTATATATACAGGAATTCTCCATCTCTAAATCTCGACTCTCTCTCATATTGCTTAAAGGCGGAAATTGGGATTTTTCTCAGAATTGTATAGACCCAAAATGAAGACAAATCGGGTTTAACTTAATGTAGTGAGATGAAAATACAACTTGTGAAAAAGCAACTTGTAATAATATTTATTGGAACCTCTGCTCACTATATCTATTTATCATCTTGAACTCTCTCTCTGACGCCCCAAGTTCAAATAGAAGCCAAATTGTAAATATTTAAAAAAATTACACGCCTTATTACTTTTGAATATCCTCATTTCTTTCATCATTTTTCTACTATATTATCTAAGCGTATTTAATTTTAGCGTGGGCAAAAAAGTAATTTTTATTTTCAATAAAATAAACTCAATGAATGTTTTTTACCTATGTATATAGGATCAAAGAGAGAAAATTAGAAGATGAAAAAAATAATTTAAAATGGAAAAATATTTTTTTACATTTTTTTAAAATGTATGTTCGGTATAGGTACTCCAGTGTCACACTGGCAGAGTGTGTGTGTGTGTGTGTGTGTTTGTTTGTATGTGTGTGTGGTAGGTTTTTTTTGAGTAGGCGTACATACGGAATTTAAATTTTGCAAATCAGTCAAACAACACTCGCAGCATTTTTAGCCATTATCGGAATACAAAATCAAAGGGAAGCTCCTTCCAAAAATAGAATTAATTGCTAAAATAAAAAAAAAGATTAAAAAAAAAATTTAATTTTACCCCACGAATATTAAACTTGAATGAAATCATAAATACCATTCCAAACCTATTTCCTGTTATGACTCCATAATTTTATTCGAATTTCAAAGTCATTATTTTTTCATTGACATTTTTTCTCTTGTATTTATCAAACTACTATTTTGAGTTGAGAAATTTTTCTGCTTGTGTGCATATATGACGTCTTTTTAGTTACCTGCCACCCCTAACAACCCGCACCAGCTGTATGTGTGGAATGATGCTTCCAAATCTCCCTGTAGTGAAATGTTTCCGTACAACTTTTACCTACTTACGTGGATAGGTAGGTTTATAGTTTTGAAAGGAATTATTTTTAACTTTGATGAAAATCCAAATCGAAAAAAAAAGTTAATTCAATCTTAGTCGAAGGTAAAAGGTAAAGAGTACTTACCTATAGGCACTAAGAATGAAGACAAAAATCAAAGGGAATATCGACTCAAAAATTTTTGCACTTTTTAAAGACATAGAAATACACAATTTTACACATTTCAAAAACATGCAATTAGAACATCTTAAACTTTTTAAAAACTCTATTTCATTGAGTGTTCTACAGCATTGAAATAGCTCCAGTAAGTGCATGAGTAATATGTAGTAACTACGACTACAATTTTGTCATTTATACATCGTCGACGAAGAATTAAATCTGACTATCTTCTTTTGGTGCTTAAAGCGAAACTAACTATTACCATTATTCACTAAAAGTGAATCTGACTATCTTTAATTTTCACAAAATACCATTAAAACGAGGCAAAAAAAACTATAATATGTAGTAATGCAGCATGTTATGAAGTAGAAGTAATCGTTTAGGGGTCGTCTATAAATAACGTCACAAAAATAATTGCTCTTTTAGAAAACATCTACTCCCTTTATCAGTGCTTAGATATGACAAGGCGTGCCATTAATACCGTACAAGACCCACACACGCTCACCGTGACATCAATCATGGACAACCCATGATAAATTTTTTATTTTTAAAATTTCTAACCATTGATTTTATTATTAGTTATCGATAATCTGAATCACTGTGTCAACGTTTTACAGACTAAACACAGCATTTAGAAAATAGGTCAAATTTTTTACAAATTGCCTTGACGTAAATTACTATTTTTTCCTGTCCTTATTTTTTTTTAATAGGAAAATAAAACCGAAAATTAGAAACTAATCGAAATTACGAGTTCACGTCCCAACATCGGCTCAGCCAGAATGTACGACGAGTACATGGAGCACAAGAAGGAAATGTTACAACATTACCAGGACAGTGGAAACAGTGCGAATGGGAAGGGCGAAAAGAAAAAGTGCGACTCACACTTACTATCTCGCTCCAGAGGCTACTCAGACCTCTACCACACGTATCTGCTGCAGAGTGAAGCTATGGCAAATAAAATCGAAAAATACTCATCGAATCCCGGTCCCTGTCCTGGGCCTGGAGAATTATTTCTCATTTACATTGTTATCTCAGACATGACATAAATTTTGTTGGGCAAATTAAAGCTGTCTAATTTTAGTATGTAGACTATATGTAGATGTTTTATTTAAATTTTTTAGCATTGAATAGTACAGGATTAATCACATGGATCAAAATAGTTAATATCATTTCGTTTAATTTTTATAATTTAGTACAAAATTGTTATTTAATTTGTTAAAATAATAGCTGTATCAAATTTTAATATCTGTCGCCATGCTAAATGTACAAAATGCAAAATAACAAATTCATTAACACACTATTAACACATTTAAATTAAGTAATTTGTGTCAGTCATTATAAAAATAAAAAACTATTTAGATTTGGCTGTTTTTTTTTAATGTAACAAAATATTTTATTTAGTATGCTGTACAAATTAGTTTGTCGATTCAAATTGACAGCAATAATAATTATGTTAAAAGTATAAATAATAAAATCGTTATTGTTATTTGTAATGTTTAGAAAATCGTTTGCATTTTATTTTAAAGAATTTTTGCCGTTAGAATTAACATAACAGGATTAAAAACGTGAAAACTTTTCCTTGTTATTGATTTTATGTTTTTGGTAGTTTGGATGTCATATGTCATCAGTAACTGTAAATAAACATATTTATCCCTCTAGTAACGTCATTTGTAAACGACCACGCATTACTTTTAAGGAGGCATTTATTGATTGAGCGAGAGTCGAGTGAATGTCAGTGAGTGAATAAGAGAGAAAGGCTTCTCCTCTACACTCTTTGCTGTACAGTTCTACGGCTACTCATTCACATCATTGGTGATTTTCTTATCGTTAGTTCATAGTTTGTGTTCGTACCACACCATTGCAGTTCCATCTTAAGGCTCAAACCAAAGCACAGTTGACAGTCAGTGCTTTTTAAATCCAGTGCTCACTTATTTTATTAAATCTCTTTTTTCATTCCGTCATAGTAAAACCAGAAATTGTCTTTTATTGTGCAGTGCAGTGAATTTTGAAATATTTTTTTTTGTGCTTTTTGGCATGGCATTGCATACATTAAGATTCGAGTTTGAATTTTAAAAACCTTGAGATGGCTTGTTTAGCACTTTCAAAAAGTTGTAAATATTAAATTTTAGAATTCGATTTGTTCTGTAGATAAATCTGCTTTTTGAACATAAATCATGGTTCTAAGTATTTCACATGTTAGTTTTCAATTTTTTAAAAAAGAGAATTTTGTTGTAAAGCTGTCAACAATTATATATTTAGTTTTTTTAAATTTTCTTTTAGATGTAAATTAGGTGATTTGCACGTTTTTAAAAACTATCACGGACTAATTTAAAAAAATTGGACTTTACAAAATTTAAAATATTTCATTAGCTTCTAAAAAGCTAAAAATAGAGCATTTTAATTTTAATACGATAACGCATTGTAGCACAGTAGCATCCAAGGTTAACATAGCTATTTTAATATTGCAAAAACTTGTGTTTTGGTTTTGTACTTAAAAATAAAAATTTGTATTATTGTTATTGTGACAAGTTACTACGTTGCACCTTTGTGGCTTCTATTTATTTTCATTTTTAAAGCACAACAACAACAACATTACAATTTTTAAATAAACAAAATTTTGATATAATTACTACTGTCCAATACAATTCATGAAAATTGAGAATTTTTCAACATAAAAATAAGTCTTTTGCTTCCTTATCTAAAATCCACATAAAATTTCAAGGTGTTTTTTAAGAACATTAGAAATATGGCGTGACATACTATGTACATGCAGGTCTATATACTATACATAATTTCTTTTGCTTCAAGCCTAATATAAAAATAGGGTATCAACACACGATGTATGTGTACGTAAGTATATATAGGTAATTGGCCTTTGGTGTGTATGCAGAGCCTATGTAATTATTTCGTATTAATTCAAATACTTTTCATACACTGCACCTTGATCCTTCTACTTTTTATTTTTCTTTCTTGCACAATTATGAATTATAAGACAAATTACGAGTAAAGAATCAAAACAGATTTAATTTTCAGACGTAATAATTGCACAACCTACCTGCGAAACTTGTAAATATTTATAAACACTACCTAAACAGCCTGTTTTACACTTTTTAAACACGTTAACAGAGAGCAGTGTACACTTTAAAAAATATATTATTTAATAAGACTATAAAATATTTTAAAACAAGCCAATAAAATTATTTGCACTTAAAAAAAAACATAAATCTTTTACATTTCCCCCAAAACATGTAAATTTATCAAACGTTTTGTACTTAACAAAAAAGTAAATTAAATAATTTGCAATTTAAAAAAAGTCTAAGAGCCTAGATCATTTCGCACTTTCTTAAACATTCAAATATAACATTTTTCACTTTTCAAAAAATCCAAGCAAAATGTTGTGCATTTTTCCAATACAACAAATTCAAACAATTTCCTGTTTCTCAATACTTGGAAACAAGATATTTTGCACTTTTCAAAAATATAATAATAACATATTTTGCACTTTCGTAAAAACAGGTACATAAAATAAAATCGAGTTTTTCCAGAACTTTTTACATAAAACATTTTGCTCCTTTAATCTTACTGTTTGTTTTAATTGCCATATTTTATTTTTTGCATAAATTACAAATGGCTTGTTTTGATTCTACACTCACGATTAATTCTACTGTTGAATTACAGCCTTTAGTATTGTGTCATTACCTACTGAAGTACTTAAAAGCATATACCTGTATATGTATTGGTAAACTACAATGAAGTACGTGAGGACGACTCCAAAAACCTGCAAGTATCATTATAAATATCGTCTGTAAAGAACCAAAATAAACCATATCTAATTGTACGTACAATCAAAATGAGCTATGTCATCAAAACAAAATGAGAAAAATGCGTAAAATGTTAATTAAAAGTTTTTAGAAGCGTAATTTTTTCTATTTAACTGTTTTTGAAAAGGTTCCAAATACTCTAATTCCTTGTTCATGAAAAAGTGCACAATTTTCTCAATCAAAGTTTTCGAAAATGTGCAAAAATGTCTAATTTCATGTTTATGAAAAGTTGCAAAATTTTCTTATTCAATGTTTATGTAAAGGTGCAAAAAGTTCTAATTCTATGTTATTAAAAAGAGCAAAATGTTCTATTTACATGGTCTCAAGACATACTTGAATATTTTTGTAGATAGTGAATATTGTTTTTAGCTACAAATGAAAATGGGTGATTTAGGTTCTTCACAGGCAATATATCGAGTTGGGAAGGAAAAAATATTCTTTTGTGAGAGAGTAAACTTTTATCTGGATTTGAACGTAATGCTTGAGTAAATTCTGGCTATACAAAATGATTTTAAAAGAAAAGCAAAAAGAGGCGCTTGCCATTCATTCAGGGCATTTTTTAATTTTTAATCCAAAATACCAGTTCTTCCACTTGGAATTCAATAGAATCTTGATCATGTTACAACTTCCATCTTAAGACATATCATCAATCTTCTAACGATTTGTTGTCAAAGAAATTTGTGCAAAGGGCCAGATCCGGATAATACGGCCAGCGCATAGGCAGTTGCCGCTGCGTAAACGAAAAATATGTGATTAAAAAATTTGAATCTTTTCTAAAAAAACATGTAAATGCAACACTTTTGTTCACCATAGAAAGCACTTAATAAAATCAAAATGATTGTATTTGTGTGAAAAAAAAATTTCGAATAATGCCAGAGTGAACTATTACAATTTTCGTAAGACTTAATTTCCGCAGCCCCCCCCCCCCCCCCTCCTCTAAGAAGTTTCGCTGCCTAACTAAAATACCTAAGCACGGCCCGGCTAATTTTATGTTTTCGGGAATTGCAAAAAAGGTTTATTTAAATGCTTTAATGACATATTTAAACATTTTTGTAAATAGTGGAAATTATTTTAAGCTAAACATCGATATGAGCCCTTTTGGTTCTTCGCAGACGATATGTAGGTAAATATATTTTAAAAAACAATATTCTAATTTACAGTTTTCTGAACCATTTTTTCAATATTGTACTTTTGACTTTGTACAATAAAACATTTATATCGTTTATAATTTTTTAGGGTTGATTATTTTGATGGTTTGCTCAAGACTGAAATTTACAAATATTTAGGTTACCTCTTTAACTTGTAGATTTAGCTTGTAAGTAATTCAATCAAGTATTGAACTTATTTTTGTTTCTTCACTGTACAAGAAATGCGTTAACCAAATTCGTTCAAAAGGGTACAAATGCAGCCCAAGCCACAGCAAGACAGAGATGCGAATTGAAAAGCAGTGACGCTATAAACTTTAAATTAAATTTAAATTAAAAATAAAAACAGAAACAATGGAGAAAACGAATTTGACGATTTTAATTAAGTTCGGCTTCCCACAGCGTTCAGTAATAATAAAGTAATCAAGTGGAGATCTCATCTTGAGGTTTTTAACGGCGAATGTGACACGTATTCTAGACCGATGGGGAAGCAGTCGAAATGCATAATTACATGATAATGTAATATACGTACGTCAAAATAGATCAACTGGACACAGTGTAATTTATTTAGAGCACTTTAGTAGAAGCTGCTAAATTTAAATAAACTATTTTGCAGTTTTGAAATGCATTTAAATAGGATTTTTTGGAATTATGAAATGCATGTAAATATGAAATTAGGCATTTTTTAAATTCATGTCAATAGGACATTTTGCAGGTTTAAAATTCATGCGAATAGGATATTTTGCAATTTAAAAATGCATGCAAATATGATATTTTGCACTTTCAAAATACATGAAAAGGGGATATTTTGCACTTTTAAAATTCGTGCAAATAGAAAATTTTACACTTCTTAAATTCGTACAAATAGGATATTTTGCACTTTTAAAATGCATGCAAATTGGACGTTTTGCACTTTCAAAATACATGCTAATACGTAGTTTATTTCGTACAATTTCAGAAGGAGGTGAAAAGAGCATTTTGCACTAATAAAATATATGCACGCTGAACAATTTGCAGTTCAAAATGATACAATTACAAAAAGTATATAGTTTTTATAACGCTTGCAAAATTAGGTCAACGCACAGTATAAAATTACGCAAATCGAACATTTTCCACATTTTTCTATTTATAGCATTTTAACAGAGCTCATTAGCAATGTGAGTTTGACATTGGCTGTTTTAATACTTCTCGCTCCCGTTTTTAGTTTTTCAAACTGAATTCAATTTTTAGTTTTCAATATTCCATGTACACATTTTTGCAGTTATTTAGATTGGGCGAAATTAAAATTCCATGCAAATGTATACACTACTTGCAAAATGTTTCAGAATGTTTTTAAGAAGTATTAGCAAAACTTGTAAAAAATTCTTACCATAAATTACAAAAAAAGTATGAGGTACAAAGTAAATAATAAATTACTGTAAGAAAAGGTAAAAACTTGATAGGCAGGGGTAGTGGTTGTTATAGATAGTTTGCATTTAGTAGCAGATTTGACTTACTAACCACTTATTAACTAATTGGGTTGGTTTAAACAGTCTCTGTGGCCATCCTGAGTATGTATGTAACTATTTGGTGATCTCGAATGAATAAAACCCAGCATAATAATAATAATAATAATAATAATAATAATAATAATTAAGTGATTTATCATAGAAAGCAGTAAGTATATATTAAGATTTCAGAATCAGTTTTGCTTCAAAACCAATGAGCAGAAATATTTATCTTTTATCTTTTGCCAGCGTGTCTTGAATCGCTTTCTTGTCTGGCGATGTTAGTAAACACTAAATTCTGAATAACAGGAGTCGCAGTCAGTCCATTAAATTATACTCAACTAGGCATAAACATTCTAAAATTCAATCATGTCTTGTTATTTGGATCAATAAATTCCAAATATAAGTAGAAATTAGAGTACAAAAATTTTTAACATATAAATAAAATGAAAAATTTGAGAAAAACCAGCTTGCCATATTTGTTCAAAAATCTAAGCCGTTATGATTTTCAATTTATTATAAGTTTAGTTTACCGTCCTAAAAATTCTCAAAATTCTCAAAATTCAAATGTAGCATTATGCCAGTTTATAAAATTATAATCAGGATATTACATAAATTGAGTAAAATCAGTTGCAAACTGTCATTCCTTAAGTATTTTTAATTAATGTTCTGATTAAATAAGAAATTTATTTCTAGAAATTTGTTAACTTTCATTTCAGTTTCTTTTATTTTGGCACTCTTTAGTAAATACAACTATGATGCCTGTGTGTTAAATATTCGCCCAGTGGCCTCTAGTACCCTACTTTAACAGTCGTACCCTACTTATTTCATTTGTACTCTATCAATACAGACCCTAGCGATTCCCTTTTCTAATTCGTACCTTTGCAAATCGTTCCGCTCAAAATATTCTACGTGATATTAGTTTTATCGACAAAATAAAATAATTTTATTTATAAAATTTCAATGTAGCCTCGCTCTCTTTCTTTTCACTATTATTAGTACAGAATTTTGGAAAGCGTTGAGACTAAATGACCTTCATCTAATATTGTAATCATTCTATAATTTATGCTTATGATTTATTTAAATAGTTGTTAGTATAGTCAAATAATAAATTGGGTATATTCGGGATCCTAAAATATAATGCATTTGAATGATTTATTTATTTCATAACATGTTGAATCTCTGTTTATCTTATCAATAGGAGCTTACAAACAATTTTAAAGAACCTAATAGGAATTTTATTTTAAAAACTGCTTTAACTATTATATCTGTAATGCAGTACCTGTAATTGAAAACTATTTATTACAGAATAACATAATTAAAGATTTTAATTTTTATAGACATTTTTGCAAGTGTATTATTTCCCAAAGGAGGATCAATAAAATATGTTAGAGAAATAAGTGTTGAAAGAGCCCATAATTTCCTCATGAGGTTAAACTACAAATTGACAATTGACTAACAACGTAATTGTATCAAAGTGATTGCAGGAAATTAAAATTGACGACACGTTGCCTATGTGCAAGTTTGTTGGTTAGAAGAAAGTGTGCGGCCATCTGGACAGTCACATTTTGTGACCACGGCCTGGTTCCCAGTGGACGGAGAAGGAAAGCAGAGATGCGAGCATTGACCACCGATCCGGTTTTCACAATAATTGACTCCCTCCGGTTGCTTCGAAAAGTGATAAGCATGAAGAGTGTAATACGCATCATTCTGAAAATTGCAAATATAACATTCAGTGAATTTATATTAGTTATTGCAAATGTAATTACAAAAAGCTACATAATAAAGTAGGTATACAATTACATTAAATACTAAGGATACCAGAAAATGCAATCTAGCTTTGTCTTATTCTTACCCAGTCAGTAAATGAATGTATTTTTGTCACTTCTCCGCCACCACACTTGTTAGTTGTGTACACTGCTCTTGTTGAGTAGTCTCCCCAGTACACGTAATCCCCAAATGTTGTTATGGAACCGAATTCGCTATTAGAAAACGTGGGTTGAGTTGCTTGGTAAACTATTTTTGTGTCAGTTCCATCTGGTTTTATCGAGTGTATTGCAGAAGGATGGTTGTGCATTGTCCAGTAAAGTCGATTCTGTGTCATATCTAACGCAAGGTGATAAGGATGTTTTGAAGTTAAAAATGTTGCAAGAACTTTCCGCTGGGATCCATCCATTCCAGCTCTTTCAATTACGTTAGTATTGTGATCCACCCAGTACATCCACCTTTCAAATTGTGTTGTATTTAAAAAAATATTCCCTCTATTAATTCTGACGATAAACAAAATTTAAAAAAAATGTCTGTACGGAAGTTGTTTAATAGTTTTTTAAGTTGTGATTTGTTTAAAGTTTCTTGACACTCTTAATATTACAAAATATTTCAACAACCAATTCTGTTCAAATAGTTAGTGACAGTACCTTATTCGTTCCTCTGAAAATAGTGTCACATGAGGCACTTGAAAATGTTTAATGACCATTGTTTTTTTTAAATGTGTTATAACCTATAGAAACAACTTTTCACGTACATATCACGATTTTTCTTTGGTACCTATTTTACTCACCCGTTCAATGGGTCCACAACAATTGAAAGTACCTCAGTGACTCCAGTGGTAAAAAGAACCTTTTTCATGGTCCCATCCAAATTGGCAACACTGATTCTTTCTTTATTGCTATCCGCATAGTAAACGTGACCAAAGATCCAGTCAACTGCTAAACATCTAATGTCGGATCTAGGTTCATCTACAACAACTGTTTTTGGAGCTCCAGGACGAATAGATGCTGTGTAAATCTTTCCGCTTTTATCACTCCAAAACATGGAATTTGTTCGATACAACAAGTCCAGCGCTCGATTTATAAATCCACGACTCTGAATTCTGGTCACCTGCGTTTAAGCCAAATGTCACGGTTTACTATTTCATTCAAGTTTTTTTTCCAATATGCGTAAAAAAATTGAAATTAGAACGTTTTTTTTAATTTGACAAACGAGTAAAGGTACCTAACCGTGCATGATTAAAAAGAATATAAAAACGCTTGTCTTACATTGTTTCGTGATAAGGAAAATTGTTCAATGCCTCCGCTGCTGCCGATGCTCCCAAAAATAAGAGTAGCATTTTCGTTTTCTAATTTACATTTGCTGATGTCAACTGGATCTTGAACGTAGCCATCACGGCATCTGCACTTAGCGTTTCTGTTCACAGAAGCACAAGTTCCGGGATGCATGCACTCGTTCTTGTCTGTAAAGTTGTGTAAATCTTGAGATTGTGTAATAAAATCGTGTAATCCTTTCAAAGTAAAATGCAGAAACTAAAAAACATTTCAAGTTGAACGTTGCTTAATGGCACGTGTAGGCTGAGCACTTGATACAATGTGCACACATTTTTAGCAGAGTACCAACCTAATCTTGTGATTCGAAATGCATTTAAAGTTACTCTAAACGACTTATCAAAAGAAGCTATACTCACGTTCGCAATGGTTTCCAACATACTCTTCAGTGCAGACGCAGCTAAAGCTATTTGTGCGGTCAACGCAAGTCCCTCCATTCAGACAGCGGCTGTGCCCCGCGCAGTCATCAATGTTCGTCTCGCAGTGATTACCAGTAAAACCTGGTGCGCACGCGCAGCTAAAACTACTAGTGCCGTCCACGCAAGTCGCCCCGTTCAAACAGCTGCTGTGCCCCGCGCAGTCATCAATGTTGGTCTCGCAGTAATTTCCAGTGAAACCTGTTGCGCAGGCGCAGCTAAAAATACTTGTGCCGTCCACGCAAGTCGCCCCGTTCAAACAGCTGCTGTGCCCCGCGCAGTCGTCAACATTAGTGTCGCAGTTATCACCCGAGAATCCTGCTAAGCACTCGCACTGCCGCTCATTATTTCTAAAAGTGCAATTGCCGCTGTTTAAACATGGGTTTATGCCACAGACCAACTTGTGTTCAAGAATACCTAGGTAGTCACAAGAAACACTAGTTTCAACTTTTTTAATAATATTTATGTATTAAAATCTAACACAATATTATCATAAGTACAATTTAATATTGCTTTTGGCTTTAGTCAACTACAAAAAAAGTTTAAAAAATAATGAAGGCAAGTAAATAAATTATCGACGTTAAAATAATTATTAAAATAAGTTGCAAAGGTAATTAGTTATAACTTACTTCCAAAGTTTCGCAGATTTAACATTTCCTCCCTTAAGTCCACGACTGTTGCTTCCAATTCCAAAATTCTAATATTTTCCTCAGTTTTCCGCTTTTGAAAAGAGTTGCTAAAATTTTCATTTGCATATTCAAAAACAACCGTGTCGTTCAAATCATTACACAGGCGGGAATTTGAGAAGTCGCAGTTAACAAATAGGCACACGTTCGTTCTTTCTTTTTGTTTCTCCAAAAGTAAGTTCAGAGATTCAAAGCAAGTTTCTGGCTGATTTCGAATGAATTCTGAGTTTGTGAACATAACAAGAACTGATGTGTTAGATTTTTGAAGTGTTGTTAGTTTTGAAATAAAATCATCGCCAGCTCCAATGTATTGTATTTGACTGTATTCATTTTGAATTGTGTTGCAAAGGGCAATGTTTTCTATTGTACCAGACAAGTTCAAGAATTTGTAATTTAGGTTTTCCAAACTGAATTCAGAGTTTCTGAAATCTTGCAATAAATCTGACAGAATTTGGTTTTCTTCTGAACCTAAGCGGACATCAACTACAGATTTTTTTAATGTTGTAGTAAAATTATTCTTGAATGTTTGAAAGTTGGAAACGATGGCATTAATTGTTGCTGCAGTTTGTGGGCTGACGCAATTTAAATGACCATTTATTTGCTGTTTAATTTCATGAATTCGGTCCTCAGCAGAGTTCAGATCTTGAAAGGCGTCAATAATGTCGCTGAGTATGAAATCATTTATTTTGTGACCAGTGATGTTTTGCATATTTACGCCCATGTGTTTCCTAATCATGTTAATGGGTGTAAGAGTATACTGCAGGGGAATTCCTCTGCCCTGGTTTATGCCTGCAATTAGTGTTGGAATTTGGTTTAGAATTTCCTTAACTTCTTTTGCTGTTGTGGGGATTTCATTGGGTAGGGAAACATCGCTGGTGATTGACATTGAAAAGTTTGAATTAATTTCGTCAGATGGCAAAAGCTTCCCTCTCAGATTTCGGAGCTCTTTGTTTAAGGAATTATGAATTTTTCGAATGTCGTCGTGGGTTTCAACTGAACTTGCGTCTAACGTCACTGCAACTGTGGCACCCCACGTGATGGATGTAACCACGTGGGTGGCCTCAATGTGCTTCAAAATGTCTTTGTTGTACAAATTTGTATTTGTTAGTCCTTCGTGAAATGCCCAGAGGCTCGTTGTCACCGTTTGGTATTTGTACGTTAGAGTGCCGCACAGCTGTGAGGATTGTTTTTTATGGTTCAAAATTCTTGCCGCTCCACGTGCAGTCGTGATGCCAGTTAAAATATTCACAGCTTCATTTGCATTAATATTGAAAAGTTTGAATTGATTTTCTAACAAATTCCAAATTCCAGCTTCTGTTCTTTTGGTAGGGTTTTGAGTTTCACTTATGTGTTCAGTAGGGATTTGGCGCCTAAATACACCGACGTTAATAATGTCGTCAACGTTGGCATTGTAGATATCGCCTAAGCTGGCAATTCGTTTTAGCGCTGGAACTTGAATTTGGCGCTCTGCTGAAGCGCTGCAGCAGGGTAGCAGGACATATCCTAGAAGCACTATTGCTTCCAGCAGCTTCCACATGGTCATTTTTAAGCGGAAGTTTATATTTATTTTGTTGCCTTTGGAAGACGTTGATGGCATCGACAGGGGCATCCCCGTGGAAATTGTGTCTGTATTTTGACCCCAGAAGTTGACTGTAGGACGGACAGAATTTAAAAGGAAAAAATGTAATCAAAAATACTAAATTTAAGATATTTGTAGTTTGATTTAATTACGCGTAAACTATTTAAAATAAAACAAGAAATAAAAGTAGCGGGTAAATGGCATCGATAAAGGAATTAAACAGAGCTTTTTGAAAGTTGCATTAGCATCAGAGATGCTCTTGAAATTTGATTAAGAACGTCTTAATCAACGATTAAGAAGATGATTGTACATGGGATAAAAGTACATGAGACTAATTAAGTTTTTTTTTAATAGACAGGGATGTTTTTTGTTTCCCTCAAAATTGCAATAATAAATATCTAATCTGCCTAGTAAATAGCTAAGTGACCTAAAACATGTAACACACTATGAAATGGTAATTATTGTGTTGGTTTTTAGGAATACAACGCGGGTGAGTTATAGAACTCTGATTTAAATAGTACACGTGGCGTACAACTACAAATACAAGAGTTTACGAAGTATCATATTTAAGTAAAATGTTTACTATTTACAGATTTTTAAAAGCATGACATTATTTTAAAACCACTAAAGTGAGTCTCAAAATTTTATACTCGCCCTGGTTTTTGGGGTTCACTTTTTTTCAAGAAAGAATTTTCAGGCGAGATATTTTTTTTTTGATGAAAAGCCTATTTTAATTTTAATTCGATGCTTCAATTGACCGCTAAGGGTCACGTGGTTTTAATTCAACTAATTAGAAACCAGAAATTAAGTGCATCATAATTTAAACTCACTTTACGATTTTGAAAATTTAAATAGCATAAACTTCTGGCTAAACTTCTGAAAATTACAAAATTTGGGATGCGTACACTCACATATCGTCTATGAGGAACCATAATGACAGATATGCATCTTCAGCTAAAAAAAATACGCATTATCCACAAAAATATTGAAATATATCCTAATTGAACATTTAACACTTTCAAAAATATGCAAATCAATAATTCTGCAGTTTTTCAAAAACATGTACATAAAATATTTTACCCTTTTCAAAAGCATGTAAATCATACATTTTTGCAGTTTTTCAAAAAACGTGTAAATAGAACATTTCGCAGTTTTTCAAACACGTGTGAATAGAACATTTTACACTTTTCAGAAACATGTCAATCAAACATTTTGCAGTTTTCAAACACGTGAGAATAGAACATTTTACACTTTTTAAAAACATGTAAATCAAACATTTTTCAGTTTTTCAAACACGTGTAAATAGAACAATTTGCAGTTTTCAAAAACGTAAGAATAGAACATTTTACACTTTTTAAAAACATGTAAATCTTACATTTTGGAGTTTTTTAAAAATATGTTAATAGAATATTTTGCACTTTTCAAAATTTTGAAAATTTGAGCAATTTGAACTTTTCAAAACCATCCAAGTAGAACACTTTACGCTCTTGAAAAACTCATAATTAACATTTGACGCATTTTCTCAATTTGTTTTTAGGACATTTGTAGCTCATTTAAATTGTAGCTTAAATTGAATTTAGGTAATTTGGGTTCTTTACAGATGATATAATTATTACCTTTTTGACTTTCAGTGACCTGGTGATTAAAGTTAATAATTTTAGTCACAAGTAATAGATATGAGATTACGCATTCCAGCTTGCGTAATGTTTGGAATTTTAGCCTGCAGATAATGCTACTCAAATTTTTAAAATCGTGAATTGAGTTTAACATTAGGAGACACTCGATTTGCGGATTTTAATTATTTACATAAAACCCTCATGGCTAGAGTAAAGCATGAAACGAGTTTCAGTAATCTATTTTTAAAAGTTAAAATTTTAAACCGGTTTGATTCCTATTTTTTAAAGTGACGGTAACTTTATTTTTCTTTTCTTTTTAAATTTCAAAATTTTTTAATGTACATGTTTGGTTAGTGCGCACAATGTTAAGTTTACTTTTTGTTATAACGATCCAGCATGTTATGTTTCTACTAATTTTTGAAAGTTACAAGATGCTATTTCTTTTTTCAATAGTGCAGAACTTGTTACTATCCACTTTTGAAAAGTGCAAAACTTTTTGTTGACATTTTTGTTTGAATTTAAAATGTGCAAATTGTCCCATCTACCTACTTTTGAAAATTCAAATAATAATGTAATCAGGGCAAATCACTGTTCTGGTTTGAATTGGATCACTGTCAAATTAAGATTTTCATGTAATGATGACTGCGCACATAGTAGGCGAAACGCTTGAGTGGTTTTGTGGCACAGTCGACGGACGGCCGGAGTGGACTTTGGATGCAGTGGGATTTGGCTTCAAGCAAGATGGGATTTGGGTAAAGTAGGCCATGGCTAAAGTGGGCTGCGGCTGAAGTGGGCTTTGGCTGGTCCATACCACACGAATCCTCGCATGCTTTAAAGCCAAAGCCCACTTCAGCCGCAGCCCACTTTAGCCACGGCCCACTCTACCCAAATTCTAACTCGCTATAAAGCCAAATCCTACTGCATCCAAAGTCAACTCCAGCCGTTTGCTGTCTATGCAACAAAACCACTCAAGCGTTTCACCTACAATGTGCGGAGTCATCATTACATGAAAATCTTAATTTGACAGTGATCCAATTCAAACCAGAACAGTGATTTGCCCTGATTACATTATTATGCTCTATTTATCTCTGTTTAAAAACTGCAACATTTCAAACTTACATAAATATCGTCGGTGAAGAGTCATTCTGTCGTAAGTCCAGTGCACTGCTATAAAATCATTCTGTCCCAAGTCGAAAAAATTGGTAGCTGCAACTGAGGTCGCTTGCGCGTTGTCCTTTGCATAAGGTAGGGGTGGTATGCTACTGATTGTATTGTACTTATAATGTACACAAAGGAGTCGTCCACAAAAGACGAAATGCTACTGACTGTGTTGTACTCAAGACGTACACAAAGGAGTCGTCCACAAAATACGTAATGTTACTGACTGTGTTGCACTTATGACGTACACAAAGGGGTCGTCCACAAAAGACGAAATGCTACTGACTGTGTTGTACTCAAGACGTACACAAAGGAGTCGTCCACAAAATACGTAATGTTACTGACTGTGTTGCACTTATGACGTACACAAAGGGGTCGTCCACAAAAGACGAAATGCTACTGACTGTGTTGTACTCAAGACGTACACAAAGGAGTCGTCCACAAAATACGTAATGTTACTGACTGTGTTGCACTTATGACGTACACAAAGGGGTCGTCCACAAAAGACGTTATGTTACTGACTGTGTTGTAAGCAAGACGTACACTAAGGAGTCGTCCACAAGACACGTAATGCAACTGACTGTGTTGTAGTCATGACGTATACATAGGGATGCCCACAAAAGAAGTATTAAAAGTTTCATTGCCACAACATTTTGCACTTTTCACAAACACTTTTTGGTAGGTGCAAAATGTTACATAATTACGCATATTTTTCAAAAGTATAAAATGTATAAAATGTTCTGTTTCCATATTTTTGAAAAGTGCAAAGTGTTCTATTTACATGTTTTTCAATAGTGTAAAAATTTTTATCTGTAATTATATTTTTTTAAAAGTCTAAAATTTTTTGTCTACATGTTTTAAAAAGTTTAAAATTTTCTTTGTATTTTTTTTTAAGTGCAAAATTTTCTATTACAATGTTTTTCAAAAGTGTCAAATATTCAATCTACTTGTTTTTTATAAGTTTAAAATGTTCTATCTACATGTTTTTTGAAAGTGTAAAATGTTCTATCTACATGTTTTTTAAAAGTATAAAATGTTCTATCGACATAGTTTTTAAAAGTTTAAAATGTTATATCCACATTTTTTTTTTAAGTCTAAAAGTTTTTGTCAACATATTTTTAAATAGTGTAAAATATTCTCGCTACATGTTTTTTTAAAAGTCTAAAATGTTTTGTCTACTTGTTTTTTAAAAGTGTAAAATGTTCTATTTAAATGTTTTTTGAAAGTCTAAAATGTTTTGTCTACTTGTTTTTTTAAGTGTAAAATTTTCTATTTACTTTTTTTTGAAAAGTGTAAAACGTTCGATCTACATGTTTTGTAAATGTGTAAGATGTTCCATCTGCATGTTTTTTTAAAAGTCTAAAATGTTTTGTCTACTTGTTTCTTAAAAATGTAAAATGTTCTATCTACTTGTTTTTTAAAAGTGTAAAATGTTCGGTCTACATGTCTTTTTAAAAGACTAAAATGTTTTGTCTATATATTTTTTAAAAGTGTAAAATATTCTGTATACATTTTTTTAAATTGTACCATGTATCATGGTACATGCTTTAAAAAGCGCAAAATGTTGTGTAAATGGAATATTCATTACGTCTTTAGTTTACGACCCCTAAGTGGACTTCATGAGTACAATACAGTCAGTAGCATACAACTCCACCTAATGCCATGGAAAACGCGCAAGTGACCTCAGTCGCAGCTACTAATTGAATGGACTTGGGACAGAATGATTTTATAGCTGTGCACTAGACTAACGACAGAATGGTTCATTACCGACGATATTTTTTAAAGGTGCAAAATTTATTATTTTTCTAATACAAAAAAAATGCAAAGGGTTCCATTTTCTATTTTCTGTTTCCTAAAAAATTGCAAAACTTTCTGCCTTTATGTTTTTTTATTTCCTTTTTTTAAGTCTAATGATATTTTAACATGTTTGCACACTCTGCTTTTTTAGAACAAAAATGAATAGAGTTGATCGGTGCCTCCCCTAATTGGTAATATGTTGAGATTAAGCAAAGTAATTGAAAGAAGTTGCCCACTGGGTGTAGTTTAAACTGCTATGGGTTTCCAGTATTGTATATTACACTAGCTAAAATGTATTAACCTAACAAATTACGTACTTCCTTCATATCTATTTAGAAAAAACGAATTGAATCTTCATTTAATTTAGTAGGGGGCCACAAACTAAATTAATTGCCAGTTCCCTAAATAATCTAACGTGTAGAACTGCCATTGTACATACTAGGTACAGTTATATGGATTTTGAAGGATTGAATAAATTCAGTGATATGTAGTTGATAGTAAAATAGAATGAAGGTTCTGCTTACTTGTTTTTGCACAGTCTTCCAAAGTTTCACAGAGATGTCAGTTAAAGAAAGTTGAGTTATTTCTGCACTTGGACGGACGGCAAAAAGTTAAAATCTGTAAAGAATTAAAAATTCAATAAAAATTAATTATTATGCGTTACCGTGCAGGTTAACGTTACACCGCATGGCAAATTATTTTTATAATTACTGACTCTGAGTACTGACAAGGGAACGACGCGACATGCAACACCCAGATATCACAGAGACCCATTTCAAAAAATCGGGCTACTTTTAAATAGCACAGATCCAAAGTAACTCGAGTGCATTTTGCGTTGTTTGGTCACAGCGGCCCGCCAAAGTTTAAAAAAATTCAAATTTTGAAACTTTGCCGCCCTATAACTTCTACAGTTTTTATCCGATTTTAATGAAATTTGATTTTTTGTGATCTTCAGTCTGTATTATATAGAAAAACTTCAAAATTCAAAAAATTTTATTTTTTTGAAAAAAAAAGTTTAAAAATTGGGCCTCAAAAATATACATTTTTTGTAATTTTTTTTAGGAAATATGAAAATTTTCGAATTTTTTAAAATCTTAAAATTTCTTTATTGAATACAGGCTGAGGATCACAAAAAATCAAATTTCATCAAAATCGGACGAGAACTGTAGGAGTTATAGGGCTGCAAAGTTTTAAAATATGAATTTTTTTAAACTTTGGCGGGCCGCTGTGACCAAACAACGCAAAATGCACTCGAGTTACTTTTGGTCTGTGCTATTCAAAAGTAGCCCAATTTTTTGAAATGGGTCTCTGTGAAATCTGGGTGTTGCATGTCGCGTCATTCCCTTGTGAGTATTGCATTTGTAAATAGGAACCAAGGGGGTAAACTAATTACGATTTAGTAGATTCAACAACTTAAACTCAAACCAAGGAAATTGGCAGTGCGGAGATAAAAGTTAAAATCGAATTGAATGACCTACAGGCATGTCAAAAGAATAAAACAACAGCTTCAAAATTATAAAAAAAGTTTAACGTGGAATAATTATTACATATAAATATTGTATGTGAAAAGCCAAAATGGCCCATTTCCAATTTAGGCAAGAATCAAAATGAGCTATGTCGTAAAAACAAAAAGAGGAACATGCGTAAAATGTTAAGTCAGAGTTTTAAAAAAGTGCAAAAATGTTCTATTTACAAGTTTTTGACATAAACAAAATATTCAAATTTCATGTTTTTGGAAAGTTGCAAAATATTCTAATTCATATGTTAAAAAACCTTAAAATGTGTTGTATATGCACATTTTTTAAAAGTTCAGAATGTTCTAATTCCAATATTTTAAAAGTGCAAAACGTTTTTTTTGGTTGTTTTTGTGAAGTGTAAAATGTTCAATTTGCATTTTATTGAAAACTGTAAAATGTTTTAATTCCATCTATTTTAATGGTGCAAAATGTTTAATTTTTTAAATGCGTTTAAGACATATTTTTATAGTTTTGTAAATAGCGGATATTGGTTTTAGCTCAAAATAGACATGAGCTATTTAAGCACTTCGCAGACAACATGTAAATGCGTCTATTAAATTAAAACAAATGTAATCTACAAAGTGAATCATTTTTTCTTATGACAAACTTTTGAAAATAAAACTTTTATGAAGTTTCGAGTTTCGAATACTTTAATGTAGACTAATCTGATACTTCATTCAAGACTGAAATAGTATAAGTAGGTTACCTTGAATTTGCAGATTTTGCTTGTGAGTAATTCAACGACGTATTTAACTTGTTTTTGTTTCTTCTTTGTACAAGAAGTGCGTATAAACCAAATTCGTTTACTGCGGGACAAATGCAGCCGAAGCCAAAATACAGAGATTTGGATTAAAAAGCAGCGACAGTAAAAACTTTAAATAAAATTTAAAATAAAAATAAAAACAGAACAATAAGGAAAATAAAATTCAAGATTAGAATTAAGTTCTTCTTCCCACAGCAATCAGTATAAAGTGATGAAGTGGAGATCTCATCTTGAGGCTTTTAAAGGCAAATGTGAGACGTATTTTAGACAGTTGGGGAAGCATTCGAAATGTGTAATCACATGAATATGTAATATACCTACGTCAACATAAATGAACTAGACAACATGTAGGTAAATTATCTAGAGCACCATTAGAAGCTGGTTTAAATAAATGCCAATAGAGAATGAATTACTAGGAATTAAAAATTAATTACCAAGAAATTAGATTAAAATGATTTATTAAGAATTTAATCCAAATCTTAATTATTTCAAGGAATTACGCTCGGCGGAATTAAGAAAAAACGTTAAGTATAGATACATAAAAGCACAGCATGGTAAATGTAATGAAATTGGATTAAAAGTTAAATCTATCATACAAATAACATGAACTGAGGGGCTACGTGATATAACAGCTCCAACATTAGTATAGGATATATAGGCAGTAATAAAAGATTAGGACGTCGTCGTCCTTGAAGTCGCAAAAGAAACCATTTCTATGTTTAGCTAAATCCAAATTGTAGTATCTACTAAGATATTTGTGTAATTACATAATTAATATAACTAAACGCTATTTTAATAAGGACAGTTTTTTTTAAATGTGAAAATAAATTATATGTATTTTCGAGCACTTAAAAAAATTAATGCAAAATAATGCACAGCATATTTAGTAACACTGAAATGCAATCTATTTTGTTTTTGTTTACAACATTGATAAAACAAGTTTTGAATTTTTCAAAAGCAGAACATATTTATAATGATGTATAAAAACTTTAAAAATTTAGGTTCAATATTTTGTAGTTTTAAAAAGCAGGCTATAAGAAGCTGTTTCACTTTTGACATATAATTATTACACAACAAAGACTTTTTGCACAGTTTAAATACATGCAAATATAATATTTTTCACTTTTAAAATAAAATGCATGTTAATAGAATATTTTGCGCGTTTAAAATTCATGTAAAAAAGCACATTTTGCTTTTTTAAAATGCATGTAAAAAGGAAATTTTGCACGTTTAAAATGCATGTAAAAAAGACATTTTGTACTTTTAAAATTCAAGTAAATAGGAGATTTTGCACTTTTAAAATTCATAAAAATAGAATATTTTGTACTTTTACAATGCATGTAGATGGAACATTTTGCACTTTTAGAATACATGTAGATGGAACATTTTGCACTTTTAGAGTACTCGTAAATGGAACATTTTTTACTTTTAAAATTTAGGTAAATAGGACATTTTGTACTTTTAAAATTCAGGTAAATAGAACATTTTGCACTTTTAAATTGCATGTAAATAGAACATTTTGCACTTTCAAAATGCACGTAAATAGGTTTAACAGAGCTTTTTGTTATGTAAATTTGGGTTTGAAATTGGCTGTTTTGATACTTCTTTCTCATGATATTTAGTAATAACAAAATACAAATATTCATAGCATAAGGTACATAAAAACTATGCAAAATGTTACAGAACCAGATTCTACTCAAAACTGTGATAAGAAGCCGATGAGACATTTTTTCAATTTTATGTGGTGTGCGGATTCGAAGAATCATGATTTTTTTTGCCAGTCCACTAATCTCTATTGATTTCATATTTTTGCAGAATTGACCACAGTGATGAACTGTCCCTGTCCTGGCCTTGCCACGAGTTAATTATTGAGCAACGAGTTAAACATATTATCGACATATCGTCTGTGAAGAACCAAAATGACCTACATCCAATTTAAGCTACAATCAAAATGAGATATTTCATGTCACCAAACAATATGAGAAACATTCGTAGATTGTTCTATTTACATGTTTTGGAAAAGTGTAAAATGTTCTATTTACATGTTTTTAAAAAGTGCAGAATCGTCTATTTACATGTTATTGAAAACTGCAAAATATTGTATTTACATGTTTTCAGAAAAGTACAAAATATTCTATTTACATTTTTTTGAAAAGTGTAAAATTTTCTATGTACGTACATGTTTAAAAAAATTGTAAAATGTTCTATTTACATGTTTTCTAAAATTGCCAAATTTTTTATTTACATGGTTTTAAAAAGTGCTCAGTATTCTATTTAATTATATGCTTTCAAGCCATATGTTTACATATTTTTGTAGATAGTTGATATTGTTTTTTTCTTCAAACGGATGTAGGTCATTTTTGTTCTTCACTGACAATATGTGCTCCATTAAATTGTCAAGTGCATAATTACCTAATGCTAAAAATAAGAATTCACTCGTCATGGACTGAATGTGAGTAAATAGGACTTCTTGCCTGTGACTATGTGATAAATTATCAGTAATACGTTTGTATAGCAATATTACAGACGTAGGTTTGTTTAATTTAGCAAAGAGTAGGATTTGCGTCAGCAGAATTTAAGTAGGAAAATAATTAAAAACAAGTGCAGTTATACCGTACAGTTGGTAAAATGTGACATCTACATACATAGAAATAAATAACTAACGACCACACGCATTCAGTTAGTAAGATAATGTAATAGCAAAACCCAATCAATGATTTATGTACATTTCTACTTTATCCCAAGTTACACGTTATATGAAACATTAATGTACTGCATAATTATACAAATTATTTTTTGCGTTTAGCTGTCCCGTGGTAAGTAAAGCCGCCTTGGTGGGGGAACAACTTGGATGACTGGGAAGTAATTACTAAAAACCAATACAACTAACTACATATGTGTAGTCATTTAGATCGGATTTAGAGTAGTGACTTAAAAGTATGATGTGTAAGGGTGCTATTGATCTATTTGTAATACATATTGTAATATTAAAAATTCAAATTCTAGAAATAAAAAATGTTACATTTATGTCAAAATCGCATTACAATTCATGTCATTTATCAAAAAGCTCATCGCATAACAAAACACAACTTACGATACATCCGTACAAAACACACATTCAATTCTTTAAAATTCTGTTTATCTGCGTACAATATGTAAGACCATAACAACTAAAAAACTACTGCTGTAAACTATATATAGCTTAACTATATAAATAATGCAATTTACTGTTAGGAAAATATTTCTGAACAAATAAATCATGAATAAATATTATGTAGCACACCCAATGTGGTGGGCTATACTCTTAGGACAATATTAAAGTTCATATCGGCTCTCTTGCCTAGTAGGTACAAAAATTCAATACAATATCAAAATAATATTCACAGGAGCCCCTGTCGGCAGGATGCACCACCACAGTTGCAGGGAATTGTCTTGTCCGTGCTTCCAATATTAATAAGTTGTAATCCCACGTCAATTCTGTTCCAACTAAAAATCATAGTAAAATAACAATGATAAGTTTTATGTTTTGAATAACTCAGAAAAAGAGGCACGAGTACTTTTTTTTCACAACTTACTTTTTATAGTTTGCCAAGCAAAAAATGATATCTGGGAAAAACGAATATCATGCGTATCCACGAAAACCCTCTGATTAAACAAATTAGGGTTGCAAGAATGCTGCTTTGAAAAAAAACAGAAGATAAACATTTACAAGACTAAATTAGAATTTGTTTTCTTAGCTTTACATCCTCACGTGAGTTAGTTATGTATCGTCTGTGAATAACCAAAATCACCCATTACCAATTTGAGCTAGAATTAAAATGACCCATGTCATCACAACCGAATGAAAAATATGCGCAAAATATTAAATAAGAGTTTTTGAAAAGTGGAAAAAGGTTCTATTAACATGTTTTTAAAGGTGCAAAATTGTCTATTCACATTTTTTTGAAAAGTGTAAAATGTTCTAATTCAACGTTTTTGGAAAATTGCAAAATGCTCTATTTACATGTTTTTAAAACTTGCAAAATGCTTTATTTACTTATTAGGCAAAAGTGCTCAATATTCTATTTAAATGCTTTTAAGACATATTTTGGTTGATGGTGGACATTGTTTTTAACTACAAATGGATATGGGTCATTTTGGATCTTGACGGACGATATACAGTTTGTGAAATTTAAAATGCAATACAACGCCAGGCATCGTTTTTAGATGCTGAGCTTAAGCATCTATAGAAATGGCTATGTCTGTCCGTCTGTCTGTCTGTTCTTTATGCGCTACAGGTCACAGTTTTCAAGCGATATTCGTCAAATATTTTTTAAATGGCTACAAATGCGAGGGAAAACTGCATTATTGTTTTTGAGAGAGATCAAACTAACCAGTTTTTCACAATTAACAGTTGACTGGACCAACTTTTTTAGCCATCTAAAAGCATTGGAAAAAAACGGGTGATTTGCCTTTGCACCAGCCAAATGCACCAGCTAAATGGACCAGACACGCAACAGTCGAAATTTTAATTTGCCCATTTGCACCAGCCAAATGCACGAGCTAAATGGTTTCGTTACATGCGCCAGTCAATGCACTAGCAATATGCACCAGTCATCGGCACAAGCTACACGCAGAAGTTACCCGCACCCACAAAGTAACCTTAAGGGGGGGGGGGAGGTGTACTTGGGGTCACCCACGAAGACGTCCCAACAATCTCAACTATTTTTGCTAAAACCATAAAAAAACTTTAAATACTTGCACCCCCCACCCACAAAGTATCCCCTAAGGGCAGAGATGGTACTTGGGGTCACCCACAAATGACGTCTCTAAAATCTTATTTTTTTTTGCTAAAACCATAAAAAAACTTTAAATACTTGCACCCTTACCCTAAGAGTATCTCCTAAGGGGAGGATGTGTACTTGGGGTCACTCACAAATGACGTCCCAAAAATCTTAATTTTCTTGCGTAAACCATTAAAACTTTTATTACTTGCACCCCTCACCCACTATGTATCCCCTAAGGGGAGGTGTGTACTTGGGGTCACTCATAAATGACGTCCTAAAAATCCTAATTTTCTTGCTCAAACCAATATAAAACTTTAAATACTTGCACTCCCTACCCACAAAGTATCGCCTAAGAAGAAAGGGTGAGCTTGTGGTCAACCACAAATAACGTCTTTTAAATCCTAATTTTTTTGCTAAAACCATTAAAAAAATTTAAATACTTGCACCCTTAACCCTACGAATTATCTCTTAAAAGAGGGGGGGAGGTGTTAAGAATTATAACAAGTCAAAATCCTAATATAAATATTTCTTATGCCTAATGCTTTACCAACCGCAAACTAATGCTTCCCTCTCTACTCAAAAAATCATCCTTATAAGGTTCGCGGGGGAAGGGGAATTCAGGGTTAATTGAAAAATACGTTTTAAAAATTCGAAGCCTCCAAGTCAAGGTTGAATGGAGCACCTTACACCTAGAGTTCCGTAAACAGCAATGGGTCAGTAATGGACTGAGCTAAGAAATGTCTGATACGAATCTGTAAGCGTGTCAGATATGGAGCCCATAAGATACATAGAGTCCCGTAAGCGAGTTTGCTTTGTTCTCCGTCGTTCCAACAGAAATTCCTGCTACGTTATGTGTCTTGCAAAAGAGCCGGCTGCTTTTTGTTTTGACGACGTTAAGGCTGGTAGGGGTCAGACACCAATAGCGTTGCTTACCTTAAGAGTGGGTCACTTGACATTCCACGGTATGAGCATTCATTTAGGCAATGCTTAAAAAGGTGACAAGGTGGGTATGCTTATAATTTTGGTAAAAAGTGTTGTCATTTGTGTCCGTACTCAAAGCTGGTCAAGCATACTAACTTAATATTTTAGGTTCGCTATCCTGTATTTAAATCACACTCGGAAAAATCTATGCTTATCTGCATTGAGTACGGAATGATGGCAAAAACCAATTGCATTTTACCATGATATATTCAACGTGAAATGAAAAACGGGTCGGATTCAGGATTTTTTAACTTTATGCTGTAAACATACGTACGTTAATTGTAGAAGAAAAAGGACCGTTTATAAATAATGTCATTAAAAATTTCCATTTTAGAAAACCCACCCCAACTTTTTTTACTTTATGCTGTGAACATACGAACAAAGCTTATAGATAGTTGATGACAATCCATTGGCGTCATTTCAATTCTCAATTTTAAGGAAAATACCTTAACTGAATGGCACGCAGTTCGTAATGTCCAGTAAATCTTATACATAAGTTATTCATACAATTAATTTCAACTTCCAAGGTTACACAGGTTAGGAGCCATGCAACGATGATCTAAAAATGACGTCATTTAAATATTTTGATTATAGGAATCTCTTCTGTCTTCAGTTCAAAAATCAAATTATTGGATATTCCTAACACCGTCTTTTTTTAGCATACATACAGGGATCCTTTATAAATGACGTCATCACAAAATCACCATTTCAAGGGTCCTTGTTAGTGCCTAATGCAGAAATTGGTAGATTTAAATCTTCAAAATCTACTTTTACCAGTATCTACACTGGGATTGTCTTTAAATGACGTCGTCTAAATGTCATCATTTGAAAAAACACCCGTTATCAGTTCAAACATTATGTAAAATAGTATTTTTAGCATATATTATTATTATTGTACAAATTAGAATCGTTCAACAATGTTGTCACTAAAATATTGCACTTTAGAGGGTATAAAGTGTATTTTATGTAAATAATGTGAAAAGATTGATTAATTGACTAAAGTCAATATTCGCTGTAAGCTCAGCATCTACTTCGGGCCCACGGTAGGCAAATCCGGCGCGAAGCGCCGAATTTTTTGACCTTTGATTAATTTGCTTTCACGTCAAACTAAAATTCTGCAAGGTAAATATAGTTTTTCCTTTAAAATTCCTGCATTTCCTGAAAACAAAACTTGTTTGCAGAATAGTATGTTGCTGTCTATTTTTACATATGCGCAGTAAGCATCTGACGTCATTATTACCACTGGAGTCGTAGCATTACGTATATGTAACTTACTGCTAAAAGATTTATTTTCAGAGCTGTCCACCTGTTCTTTTAGAAGCTTTTGTTTGATTTGTAAAGGGGGAATCCCCAAAACCCTCACAACCCTACACTTCCACAGCCTCAAACACCAGGACCACCTCTCCTCGAGGCACTCGTCTCCTACTACTCAACGGCTTCACCGGGGTGGGCCTCGAGATCTCCTGCTCTCGCGTGCTATTTATAGTTCCAAGCCTTGCCCTAAGCCCCGTCCAGGCTCTCCCCGGCCGCTTCTCCTGAGCTCTAGACCTCGTGGTCTGCAGCCTAACCAACGAGGAGCGGCTCTCCTCAAGCTCTGGTCCATAGCTTCTGGTCTGATCCCTTGGGGTTGGTCCTCGGGTCCTGCTCCTCAGCACCCTATCTGATGTCGGCTCCGTGGTGTGGTCTGGAGATGCAGTATGCCTCACCCGTATGCAAGTGCCAATACCTTGCCCTCAACACCCACACTCCAAGATGACAAGCTCACTCGGTCATGAGGTAAAGGATGCGCCTATGGGCAATATGAGACTGGTCCGACCGACCAGCCGAGTCTATGCACAGCGTCTATCTATACGACTCTACCTGACCGGGGCAACTTGGACACGAATGAACACACACTAATAATACAATGTCTTACACAGCCCCCCTATATGCTGTGGGCCATATGCCAAAGAGTTAGTTTTCACACCGGTAATATCTGGGGAAATCACACACAAATTACACCGATTTATTTGTCTCTTATTCGGTCTTCCGACCCACAATAAAGTCAGTCTTACGTCAGGAAATACACACGCACAATTACCTGGTTAGCCCAGTACAATTTAAGATAACAACTCATACTCATAATATAAATAGTCACTGTAACATTTTAACAAACTAAAACCCCAACAATGGCTAACATTAAAGCCACTACTAACTTATTACTCCTTTACAACTGAGGTCTTTCTACTACTTTACGAACACGCAGCTACTTCCACTGTCGTACTTCTCACATGGAGTCTAGCAAAAGAATAAGGATCCCTCTCTCTGCTCATCATCTCATGAGCCCTTATCCTACAGACCGAGCCAGATACCCCACTCGCTTGCCTCTCTAACCTGATCGGTGACTGACTATAGTTTTTATATGTGCCTGCCTTCTCAGCCGGTGATTGGCTATCATTCCTATACGAGCCTACCTTCCGCTCCCCAATCCTTGTCTACTTAAATGTTCATGGTCGGTCCCCCATCATCCACTTCATCGCCCTACCACTGCTACTATCTCAACTGTCTACGATCGTTCTCATGTCGTTCTGGTCTTGACGTCATAACTCCGATCCTTCTAGATCACACTCCACTCATTCGGTCCCCACGTGATATCTTACTACTGATACTACCACTACCAGACCATGCACTCCCCATCCAGTCTCCACATGATGGCTTTACTACTGCTACCATCACTACCTCCACCTACTTCCCTATCCTGACCTAGATGTCACCTATGCCTCTTGTTGCCGGAGCCGATTTCTCTCTCCCACTGTCCCCCCTACTATTCTCAACTGTGCCAGGCGTCTGAAACATCGTAGAGGGTTCTCTACCGCCTGAGCACCGCAGAGAATAAGTGAAGAGGCTAATGACTGAAAACAGGAATGACTCTAGCTTAAAGATCTTGCCGTTTCTCTCTTCTACGACCTCGCTGGGAAATAGTAGGTAAGTGGAGCGGTAGACCTAAGGACCTCTCCTACTGTCGGGCTGTAGACCTGGAGACCTTAGAAACTCGACATGATGAGGATATCCCCCTACTTAAACCTGTAGACCTCTCTACCTCGAGACCGAAAACACTCACGACCTCCAGTATCCTATCTAACTATGCGCTTGGATCGAGCTCCCATTCCGTAACCACCTACTCTGACCTCAGTTGTCTTATTGATATAAAAATAATTAAAATTATCATCTAGTCATATTTACAATAAAAAGTCCATGATCCTAGGTATATGTTTGCATTAATAACAATAAATCATATCTTTAAAAACTCATGTTCATGATCGAGCACTGGCCCCTTCGGTTGTTAATACCATACCTAATACATATCTCGACATACAAAAAATGCCTTATCTCATCGAACTCGACTCCCCTCGAGATCCTTATTTGGACATTAAATACAAAAAGTATATATATATTTCAACAAAAATGACGTAAATATAGAAGGTATAAAAAATAAATAAAATATACATGTCATATGCCCCCTCCTCTGCTATCTGAATCTAATCAAGGAAGTCATCTGGTGCGAGGGTCTCTGCATCACTAGTATTGCCCCCCTGGTCCTCTGGCTCAGGTCGTCCTCGTATGGATCCGTTGCGAGATGTAGGAGCTGATGTATCCTCCTCTTGGTCCGAAAGGTGTATAGATGTAACTGTTTCATCAATAACCAAGCTAGAGGTGCTTCCTGATCCTGAGGGTCCTGCTAACGGGCCGAAATCTAGTGAGGCTTTCCTACCTCGCGATATCTCCAAAGCTGCAGCCTGTTGTTGCTTAGGATCCTAAGTCGCCGGAGCTCGGGCTGGAGTCGTCTGATCTACTTGCTTCTGCTCCTGTTGTTTAGCCTGCCACTCAGTTGCGACCCATTTTGCTAGATCAACTTGCCGTTCAATTAGGACCTCCGCTGGTCGATTAAGCACCCTCAGGTCGGTTACTGATTGTGTAAACTGAAGAGCTTGAGCTTGCAAACCTGCAAGCTTCTGATCCAGATTCACGTCATATGTCAATGGCGGGGGCACGGGCTTAGGTATTTCCCACTCGTTCGCGTTAAAAATGTCCCGTACCGTCCGAACTACCTCATAAATGTCCTTCGTTAATAGACGCTGCATCATATCATTCAGAGTCGTATGTATCACCAAGTGGTCTTCGTCAGATTGCTTGAGCTCATGGGATCGGATCTGAATGTGGTACATGGCTGACTGGACCACGTCCGCCCTGAACATAATATCTTGATCTTCTGGTAGGAGTAGGAACTGGTGCTCTTAATCGACCTGCTCAGGATTTGAGACCAGTTGATGTGTCTTGTAAGCAAAACACTCTGTGGTGGTATGTCCGATGGCTCGACAAGCTTTGCATAGACGTTACCACTCGTTCACGACCGGTTGGGTAGGTGCATAGATCTTTCCAGTACTTTTTTGTGACACAACTCGTAGGTGCCGTGGTATAAAGTTCTGCGGGAACAACAACCATCCCACCGACCTGTTGAGTGTGTAAACCCTTCCTGATGCAGAGTGCCCACTACTCCACACCTGGGTCGACGTACTCTCCAGGAGTGACATGATCTTGTTCTCTGCTTCTGCACAGAGTTGTCCTTGCGCTTCTTCAAATGAGACAAGCTGGGATTTTAAAACCAGTCTCATGGCCTCATCTGACCAACCCTGCTCATCATCTGATGAAGATTCCTGATCGGACGTCGATTCAGTTATCGATGCTGTTTCCAGCGTTGGTGATTCTCGTGGTGATTCGGCTATGTCTATCTCTTCTGGTACTGATTCCGTTCTCGGCCGCTTGGACGGCCGTTCTGTCTTCACCTGGACCTTATCGCCTTTCGTTGGAATTGGGCTAACACTAGGCCTTGTGTTTGCCTTATGTCTGGATGTGGAACCATTATGACTGCGGGTCCTCGGACCTCGTTCCTTACTGTCGGAACGTTTATGATCCCTGGCCGACCGCTGCCCGTTTCTGCGATGATGGTTTAGGATCAACTGCCGGTGTCGCCTGGGCCATAGCTGCTGCGAAAACATCTTGCTGCTGCTGCAATCTTAAGCGGTCCAGTCTCTGCTTTTCAGCCACTCGTTCTGCCAGACGTCCCTCATCCCACTCCTGTAACACTACTTCATGATAGACCTCGGTGTCTTTGTCTGCGGATCTGGAGGTCACACAGTCATCCCAATCGTCGATGTAGAGTGTCTCGTCTATTAGGTCTAATATCCTTACTTCTAGAACTGCATCTACGTGCTTCTGTAGACATGGATAATCGATCCATTTCCTGAGCTCAAGCTTGCCTTGCATTATTTAGGCTGGTTTTCGTGGCTCTCCATCCTTGCCCCTCAAACACCACTTATCAATTTAACTTTTAAATGCGTCAAACGCTCCTCCAAAGTAGTTCCATGTGTCTTGTTGTGTCATACATCGATAGTAATAAAGGAAACTAGTGGGTTTATCCGAGACCCAAGTCTTGGTTACCGGGTCCTTTTCGTGATAGAATTGTGCCTGCAACATATATGCTATAGTGGTTGTCTTAAGCCATTCTCCCGGTTGCAAATCCAGCTGCTTATATGCCATTTCCAGACGAAGCACTATTAGTATGGCCAGGATACCGCGAGCGTCCAATGTTTCCTTAGATTTGAGCTTTTCTTGGCGATACAGTTTAGCATATTAATAGAGCACCTTACTTAGCTCTTAGCGGCACTGGTTCAGAGAGAAGTCGGGTGCCACCACCGGGATGCTAGTATCCATGATTCTTATGCGGTCTTTGAATGCTTCCACACACTTGTTAAAACCCGTTTGAGCGGAAAAGAAAAACTCTGAATGGAGTCGACCCAAATGATATAATCCTAATACTTTGGTGACCATATACCTGTACTGGGTTGGTGTGAATAACACTCTGGTCTCTGTGCCTTTAGCCGGGCGATTATCTTTAAGTTAGTCTTCGATAGTAATTTCGAGCTTAGGAAATAGCGTAAGTAATACTTGATCTGCTCGTTGCGGTATCTCTTCCTTATATCGAGCTCTCCACCATCGCTTGAGCAAGTATTTGACGTCCACCAAATGTTTCGGGCGGGTGTCAGCGAAGTTTCTTAGGATTTCGAATTAGGGCCCGAGCTGGTAAGTCCATTTGACTGCATTATTCTTTTGTAGCCAGTTAAGGAGGTATGCTCGTGCCTCTGGTGCCATCGCTGCATATTCTGCTAGCACCACCCGTGCCCCGTCTGTGATTGCGATCACTAAAATATACCCCCTTTTTGTGGTATGTTTGTTCGCTTGCCATACCTGAACCGCAAGATTCAGTGATTTGTCCAGTTTAACTAGGACTGACTGGATCTCGGCTTCTTTAGTCGCCCCTGGAGTAACCCCTACTTCCTTATGTATGGCCGGACGAATTTATTGGGATTTAGTTGGCCATGCCTTGTCCCTTGTTACGAAATGTCTCACTATCCGGGCATCGCACTGTGAATCGTCTATCTGAGCTGGAGTCAAGTGTGCGTTGGGTGTGTCGTCCTTCTTAACTCGGTAAGCTTCTACTGCTTCTTGGAGTATAGGGTCTTTTTGTGGACGGGACGTAATTGGAATTAGGCTTCTTCTTGCTGCCACGCCCTTCGCCCTTCTTGATTCTGGGCCCAATCTTGCCGGTCGGGACGCGACCTTAGGGTTCAATGCTACGTCGTACGCTCCCTGAGCTAAGGCATGTGCTACCCATGATACTTGCAGTAGTGGTGTTACGACGTCCTCAAGCCATGCTGGTGAAGCTGCCATGCTAAAATTAAAATTTTAAAACCACCGATTAGACAAGGTCTAAGTGAGACTCGCCGTCTCTCTTATTCATATAAAACCTCAAGCTATCCTTGGATCATGCCACCTGGTCCTAAACCCGAGCTTTACATGCCTCGTCATTCCTTTATTTTAATTATGCTTGAATAAATTGTAGTCTTCCGAGCCTGATGACGATGTCAACATAGCTCAAAAGACCTTTTTCCTCGCGTGTATTCATTAGAGTCGCTGCTCTATCCCTTAATCATGACCCTTGGAAGAGCTATGCCACCGTAAATTGTGATTGCTCACCAATTCCGCACTACTCTGGTGCTCGCGTATTACCGCTACCTTGTTACTACACGCGGTCCCCCCGACCCGATAACTAGGTCTGGTTTACTGCATAGTTTTTGTTGTATGACCTATTTTCTGACGATACCGAGGTCTAATGCACAGCCAATGTCCAGTTTTTTCCCTTGGGTCGTTTCTCGACCAACGGTATGACTCCTGTCTTATTGGATTTGAACATGATATGGTGGTTTGTCTATTCTCTGCTCTGCACTACACCTCGCTGGGATTGAGCTCGATAACTTTGATCGGACCTCTCGCTTGCTTCGCTAGACTGATCTAACTCTGATCGCACCTATCTCTCTTGGACCTGGATACAGTGGAAAATTACTGCCATCCCTATTCTTTGCTAATTCACTAACCATTGCACCGGTGCTTCTACTGATAAAAGAAGTGGCATGCACATGGGATGGGCTAGGCTAATGTCTATTCAAAGATCGCTTCCATTGTCGCTCTTGTGCTGACTTGTTTATCCTCCCTAGTCTTGAGGAGCCCTGTACGTCTACTGCCCACCCTCGACTCCTGCACCGAGACACTGAAGTGGGACAAACCAAAAGTCACATTGGTATGATGTCTCAGCTAGAGTTCGTCACTGACAACTTCCAGCTGGAATCGAATTGATTGAAATAACTGCCGGGAATTCTGCCCGAAAGCTTGTTTACCCTCGCTAGCTTGAGGAATTCTACCTGCCATGCTTACTATAGCTTGTCCTGCTGGTTGGGTCGCCTACCCATCTTTACCATTTCTATGCTGGCATTGCATTCGACCGGAGCTGGTTGTTTTCCAGCCCCCTTGGCAGGAATTAAATTAATTATAATCACTGCTGGATATGGTCTGCTTCGCTTGTTTATACTCCCTAGCATTGAGGACTGACATACTCTTGCCTTCTGCTACACGAATGCTCGATGTTCTCCTGCCGGACCTTTATTTTAATTGCTACGTTGATTTTAATCTACTGTGGTTGAGTGCTTGTTTACCCTCACTAGCATTGAGAACGCAGACCTACTGACGGTGACTACCTGCATACCTGGTTACCCAACTGTCCTTCTGTCGGACCTTTATGCTTACTACCCACGACCGACTTGTTAGCTGGGACTCCGCAGAAAATCGTATTCATGAGAAAGCATTTAACCGACCCTTGCGGTATACTAAATTCTGCCATTGTCCTATGGAAGTATCTCCGTACCCGGCTGATCACTACAAAACATCACAATTACGGCTCGGCGGCCTGTGCTGTATATTTCATAGTGCTCACAACTGACATGTAATGCCTTTGCTTGTTTACCCTCGCTAGCTTGAGTACTACACTTCATGGCATGTTGTACCTGACCTGAAGCCCAACTTTAAACTACTTATCAAAGTAAGTCATTCAACCGCCCTGTCGGTCCCCTAGTTAATATGCTTGTTTATTCTCCCTAGCTTAAGGATTGGACTAACTAACTGAGTGTTGTGAAGTGACTACAAGCGTAGTAGGCTATTGGCCTATGCTACCCATCAAATCATTCACCTGCTCATTTCAATTCCAGGGTCTTTCGGTGCTCTCCTAGGCGATGCTGATTCTAAAGACTGTACTACTCTGTTGCTGGTTTATTATGCTCTCTCAGCTTTGAGCGTAACAATGTGAATTGACTTCGACCGAGCTGGTGGTCGCTGGAACTGTACTGATTAAATTACCTATGCTGGGCCGCCTTGGTCCTGTGGATCTGTTGCTCCCTAAGCCTTTGATCAAGGTGACCCTAAGCTTACCTTCAATGAGGGCTTTACGGGCCCTCTTACTCAGTGCTGGGTGCTCCACCAACATCTAAATCGGACACCAGCTCCCGGTATGTGGATTTCTTGTGCTCTGAACCTTATGCCGTGAATAGGGTTGGTTACTGAGCAAAGGAGCTCACTAGCTCCGAGGCTGGATCCTCAGCCTTGCATGATTCTTTTGCCGGTGGGAGTTGTTTTACCCACTCACTAGTAACCTACCCTATACTTGCCCCTACGGTGGAAGTCAGGACGAGCACACGGCGCAGTTTAACGTCGTACACGTCAAAGGACGTGTTCGAAAGAGTAGAGACCCCAGCCCCTACACTTTTGTCTTAACCTAACTATATTTATTTTTTTTTCCATTTTATATATTCTTATTGAAAACTAAACTAATTTCCATTTTCTTATCACCAAAAAAAAACTTTCCCAAATTTTCTAAATAAATTCTAGTGCAACTAGTTCCTAGTTCTGGTCCTTCCTACTTGTTAATTTGCGGTCTCGTTCCAGTATAAGGACATCCTTAGCAGGTCTCCTATCCGGAATGCAGGTTTGCCCGACTGCATAGCGTTTAAACCTAAGCGGTCCAGAGGTTTACGGATTCTTGTTTACTTCCTTAGTGACGTAGGAGGTGCGTTGTCTTCTTGCTCGTTTAACCTGATCTGCCCTATATCTCCAGCTTGCTTAACTTGTGCCAATTTAGCCTCGGTTTCTGATATTGCTAACCTGGGTTTTTGTGATTGAGTTCTAGACTCATTTTTGTCTGTCACCTCTGCACTGTGATGATATGGGAGTATAGGTGAGGTGTGGGATTTAAACGCAATGGCTTGTAGATCATATGGGTCCTTAGGACTGACCCAGAGATCTGAAAATACCTCCGCTATCATCCAGGGCCCTATATTTTTGGCTTCTACCGTTGGTGACTGGTGTTTATTACGTGTCGTAACCAGGTCCCCTACCTTATATACACAATTACGTATGTTCCGATCGAAATGTTCACCCTGAACTAACTGAACCAGTTTGCTAGTTTTACCCACCTGTTCCCTGATGATCATAGCTTCCGAGAGCAATCTCACCTCGAACTCTACTTCTGTAATTCCTAGGGTTCGTTGGAGCTGTGCTTTGCGATCTATTGGGAGCATGATGTCCCTGCCTAGGTTGAACTGACAAGGTGAGTATATGGCTGCCGTGAATTTTGATGTGTTCAATGCTACCATATAATATCCGAGTTGCTTTGCCTACTTGGTACGGCCTTGGGAGCAAAATGTCCTGAGAATGCTCTGGATATCTTGGGTGGCTGTATTCAACTGGTTCCGGTACGGCTGGTATAGTGGCACCTGTACCACTAGACATCCCCATTGATGGAGCTGTTCCTCCCAGTCTGTTCCAGAAAAGTACGATGGATCATCGAATAATATTCTGCTTGAGGTACCGAAGGTATTAAATACCTTTTGCAAGAACCTCAGAACCTTAGTTGTGGAGATCGATGTGAGTGGTTCCATACTTATCCATTTAGAAAAGTGATCTATGCAGACTATTGGGTACTTGTGTCCTGCACTTGGATTGAGCTCACCGATTACGGCTACCTGGACGCACTCGAAGATGTTATTTCTGTATGAATGGATACCAATCCTATCTGGTGTGAGTTGGGTGGATGCTTTGGCAGACTGGCATGCTGTGCATGTCCTGATGTATGCTTCTATTGTCTTTGCCATGTTGTAGAACCAGAATCGCTTTTTTTTTCTATCATATGTGGTCTCGGCCCCATAGTGGCCTAGCTTTGTGGATTCATGAAAATGTTAAATGATGTCCCGCTTGATGGCTTGTGGGATTACCGAGACCAAGCGCTTTCTGGTAGTAGAAACCTCAGGATCCAAAAAATCCGATGCAATTAGTGGATAAGACCATTTAATATGTTTACCTCTGCGGAGCATTGCCGGTGTTATCCTAACTTGTGATGAGCTGTGGTGACCTGATGGTCTGCCTGCGTCTCGTTCCTCCTGATGCTGCTCCCAGAGCCTATCTACTCTATTGCTGTAGAAGTCGTCTGTTTGCGTGCCCTGTTTCAATATGGATTTCAATGGGCTCGGGTCCTTATTTGGAATATACCTGCACAGAATACCCTGTACTACCGCGTAGTCGTATCTGTACCTAGACCGATGACCGACTCGACATAAACTCTTAGCAATAGTGGCGATCGCTTCGTCAGATCTCTGAAGAGTCTGCAGCATAGGCCTGTCCAGCATATCCATGTCACTCTCGACGTTATTTCTCGAACCGGTAAAGGTTGCTATGCAATGGTTGACCTGGTTTGGATCATCATCTTGTGATGGATCCGGCAGAGCGCCGCGTGAGAAGAGGTCCGCTAGTCTATTGTCGCAGCCCTTGACAAACTGTATGTCATTTAGTACATCACCCAGCTCAATCGCCTACCTCACAATGTGTTTATTGTAGAGATGGTCGTTTGTGGCTGCGTGTTTCGAGTAGGATAGGGCCTGATTGTCGCATCTAAAGATTACATCCTTCTGGTACTGTATCTGTGGGTTGAAGACCCGATTTGCGAATCTAATAGCCAGGCATTCCTTCTCTCCAGCATCATATTTCCGCTCTGCGGTGCTTAGTAACTTACTGCGGCATTCGATCACCCAGAACCGGTCGGCCTTAAGCTTGTCACAGTAATACTGCTTAGCTAGAATTGCTCCTAAGCCCGTATCGCTGGCGTTCGTATAGACATACAAAGGATGGTCCTCGTCAATATCATTGAGTGCGATTTCCTTTGCAATTGCCTCTTTGATTGTATCAAAGGCTGTTTGCTGCTCCGGACTCCAAGTGAAAGTTCAATTAGGATCTTCCTTCTTTTTCAACTTGAGAAAGATGTGCTCTAATTGTGTAGCATCATGAGGAATAAACCTCAAATACCAACTAATAGCACTGAGAAATCGTTGAATGTCTTTCTTGGTTTTGGGGGCCTGATAGTCGCAAACAGCCTCGAGTTTCTTCCAGCATTTGGTAATTTCCGTTTTGGTAATTATATGTCCGCAGAATTGTGCTTCCGAGAGGTCAAAGTCGCATTTTTGCCAATTTATAGATAGGTTAGCGTTATGCAAAGTCTTAAATACAAATTCTAGGTGTTGTTTGTGTAAAACCTCTGTAGCGCTACAAATTAACATATGATCGGGATTCTGGAATAGAAATTGACCTATGTCGCTACCAAAGATCCAGCTCATGAGCTGTTGAAAGATCACAGGAGCGTTTTTCAGTCCCATGGGAAGGACATTCTATTTCCAGCATGCATTCTGTGTATGAAAAGCTGTATACTTTCTGGATGACCCTGATATCAGGATCTGCAAAGAACCCGATCGTAGATCGATCCTTGACATATACCGACCTAGAGGTAGGTGTTCCCTGAATATGTGCATGTTCGGCCTGGGACTGTGGATCTTTGGGATGTATTTATTAAGCTCTTTATAGGTAATTACTAACCGCTTATCGCCGACTATTAACATCGGAGATGAATATTCCGAGGTCGAACGGCGTATCTTGCCCTGTCGTTCCAACACCTCGAGCTTCTTGTCTACCCATTTGGCTATGGCCGGTGGCCGCCGGATGGGTCTGCATTGCAAGACTGGGCAGTTGGGGTCGATCTTTGGATCGTACACCATTGCGCTTGATATACCTGATGAACCATCGCTTTGGACCACCCGATCGTATTTCTGTGCTAAGATTTCTGCAAAGGTTTGGACTGGGGTCCGGAGGACCAACGTGCGATCAGGTATGTTTGAGGTCAGTGTTAGTGATCGATCACAGACATCTTTTTCTGAGCAGACCGCCAGACCTCTTATAAAGTCGCATACCTAGTCTTCTTTCTCAGCCTCAGTTTTGACTGCCCAATGCAGTTCTCCTTTGATATCATCGAAACTGAGGCCGTACTTCCATCTAAATGAGTTTTCTATAAATATGGGATACATCAGACCTTTTAAACTAGGAACTGTTCCCGAAACAATAAATCCGCTATGTTATAATTTAATACTACTTGCCCTGTCGCTATTTTGGGTATACCATCAAATCCGGTTACTTTAGTTTCCGACTTTTCTATCCTTAGGCCTAATTTAATGCATGTTTGCTTTGATATTGCTAGCGCGGTACAGCCGAAGTCTAATAAACCGAAGATTGGAAATAGCTGTTGTTTGACCTTTACTCGTATTAGGGCGAATAGGGCTCTGTTCCGTTTTCGCACTCGACACGAGTGCCCTTTGATGTCCGTGTCTGAGACCAGTTTAAATGCTCCTCAGTTTCTGGTGGCGGTGTAGTAATGAACGTTGATGAGATGATGTCCGTCGTGTCGGTGTCTTAGCGCTTCTTCTCTAAAGCTCTTCTTGCTCGGCCGTCATACGACGTATGGATCCCACCATCTGTGGGTCCTGTGGTTCTTTTTTGATGGTCTCTTGCGGCTCGTGTGTGTTCTTGGCTTCTGGCTGTTGGCTGCTGTTTTTCTCTTGTTCTTCTGTTGTCTTTTTGTAGTTCTGCAGCAGTCTTTAGGCCAGGAGTTTTGCCTTTTTTGCCTTGCAGTCTGCGGTGTGACGAGAGTCATTCGCACATATCGTGCACCATTTGGCTGATCGCTTCACCTCACCTCTAGACTGCCGGTTCGGAGGTCTAGGATGCCTTGGAGGTGGGCCCCGAGACCGGTCTCTGGGCCTCGTGTGTAGGTGTTTCGATCTCTCCAGTGAAACCCGGCGGGGTCTCTGTGGGTCTCTATCTTGACCCCAGTGTCTTGTTTCTGTGGACCGCTTCGAGTTGCTCTCTCCTGAGTACCGCCTTGTCCTCTCTGCTTGTTGGTAAGACCTGTAATACCTCACATGCTCCTTGTCGTATATGGGCTTGTTTGACTCTTGTTCGCGATCTGCTCGCTGCCGCATCTGGTGAAAAGATTCGACCTGGCTAATAAAGTCACTGATGTTGAGTGGTACTGGGGTTCCTGAAGGGAAAGCCCCCGCTAAGCTAGGATGCATGTTCTTTCTGATGCGGTTCATGATCTCCTTAGGTGCCCATGGTTAGGGCTCCTGGATATTTCTTGGCTTAGTGTAGAATTTCGAAGCCCAGGTACGAATTGGTTCTGATGGCTTCTGCTTGTTGTATACTATGTGGTCCAGGGCTGCTTGCATGTTAATCTTATCGTATGCTTTCAGAAACGCGGTACGCACCGGTCCCCACTTGGGTTCGATGTCTATCAGGACTGCTCTCAACCAAGCTGCTTCTGCCGGTGTGGAGAGGCATTGTTGGAAGATGGTGACATATGACTTGTGCTGGACGCTGTAAACCTCCATGTGGTTCTCGAAGGATGCGATATAGTTGGATGCTATGTCTATTACTGGGTCGAATTTCTGTGGTAGGATGCTCAAGCCTGTCGGTGCTATCATTTCTAGTGTCAACTTTCTTTGCTTTGCTTGAAGCTCCTGTGCTCTGGACCTTTGTGTCATCTGTAAGTGTAGTATCTCAAGGACTGCATCTACCGTCGTTGACTGTCCGGTCTATATGTTGTATCCGGACTCGAGAGCTGCGGACTGCTAAGTGGTGTTTCCTCTCCTTGCCAGGATGGCGTTCACCAAGGGGGTCTTCTCATTAGTCTTGACTGTCTGTTGCAGCTTTTTGTTGTCTCTTCTAGTCTCGACTAAAAGTAGGTTGAGTTGATCTAGCCGTTTAGACATGTCATTCAGTGATTTCTGTAGCTCGTGTATTTGCTGCGAGCCGGAGTTGAGTGGGTCCTTCTTGGTTTAAGACGTAGATGGTTGGACCTGAATGGGTTTCTAAGCTTCCGTTTCCTCCTGGGCTAGATTAAATACGCCCCTGAACGCGGTCTTCCCGTTCTGCGCCAGGTCAGACCTCCGGTCTGTATGAATCTGCTACTATTGCTTGAAGCTCCAATTACCTTCTTTTATGACTCTCTTAGTGGTGATTTATGTTTATGTAACCTCTACTACCAATGATATAAGATGTGACCTATATGAGTGATGTTCTCTCTCCCCTTAAATCCCGTTTCTCCAAGTGCGGTGTTCGCCCGACCTGCCTGAGTATAGCTCAGTCAAACGTCTATCTCGGAACTCGTGATCTGTTACACCAGCCCTATTCTAATGCTCTTATGTAATTATATAGAGAGACAAAAAAAAATTTGAACTTTAGAAATTAAGAAACTGGTTTATCTCACCTGGGTGTGCGCTGGTTCTGACAAGATGAGAATCTTGTGTCCATCGCAGTCGCCAGTGTGAAGGGGGAAACTCCAAAACCCTCACAACCTTGCACTTCCACAGCCTCAAACACCAGGACCACCTCTTCTCGAGGCAATCGTCTCCTACCACTCAACGGCTTTACCGGGGTGGGCCTCAAGATCTCCTGCTCTCGCGTGCTATTTATAGTTCCAAGCCTTGCCCTAAGCCCCGTCCAGGCTCTCCCCGGCCGCTTCTCCTGAGCTCTAGACCTCGTAGTCTGCAGCCTAACCAACGAGGAGCGGCTCTCCTCAAGCTCCGGTCCAGAGCTTCTGGTATGATCCCTTGGGGTTGGTCCTCGGGTCCTGCTCCTTAGCACCCGATCTGATGTCGGCTCCGTGGTGTGGTCTGGAGATGCAGTATGCCTCACCCGTATGCAAGTGCTGGTACCTTGCCCGCAACACCCACACTCCAAGATAACAAGCTCACTCGGTCATGAGGTAAAGGATGCGCCTATGGGCAATTTGAGACTGGTCCGACCAACCAGCCGAGTCTATGCACAGCGTCTATCTATACGGCTCTACCTGACCGGGGCAACTTGGACACGAATGAACACACACTAATAATACAATGTCTTACACAGCTCCCCTATATGCTGTCGGCCATATGCCAAAGAGTTAGTTCGCACACCGGTAATATCTAGGGAAATCACACACAAATTACACCGATTTATTTGTCTCTTATTCGGTCTTCCGACCCATAATAAAGTCAGTCTTACGTCAAGAAATACACACGCACAATTACCCTGTTAGCCCGGTACAATTTAAGATAATAACTTATACTAATAATATTAATAGTCACTGTAATATTTTAACAAACTAAAACCCCAACAATGGCTAACACTAAAGCCACTACTAACTTATTACTCCTTTACAACTGAGGCCTTCTTACTACTTCACGAACACGCAGCTACTTCCACCGTCGTACTTCTCACATGGAATCTAGCAAAAGAATGAGGATTACTCTCTCTGCTCATCAACTAACGAGCCCTTATCCTACAGACCGACCCAGATACCCCACTCGCTTGCCTCTCTAACCTGATCGGTGACTGGCTATCGTTCTTATATGTGCCTGCCTTCTCAGCCGGTGATTGGCTATCATTCCTATACGAGCCTACCTTCCGCTCCCCAATCCTTGTCTTCTCGAATGTTCATGGTCAGTCCCCCATCATCCACTTCATCGTCCTACCACTGCTACTATCTCGACTGTCTACGATCGTTCTCATGTCGTTCTGGTCTTGACGTCATAACTCCGATCCTTCTAGATCACACTCCACTCATTCGGTCCCCACGTGATATCTTACTACTGCTACTACCACTACTAGACCATGCACTCCGCATCCAGTCTCCACATGATGGCTTTACTACTGCTACCATCACTACCTCCACCTACTTCCCTATCCTGACCTAGATGTCACCTATGCCTCTTGTTGCCGGAGCCGATTTCTCTCTCCCAGATTTAAGCGTAAATTATTAGTGTGAGTGCGGCTGAGGGACTTAGTTGCTGTTCTTTAAATTCCCTGTCGGCCTTAAAAGTTTTAAGTGTGACTTGAGTCAGGATCTAACAATAAGATGTTAAGTGCAGTAATTAACTTGGTACTGGAACATGCTTTTATATGCTGGGAAAACTGTGGGATAAAAGCTGGGAGAAATCTGGATTTATCTTTTCAGTGGTGTGCATGTGCAACAGGGAAACAAAGAAATTCTTGGAATGGAAATAAAGGTTTCTTACCAATACTCAACAATTGAAACTTGTTGCTCTCATCAATCAATACGTGTTTCTACCACTGTATATAAGCATCTTTAATTCCAGAGCGTCATCGCCTAATTCTACGTTATTCAATGTAAAATACTTAGGGCCACCAGTTCAAATCTGAATTTGCCTGAAAAAACGGGCTAGAAAATTGTATATAGTACGTTGCAAAACTAATAAATATTTTTCTCATGCATGGAATTGTTAAGGGTAGTCTATAAATGACATTACCCAAATTGTTACATTTTTACGACCCCCTTTACGCTGCATCATAAATTTCACATTACGGAAACGGATATAATTAAATAACATAATATATTATCACTTTAATGCGGTACAACTTCCTTACGTAATTAAAAGCATTTAAACAGGAATCGGGCATGCAAACAGTTAATCCGATAGTTACAAAAATGTGCACTGCAACTCATCTATATGTAAACCCTTCCAAAAAACATTGTGAAAGCTTTAAGTAGAAAATTAATAGAATCATGACCCAGCCCAGCTGAAGATTTACCATGATGAATGACACAATGATGACATGTTGAAAAAGGCCACATGTTTTGTATTCTGTACTGTGTGGGTATTATTAAAGGACACAGAAACGTTTTGGACATTCTTTTTTTAGATAATCTCGCTGCAAAAATGGTTGAAATGGTGGGTTTAATGGGATCCACTGCGCATGCTCACAGATTTTTTTGCTCTTCCCGGGTTTTGCGCTCTCGTCGAGCATTCAAGAACTTTTCGAGACTGCCTTTAACAATCAGATCTGTTTCCAGGCGCCCCATTTACTTTTGAGCGAATACAAATGCGAGTCTTATGATTATTTACGTTGGACAAAGGAGAGAACATCAGCATTAAAAGGGAAAACCTACACGGAGCCTGCGCTCCGACAAAATCTAATTGCTATGATTCTCGTGGGCTTGGGTGTCATGTCGGCTTTATTTGTGATCGACAGTGGGATCATCTTCAGGTGTTTTCTAAAGAGTGATAACACAAGGATGGTGAGAGGGACGAAGGAGGATCGGGATGTGACAGAGGAGCGAGCAAGTGTTCAGGAATTAATGAAGAACGGTTAGGGGTTCTCCACGAAAGATGTCATCGGTAGGATCGAAGAACATACTTGGCGAATGTTGAGAGCCCATTTTATAAACGTTGCCATCGAAGCTATGGTTAAGCTGATGCCATAGGTGCTTCAAATTGAGATTTTTCTATGACGTCATTTGTAAAGGATCTCTTATAAGGGAATGGTTTTACATGTAACCCGCCAAATTCTAAACGAACCATTCACAAAATCAGGCTAGTTTTAAATAGTACTAATCCAAAGTAACTCGACAGAATTTTGCGTTTTTCGGTCACAGTGGCCCGGCAAACTTTAAAAAAATTCAAATTATGAAAATTTGCTGCCTTATAACTTTTACTTTGTTTGTCTGATTTTGACAAAGTTTGATTTTTGTAGTCCTTCGACTCTTTTCTAAAAAAAATATTTTCAAGATTTTTTAAAATTCGAAATTTTTTATTCTTTTCAAAAAATTGACCTGATAAATGGGGCCTCAAATATAAAGATTTCTTTGAATTTAAAAAAAAAACTAAAAACTTTTGAATTTAAAAAAAATATTAAATTACTTTTTAAAAAAAATCGAAGGACTACAAAAAATTAAATTTTGTCAAAATCGGGCAAAAACTAAAAGTTATAAGGCGGCAAATTTTCAAAATTTGAAAATGATCTGTATCTACGTTGCATCTGCCGTATTATGGATTGTTTGATAGTTCCTCGGGTTCGGGTTGAAGGTTGCACGTACGATATTTGTAATTTGTTTCCTACAGGGAGATCCACGTAAGAGGGTTGTATCTGACACCACTGATATGCTGATTTTTGCACTGAGTAATCACTCGTAAATCCCTGACAGTTGACGTGTTTAAATAAATTTTCTTCCATAAATCTGCTATACTTTAATGCGCTTCATTCTATGATTTCAAAGATTGAACATGCTTCCAATTATTAACTGACTTGAACGTGGGCACTTGTGAAGACATGTTGATGTGACGGAATATAGAAATGAACTTACAAAAAAGACTAAAAATCCCTACATCTAATATTTAAACTCATTTTGACATTTAGTTAGACGCGATGCATAAATTATGCAAAAGCTGTGATTGAAAATTGAGAACATTATTTTCAATACTGCTAATACTTGCATAAAAAAGAGTAAATTTGTAAATTTCATTGCAATATTTGACTATACTGCCAATAGGCTGACACTTAATTCACTGCCAACTACTGCCGATTGCCTTTTTAAAACTGCCTTTCGCCATTATGCCTTCTAAAAAAACTACCAAAACATTTTCTTTTGGCCCGAGCCTTTGGGATCCCAAGAGAATAAGATATGCGGGTGCACACTGCAACGTCTCCGACACTGACATGGGAACCTTCCTAACTTGAAACTACAAAATGAAGCGAAACTACCCGTAACGTATACTACCCATATCAGTGACCTCTGTTCGTAAAGTCGTTCGACTGCAAAGTTTGTTGTTCGGCCGCAATCGCGCGCGCAATTTCAAAAATATAGATTTTTTCGAATTTCACCGCGCTCTAGCTCCCACAGTTTTCGTCCAATTTTCATAAAAATTGAAATACAACATCTTTGTATGATTATCTAAAAAGTAATTTCAGGATTTAAGAAAATTCAAAATTTTTTATTTTTTTCATAAAATTTAAAAAAATGTGTATTTTTGGGGCCCAGAGTTTTAACTATTTTTTTCGAAAAAAATTCAAAAATTTTCATTTTTTGTAAAAAAAAATACAAAAAATGTATATTTTTGAAGCCCAAGTTTCAAACCCTTTTTTTTCAAAAAAATTAATTTTTTTGAATTTTTAAAAATCTTGTAATTTCTATATAATATAAAGACTAAGGATCACAAAAAATCAAATTTTATCAAAATCGGATGAGAACTGTAAAATGTATAGGGCGGCAAAGTATTAAAATTTGAATTTTTTTAAAATTTGGCGGGCTACTGTGACCAAACAACGCAAAATGCACTCGAATTACTTTGAATCTGTGCTATTAAAAAGTAGCCTAATTTTTTGAAATGGGTCTCGGTGAAATCTGGGTGTTGCATGTCGCGTCATTCCCTTGTCAGTTCTACACCCAATTTCAATATTGCATTCTGCAAACTGAAATTTGGTCGTAAGATTTTACTTTTGCCAGTGGCTGTGCAGTGTCTGTGTCGGATGCTAGTGCTAGCCCTGCGTAAGACCACCTTCTAATGAGCTACTCTGCATTCTTAATTCCAATGCATCTTGTGAAAAATATTTAATGAAAATATGTTCACTTGTGCGCTGTGAACCTATAAATCGCTAGTGAAGAAGCAACTCTGCAACTTTGCAAAAAAATATTAAAAGCAAAACCGCATCTTTGCACATTTTGCGGTTAACTGCAGACAAAAGGCGCAATTTGCAGCTTAATCATTTTAGGGCTGAAGTACACTTGCATGGGTTATTTGACTTTATATACCTGTTTGGGATTTAGAGCGTGTCATACTGTACTTCTTATGTGAATTTTGTGAAAAGATGCCAATGTTTGCTTTAAAATATTTTTAAAAAGATGCGGATTTGCTTTTCCGCTCATAAAATGTTTAAATTTGGGTAGTTGATAAGCTACTGAATGATAATACAAATAAAAATATAATTAATGCTGATTTACCTTCGCTGTGGCTAGTTTACTGTTTCAAAGTCATTTATTGGATTTGCTCAATCTGAATTACACTGAATAAGCGTTTTTTATGAACTATTTTTGATAGGACAGTTAAACATTCTAAATAAATATTATTAGGATTTACCTCACAAATATTTTTTTAAAGCCACTAGCAACAAATCTGTTAGTTGTTAGTCTGTTAGTATCGTAATCAGTATGGTAATCAAAATAAGGCTGTAAATTTAAAGATTCATGAAAAACAAAATACCACAACAATGAAATCTAATTTAATTAATTCTATTTCTTTAAATGGTGTAAATTTTTTCGTACCTCTGTAAATTTATTACTAATTACAACATTTTGCACCTTTTCAAAAACATGGAAACATAACATTTTACACTTTTCAAAATCATCTAAATAAAACATTTTACACTTTTCAAAAACATGTAAATAGAACATTTTATACTTTTCGAAAACTCCTAATTAGCATTTCACGCATGCTTCTTATTTTGTTTTTATGACATTTTGATTCTAGTTTAAATTGGATATGGGTGATTTTGGTTCTTAAAAGACGCTATGTACATAACTACTTGACTTTCTTTTATCCTATCCCTATCATATTTTTTTGTTATGATTTCCAGTCCATTGCCCTATAAAGTGTTTTTAAAAATAAGTAGTACATGACATCAAGTCTCAGCACCTCTAAATTAACGGCGATGACAAATATATGATGTGTAGGTCCAAGGTGTGGATTCTCGTGTCGCACCCTTCAAAGGGTAATTATATAAAATAAACATAAATTCCGTACACGTTTTAGCACCCTACACTTTTTTGTGCTTAGATTACCATTCCTTCTTATCCCTCCTTTTCATAATCGAACCCTATAACCACCATTTAATAATATTTATTCTTGGCTTGCGTTTCGTTCGACATTTGAAGCCAAAACCAGACTTTATTTTTTGTCGTTTTCTCTTTCACGTTTATGCAAATATAAGAGCTGCAGAATACTAATCCAATACAGTACCATATACATTTTGTTAGCGAAGTTCAGCTAGTTTTAGCAGTGTTAAGGCTGTATGTAGAGTCTATGTAGAGACTGCGTTGTTTCAAAAATATTTCTTTTTTCTGTAGAAATGTGGATGTTCCAATCATCAAAGTCCCGGTTATTAGTGATAGCCTAGCAGTTATGATTGGCCTCGGAGGACTTGTTATCGGGATATTTATCACACTTATTGTAATCAAGTACATCAAAAAAAGACGAAATGAACTCCGTCGTTCACCTGTCGCTACAGACTCGGGAGAGCAAATCGAGTTAATTCCAAGGGAAAATGGTACGAGAACTCTGAACCAAAGTGGTGGTGGGACTGATTCTGAATTCACAGATGTCGAGGTCCTAAACGAAATTGCAAGATTCGTGAAAGTAGGTTCAAACCTTCTGAAAAAGTAGTTGTTTGCCTAATGTAAGGTAAACAGCTCATGGACGACAAGATGACAGCTGTTAACTAGGGTTAGGTTAGGTTTTAACAGTGTTTGATGTAATAATTATTTTTAAAATATTTACTTACAGTTTTAGTTTGAGTTTCAGTCATGGTACATTTATTTTTTGGTTTTAGCTCAGGCCATGAAATTTTGTTAAGAGTTTCACAACTTTAAGTTATGTATAAATTAGAGTTTCAATTAGTTAATTAAGATGGTAATAATATTATCAATAACCATGTTAGTAGCCTTTACTCTAGATACGGCTGTTCCTTATAACTCAGCCCTTTAGACCTTCTGAAGTCTGTCCAAAAGAACTAATAAATAAATTAAACCAATTAACTTACCTTTATCACAAAATCCTAAAACTAATTTTAATTAATTTAATAATTACATTAACTTTAAGTTGTTGTTGTTAAATAATGTATAAAATGTTACAATAAGCAATAAAATATATAATGATGTTATTTTAATTTATTTTTCAGATAAACTGCGATATTCACTATTACTGATATAGTATCTACCTTACTTTTAATTTACCTAGCTTTTGCGTAATAGAATAGCTCAACGCCTTTTGACAATTTTCCTGCTTATATGAAATCCATAAAGTGGCCACTTTCAAAGCGTTTACACAGGTATTTTAAGTAAATATCTCACTTTTCCAGCAAAAAGACTTTTAGAGGCATACGATAAGAGAAAATTCTTCATAAAATGATTTACCATACATTTAGCTAGGCATAACGAAAAAGATGTATGGGACTTTCCTTTAACTGCAATTAATCATTAAATATTGGATTATTCATGTCCCTCATTTAATCTTAAAATCCAGCATATACGTCCCCTTAAGGGAAGGACTACACATTTTTTTGCTATCTTATAAAAGATGCAGCGACACATATTATCACTACAAGTTATGAAATCAAACTAATAAATAGTAATATAAATATCAGTGAGTAACGTTATCAGAATATGCTATTCATATTCTATTATGAGTGTGAATCTCAGATGAAAAGTAAAATGTTCCGGAGGAACAGAAAATAAATAAGATGCTGTTGCTCTGGCGATCAGTCTAAGATTAATTTATTGTTCAGTCTCTTAGTCTGAGCATGGCTCGGTTTGGTTAATTTTGATATATCAATGTTTACATAATATGTTTTAGTACAATAGTACATGAGAGTACTGTATAATCGAATGTGAACTGACGTGTCACTACAATATTACGGATGCTGTAGAGGAAATGAATATGACTCTACCATCCTGTATTGTGAAATATACATGCTTGGGTAGCTGCAATAAAACAATAAAATATAATTGCTAGTTGAAGGATGACGAGAGGGAACATTCCTAAATCGTCAGCACAAATAATGTCCAATGCTTTTGAATAGAGAAGCTCAATAACTTGACTTCTTAAAGTTTGACAAATATTCTGAAATATTCATCTCCATGTTAATGGAGATGTTACAATTTGTAAGTAACTTGAATCTCTGATTAGATAAGTCAATTTGCAGCTGTACAATAATTTAATGATTGCTTAAGTAGAACATCTCATGATAATGAAATTTGCTGAATCCCTATTTTACCAACGACGGGATTCAAATGATACGGATTTGCCATAACGCAATATCCTATAATATGTGTGCTTAATTAAAATGTAATACGTACTAAATGTATAGTCCTAAGTATCTACATTTGACACCTCCTATCTATATAGGGAGATATGTCTATATGATATAATACATCTTAATAACATAGGTACATGTATCTATATTTTAACACCCTCCTTCAATTTGAGGTAAAAGAATAAAATGAATGATCTGAGAATTGATAAATCTCTAATAAGGACTATTAAGATAATAACTGAATAAAATCTGAAATGAAATGAACTAGAAATAAAATTTGAAATATTAACAATAATAAATTTCAACAAAAACATAATAATAATTACTACTCCCTATAAAATCGAATCTGCCTAATGAGATGATCCAAGTGAGTTCCGTAAGAATGTTGTCCAGTAAGATGAGTGTCTTGTACTCCTAGCCACTTGTTGGCTGTCCAGTTCAAGTAGAAAATATGTCCATCTGTCCAGTGTCTCGCGCAAAGATGTCATCTGGGTAATAGCTGCTGATGAGCGTAAGTACTGGGTCTTGGTCGGCAGGTTCATCGCTCGACTCGCCAGGTTTTTTCCATTCATTCATATTCGAACCAAATATTGGATCGATATGCGGCTTCCGGTTAAACGGAATGTTTTAATGTCAAGAACTGGTAATCCATGTATATACCAGTAAATCAATGCATACGTCAACATGACTAGCATGATGTTCTCTTCTGCAAATCGGTTGATTTTAGGAATTTCTCGGTCGAGATAATTTTCTCGAGAGTATGGCTCGTTCTGAGGCTTATAATCCGACTTAACATACATATCATTTAGCTTCATGATATTATGGAGTCTTGCAGGAATTTCAATTTCTTTTAAATTTGGTAGTGCCAATAAAAACTCGGCTTTCAAAATCTGCGAGGGAGTCGCATCTGCCCTTCTGACTGGGTGCAGTCTTCCATCGTGTTGACTTGTGAGTCCAACAGGAGTGTAGATAAAATAATGCTTCCGAAACCCATATTTCAGTGTTTCACGGGATTTCCTAGCTCTGAATCGATATAGTTGCAATGTTGTGTGTGTACACTGTGCAGAGATAAGGCTAAACAGGGCGGCTTTCTTCCTTAATTGTTGCAAGTACTTAACATTTTCCGGGTCCAGGTCCTGGTTTCTGTATTCTCTTTCATTCCAATGAAATGGTTTCAAATGTTCAAGGTCGCTGGGCCTTAACCTTCTAGGGTTATTCTTGTCGAACTTCAGGGTGGTTTTCCCGTAGTATGGGATTGCATTCTGAGTGAGAGTTGATTCGTTCGTAGTGAACTTTCCCGGTATACGTCTGTGGTAGACAGATGTATTGAGTGATGTCCTCGATCTCATCACTGAGAGAGGAAATATGGTGTTGCTGGACTTCATGAACTAACAACAAAAATTCCCGTACAAAAATAGATATAGATAGTTCAGATATTGAAGAAAGCATTTATTGCTTTCACTGATTTGTTCGCTCTGATAGGAGATTGCATTCTTCCTATAATGCCCGGGTCTCTGCTGTGTATCAGTTATGTTCACTTCCTGGATACTTGGTACAGAGTCTGCTTCTGTTGCTGGTGACTCTTTTCCTGCATTTCGGCTTAGTCTATGCCCTTGAATTTTTCGGTCTAATTGTAGCTTAAGTAGCTCTTCACGATCAACGACGAACGCATGAGCCTTTTTTCCGCTTTCGATATTGATCTGGTATGTGTGTACAACTTTCCCATGCGTAAGTGGGGTTCCATAGAGACCTTGCTTTTCAGGAAGTAGAGTTGGAAATGGGAAATCAAAACTTGAAATACTATTTCCACTCAATTGAATCTTGTTTCGGTCGCTGAGTTGCTGTTGGAACGATTGAGGGGGATTTTTTTGTCTGAGTACTTCTGGAATTCTTGAATTTGGAAAGACTCTTTAACATCCCTGCGACTTCGGAATTACTTAATTTTTCGGTTGATTCATATTTCTGTCGCTGGCTTTCTCTAGAAGAAAGGCTTTTCTGCTCCAGTCCAATGGAGGCTTGCTTTGTAGTTAATGACTGGACTAACTTGAAAATAGTCAAAATTCAATATCGACTTATTGCTTGTCTTCGGTCCAAAGTTCATTTCTACCTGACTTACAACATTAGTAGCTGTGGTAGCTAAACTGTATGAACTATATAGCGCTTTTGGTGCGGTTTCTTGATTAACGTTTTCTGTGATTAAATTACTTGACGAGATCAAATGATTCTGTAGATCAGTTACGCACTTTACTTGTTCGCTATGACTCTTTTTTTCAAAAGGATTGGAGTCTGATCTTTGATTCCCCTCAGCTAGTCGCTTGGCACCGGTAGCTGGGACATTTCTCTTGTGTGAGTACCGCATCTCTTCGACTTTCTTCGTGAATCAGGAGAAAGGAATGTATTCTTGGCTGGCTTTATGATGGAGAAAGCTTTCATCATATACAGCGTTGTCTAATACATCTGCCTTTTCTACTATTGTGGAACATCTCTATGGTTCCTTGTGGTGGCTTCCACTCTTTTGAATAGTCAACTTGTTCAAAGTTTCGACATTAGCTTGATTGTTCAGGTACTTGCTAGGTTTCTGATGCCTACGTCTCTGGGACTTGATACATTCAGATTCAGTCGTGTTTTACTTTTGGTTTCCCGGCAGATTTCTTCCATTATTAGAGAAATCCGGAGAACTTTCCTATACCTCTCTTCGAGTCTTCTGGGTTATCCAGAAAGCGTAAATTCTTTCGGATATATTTAACAATCTGATCGGCGTCGCGACGATAACAGTAATGTTACAAGAGATTGTCTTGGCTAGAACTAGCTGGGTTGTGACTACAGAAAATTAAACTATTTTTCTTTTGGGTCGGAATGTGATCCTATTGTGAATGATTCGGGACTTAAGTCTTATATATTTGTGGTCCCATCTTGATTGGGATTGTCGATTTCGAATAGAGTGATAATTCTTTATTGGTTTCGAATCTTAAGGGTGATTGTTACGTGCCATAATCAAACGTAACACTGGTGGAGGTGCGGACTTGGTCCTCGTCTTCTCACTTGCCCTTCGCGTATTAATCATTTCTAGAGAGTGCGAATTGTATTTCTGTCTCCGTATGCTTACATTTCTCGGAGGTCCGGATTTACTGCTGCTTCACCATGTACTTCCACTTTTGAGTGAAGTTCTTTCTCCGTGGATTTCTGCTGAGGAAGAAGTAAAAACTATTCGTTCCTTTGCAATTAGAATTGTTCTTGTTATTCTTGGCAACCACTCTGGTGTGGATTTCGTTTTATTTCCGCTAATTCTTATTTTCTGAGTTCTCGTGTCAGTGGCTTTCATGACGTCACCTGTGTCTTCACCTACGAATTTCGCTTTTGTAGTTAACGCTTTCTTTCTTGACCATGTTTTGCTTACTTTTGGTCTTGGATTGTGCGTGGATTCATGAACTTGTCTATTGATACATATTTTGCCTAGCAGGATCCCTTCGGCATAGCAGCATTCAATCTTAACTTTTACATCATTCCTCTTGATGGGTTGATGCAGAGACACTTTCAAATTCTGAAACTCATACTGAGTTTCATTCCAAATTAATTGCAAAACTTGCATGCGATTTCTTCTGACTGTGAGGATTACAGTTTCAATCGAATTTCTTGTAGTAGTAAAACGCCTAAATTTCCAACTTCTTGAATTAACTTTCTCTTTGCTGTAGAGACAGACGTGAAGTATGTGAAACGGATAACTGCCTGTTATAGGGCTTAATCCTGATGTGTACGGAAAGTGTTGCTGAGTGTAGCATTTAGTAGGCTGGCAAGAGCTTACGCTGTGGCCTTGGCTTTTTTCGTTAATTTTCACAAATTCATGCATCCTTCTTTGAAGAGCTTTCTCTTGGAGATGAAACTCCGTGTCGGTCCTATTCATCACTGCTACGGCAAATGATGTGTCCGGATCTTGATACTTTCCTATTGATAATTCTGAGTTCGGTTTTTCTTCAATAATAATTGGTGAGGTTTCCTGGTGGATCTGCTTCCCCGGTCGGGTTATGCCATGATCGGCTTTGTATGATTTACTGTATTTACTTCCTGCTGTGAGGATTTTTTTCTTGGATTCATTAGTTTAAAGGCTTGAGTTGCTGCTTTCTGGTGAAAGTTGGGTTGGCTTCCCACCTCTATGACTGTTGAGTCTGTAATTTCCAAATTTTTTTGTTTAGTTGTGTTTCCTTGTGGTCCAATCTACTTGTGGGGTTGACCATGAATATTCTATTCCTAATGTTAGTATGATGGCGCGCAATGGAGGTCCTTTTTCAGGTTGATATCCCCTATAACTTTTTTTACCACTGTCAGGTAGTTGAGACTGCCATCCCAGCACCGATCGTATGTGACCAGGCTTACTTGCTGCGGCTGGGTTTAAGTAATTCCAATGTGGAGTTGTTCTCTGTTCTGTATTGTATGATGAGAGTTGCTTTTTAATAGAGTGTCCATTTGTCATGGTGAGAAATAGCAATAATTCTATGAGTAGGATTGTGTGAAGTCTTTTCTTCATTCTGAGACCTGTACAGGGTCTTTTTTTTTCAGGTAAGATTGCAACTGTGTGCTCTCGTAATTCGATGTGATTCGAGGGGTCTTGGGTCACCTCCTCACTTGATGGTCCAGGCTTACTTCTTTTGCTGGAGCTATCGGTTTCGACTAATGTCTCCGATTCGGACTTGCCACTTTCTCTCTTTGTAGGAGTTCGTACACTGGGACATACCATGTGTACTGTCGGTTGCTCAAGTGTTTGAGTACCTGTATCCGGATCCTTGCTTTCAGCGATCCTGGGAAGGAAATTTGTCTTCCAAATTGCTTTTCTATCTTTTGGTGTGAGAATTCTTCTTTCAAACCACCTGGCCTTGATAGCTTCTTGTGTGGGTGAAGAACTTATTCGATCCACACTATACGGTCTTCTTAGAGTACCTTGACCTAATCTCTGGAAGTATTTCTTGTTGAATACTTCTCTGACTGGAGTTCTCTGGCTTGAAATGCGTAGGTTCCGCTTGTTAATTTCCAGTCGAATCGGCGTGACAGCCTTGACGAAGAGGTCTGTTTGTAGAAGCTCTTCTTTTTCATGTTATGGCTTAATGAGAACCATCTCTACTATTTTTCGGAGGTACCATAGCTTTCTCTGGTCCTGCCGTGACCAACGATCTTGGTCGTCTTGCTTATAGATGAGTTTCCATCCAAAGTCTGAATCTAATAGGTGTACTATGGGTGTGAGCCATTTCCGTACTGTTAATTCACATAATTGTAAGTAAATGTTGACGGCTGGGGTGTGTAAGTCAAAAAATGTACTGACTTCAATTTCTTCTAGAGTCTTATGCTTGTCTACTTCTTCGCGTGATTGCCAGTAGATTGCGGCCTTGTTAAGCGCAATTAACCCTCCTGTCAAGAGTAATGTTCCAGTTGAATCCACGGTGTAGCACGATTTTGCTTGTACTTCCCCCTGTACTTTTTTGAGCAAAGCGTTTTCATCTCTATGTACATCTCTCTTCCTCCCAAGTGGAATCGTAGCGTAACGGATATTGTCGTACATAGTTGTCCATAAATATTGCAGAATCCTCTTGGCTGCAGCATAATCTTGTACCGTGTAATTGTTATAGACGGATTCAATTTTTTTGATTGCGAAAGCCATGTCTGGTCGAGTGGCATCTTGAATTTGCAAAAGTTCACATATTAGGTTGTGACACTTCTTGTAGTCGTATTCTAAAAATAACTGAGAATCTTCTATCTCTTCGTTGTCGTGTGGAAGTGTAGCTTTTTCCGTAGTTGACGTCCGTAGTCAATATAAACTTGTTTGATCTTGTTTGTTTGTGTAAGGCTTACGTAGGATGCTGTTCTGGAGATTTCGATATCCATCGAAGTATTTGGGAGTAAATTTGTCTCCGCTTTAAACATCCTTTCTAGGTCTGCGGCAAGTATGTAAATGTCTTGACTGTGTGTTGCAGATGCTAGAACTTCCTGTCCATTGATTAACAGGTAAGTGTGATGTGTCTTCCCGTGGGGATTCGTGTAGGATTGAATATACAAGTCTTCATCATATTGGCTTTGCTTGTAATGTAGTAATAGTAAGAACTGATGCGTCTTATGTCTCGATTTATTACTGAGTACGAGAGCACTAAGGCTTGAGTTCACGGAATATACCAGTCGATGACCATGGCTATATCCCTCTGGAGGTTCCAAGTAAATTTTCTTCCCTACAGTACGATTCATCTCTGCTGAAGGTCTGAGTAAAAAAGTCGCCAGGTATTTTCCGCGAATACCTGCGTCAGCCAAAATAAGTCTCGATGTTATTTGGCATGCATCGGTCGTGATGAGACCGTCTGATCTGATAAAGCTTCCATCTTCGGTTATGATGACCACTTTAGAAAGGTAAAGGTCATTTTCTTCTGTGTGGGTATATGTCCACGCTGTCTTCAATACTTTCTGATTGCTGGGCATCGTAGAAAGTTTCGATGTGCCACTTCGCATGTGGGCTTCGATTTCCTGGTCCATCGATGGGATCCAGTGTAAATGTTCTGAGGTTAAAATTGCCTCTTGGTAATTGTTCGGATTTTGAATCCTGTTGCCGTGGTAGGCCTTAAATATCACTTTCTCTGGTAATGAGTGATAATGATTACGTATCTAGCGCTTTGATGTGACGGCTGTGTGTAGCGCTAGAGACTTGGAACTTGTCTTCTTTTCTGAAGTTGTGGCGGAGTGATCTCGCTTGGATTCCGCTGTGTTACATCTTCTTCTACCCGTTTCCTTCCCTTAATGGGGGGTGGTAACCGTAGATTCGTCTGATTTTTGCTCATTCTAGAGGCTTGTAGGACTTCCTGTGTGTAGTACATGTCGAAAGTTCATGATGGAGTAACCCGTATCGGTGGAGTTCCGTCAAACTGTCTTCGCTTCCATAATTTTTTCGTTCTGAGAGTTGTAAAATGCTCAATAATTCTCGTTTCCGTGAAAGGATAGTCCCATGCTCTTGCAGGCGTAATTGACTGAGAATATATTGGAGCCATTCGTTAAATACCATACATTCGGTATTTCCATTTGCTTCCATTTGCTTCCATTGAAGGCTTCAAGAATTACTGTCCCGGTTCCGGGTGATTCCACTTCTTTTCCGTCTGCTAAGATGACTGTGCGGTTCTTTTCTTGAGTTTTGAGGGGGCTGTAAAACCAATCTATTCGTCCGCAAATGTGGACTGTGGCTCCTGAGTCGCACGTTCAGTGGAATTGTGATTCCAGGGAATTAACAATTTCTATTCCTGGGTTGTCAATGTTGCTGGAGTTGCCTGTAGTAAGGTCTTGTGTCTGTGAAACGAACTTCTCAATTGACTGAAGACTCTGCGCGCCTCCAGGTTGCTTTGATATGCTTAGGCTGGAGTTGAGGGCTTCTTATGAATTCTGATGATTGATACGTACCATTAGTACTTCATTCTGTTGACCTTTCTGTGTACGGTCAGTTTCTTTATTTTCGTCCTGTTGACTAATAGGTGAGGGCTTATCGTTTTTGGCTTGTCGCCTGTTGGTGGGTACGCACTATCCGTCTTGAGAACAAACGTGTTCTTTATTGATGATCCTCGGAATTGCCTTGAGCAATTTGATTGTTTCCTCGTTCTTTTCTATTTCAAGGCAGAACGTTTCCGGATTGTATAATAATCTTAACGTGCAGTACTTTCGAGTAGGTTGACTTATTTCTTGAGTTTTCTGTAACATGCATTGTTTGCGTCTATGTACTGGCTTTTGACACCAATTACAGGGTAATTGTGTACCTTTCTGTCATGAGGATTGTATTGTGTCCTCAATGTCAGTGCTCTTGCTTGAGACTTTGAGTTTCTCGTACCATTCTGGAAACTCTGGTTCTTCTTGACGTATTAGTTCCTCATTTCCTTTTGAAAATATGAGGCAAGTCAAAACATGACACATGAACTCTTCTTGTTCTTCTTCTTTTGAGAACGGATTTTTTTTGAGTTCCTCCCGTATTTGTAACGGGGTGAATGTAGGGATGATGCTCCCTCCTAATGTGCCTGGGGCTTCAGCTGAATATATTCTTGGATATCCAGCGTATCGTTTTCCTTTAATTATTGAGAGTTTTCTCTGTGTCTTCTCTAGAATAAATTCTAGGTACCAAATTCTATCTTCGAATTCTGAATGATTTATTCCATTGTCTCTCTCTTCGTCACTGTCTGACTGTGTATCTCCTATGGTATTATGTACTTCATCCGGAGTTGAGACGTGAGATAACGTATTTAAGTCGAATGCTGTGCCTTCTAAGCCTTCGGGTGACTCTTTCTCGTTCAGAGGAAATTCAATCAATGGATCCATTGTTGAAGGGCTTTGTAATTGTTGAGCTTTTCTTAAGAATTCTATTTCTTTCATATGCCATTGCATGGCTTTGTCAAATGTGTCTTGGCAACATTGACTGGGCATTTTGACTAATTCCCATGGATAGGGTAATTCTTGCGGTTGAACTGTGACCGCTGGCTCGCGTTGAAGGCTTAGACTTGAGTCCAAATTCTGTATATTCGAGGACTTTGATAATGACAGGGAAGTATCGTGGTTCTCTCCCGTTTCGTCTTCAATCTTGATGCGGACCATAAAAGCTTTATGGATTTCGTCCGTTTTCGTGTCAAATGATGACAATGTATCCTTCGTCTCTGTCGACTGGATAATTTCTTTGAAATTTTCAGTTTCATGTAAATTGTCTGAACTCCCTCCGACCGTGAGTAGGTCTGGGGTGAGTTGAGGGGGGATGCCCGCACCCTCCTGTTTCTTGAATTTCTTCGACCGAGGCGGTTTCTCGGGAGATGATAAATTTTCAGAGCTGGGGGAATGTGATAGCAAAAGTTCTGTCTTCACATTGCCCGCGTCGGGGTCGAGAACGAATTTGAAATTGTTCAAGTCATCCGTGGCTGAGGCTGACGCAGTGGGGTCAGGCTTTTCTAGTGCTAGCTTATCATGCTAGGCTTCTGAGCGACTGAATTTGTAGTTTCAGGCTTATTCAGGGCTGAGCTTGTGTCCTCAGACTTATCCTGTGCTGCTTCGAATGTTGAGAATTCTACAGACTTGGCTCCTTGAATTAACTCTTCATATGTTGGAGGCTTTTCGTTTCCGGAATTTACGGATTGATTCCTAACGATTTTCGAATCTTTAGTTTGATTCTCTTCTGTTCCGAATTCGGGAACTGGGGCCCTGTATGATGGGGGCTGCAGGGGAATTGTCCTTTTCTTTCAGACTTGGAATTCGATGTCGAATTTTTCCATTGCTTCAATCAAGCGTTCAAATGTCCTTTCGTAATTTGGGAGAATGCTCCACTTGACGAGGAAATCTCTGTAGAATTTCTTTCTCTTTCAGATTGTACGGACAACTAACTTGACCAACTCCGTGTCTGAAAGTCCATCAAAGTCTTGAATGAGAACTGCCTGAATATCTTGTATTTCTTGAAGATATTGACTGCCCGTTCCTGTGATTTTCGAATTATACAGGTGCGAAATAACGTCTTGCTTCGACTGTTTCTGTCCTGTTCGATACTTCGTTCTGAAGGTTTTTACCATTTCATGGGATTCTTTGCAGTAAAAGATATCCGGTAGTAGGTCCGTGTCGACCGTATTGATAATCAATTCTTGATTAAATGCATCTGCATCGAACCAGGCTCTGGTGATGGCTGTGCTGATAGCTTTCGGAAATGGGAGATAATTCGGTCTTTTCCATGACCCGTTATTGATTTCCGTTTGTTGCGGCTTTTGTAATTTCTTCCTCCTATTCTTCAAAATTATCTTGCTCAGATAATTTTGGGATATTCTGATATTTCGTCTTTGTGAACTTCTTAATTTTCAACGGACTCATTGAGTCTTGTAACCTCTTGAGTTGCCGTTTGGTTTCGAGTAATTCATTCTGATAATGAATTTTCTGTTTCTCGTACTGTTGGTCAAAGTATTGATTTGCCCCTAACAGAAGATCTTCGGGTGTGGGTACGGTCTTTATGTAGCTGACCTCTCCATTTCTTACAACCCGCTTGATATCGTATAATTCTACTCCGTCGTATGGCTTTACGATGAACGGAGGCTCGAATTCTTCATAATTTCGTCCTTCGGATGAGGATCCTGGACTGTTCTGTTCTTTGGTTGTGAAACCTGGACTTTTCTGTCTTTCGAATGAAAATCCTAGACTCTTTCTTCTTTTGGATGTAAATCCTAGATTTTTCTGTCTCTCGGACATTAGTCCTAGACTGTTCTGTCTTTTGGGTGAAAATCCTAGACTTTTCTGCCTTTCGGACGCTTGTCCAAGGTCTTTCAGTCCTTCGGATGAGGATCCTAGACTTTTGGAGTCTGACGGAGGTAGCACTACCGTCTTTTGCATTTCAAAGTTGAATTTCTCGGGGATTAATGCGACCAGGATTTACTTGGTGACCTGGGATTTAGTTAATAGCTCCTGGATTAAATTATGCCAGGGCACAAGGGGCTTAGAAAATTAATTGATGCACTCGAGACTGCGAGTGGCTTGTAGTGCGCCCTCTTCGAAGTACGTAGCCTACAGAAGTTAAAATTTTATTCTTTCCTTGAAATTCGAATTTTCAATGCTGATCCTCTTGATCCTCTTCTGAGCCACTCTTTTCTCCGAATATTTCTACTATCAGTAAATCCTTTTTAGGGGATAAATGATAGCTTATTTTCTCAAGTTAACTTACTTAACCTCCTCCAGATCCGCTTGTTAGGCGGTTCTCTTGGTTTAATTAAGTATAGTAGTGTCGTTGGCTCGCTGCCGTAGAATGAGATCTTTTCCAAACGGATTAAACAGATCGTTACTTTTATCCTTTTCCCAACGGATTAAATAAGATATGAGATTCTTTTCCACAATGGATTTAATAGAATCTGTAAATATTCTTGTCCAAACGGATTAAATAAAATATTTTATAGTCTTTTCCTAACGGATTAAACAGACTCTTCACAATATTCTTTTCCAAGGGATAAACAGAATTATTGTGGCTGTGCTCAACTTTTCCAAAGGGATTAAACAGTTAGCACGAAATACCGAAAACTTGGGTTTCTAATTTAAATTATACAGGAAAACTTCAGGTGCACTGGCCAGTGCCTTACGGAAAGTTTCTTGTTTTTGACTTTTTATAATTCAGTGTAAAATAGGCTTGACCTACGGGGTCAATTGTGACCACTGTCTCAGCCGTGCTAATAACGTAATAAATAGTAATATGAATATCAGTGAGTAACGTTATCAGAATATGCTATTCATATTCTATTATATGTGTGAATCTCAGATGAAAAGTAAAATGTTCCGGAGGAACAGAAAATAAATAAGATGCTGTTGCTCTGGCGATCAGTCTAAGATTAATTAATTGTTCAGTCTCTTGGTCTGAGCATGGCTTAGTTTGGTTAATTTTGATATATCAATGTTTACATAATATGTTTTTGTACAATAGTACATGAGAGTACTGTATAATCGAATGTGAACTGACGTGTCACTACAATATTACGGATGCTGTAGAGGAAATAAATATGACTCTACCATCCTGTATTGTGAAATAAACATGCTTGGGTAGCTGCAATAAAACAATAAAATATAATTGCTAGTTGAAGGATGACGAGAGGGAACATTCCCGAATCGTCAGCACAAATAATGTCCAATGCTTTTGAATAGAGAAGCTCAATAACTTGACTTCTTAAAGTTTGACAAATATTCTGAAATATTCATCTCCATGTTAATGTTACAATTTGTAAGTAACTTGAATCTCTGATCAGATAAGTCAATTTGCAGCTGTACAATAATTTAATGATTGCTTAAGTAGAACATCTCATGATAATGAAATGTGCTGAATCCCTATTTTACTAATGACGGGATTGAAATGATACGAATTTGCCATAACGCAATATTCTATAATGTCTATATGATATAATACATCCTAATTACATAGGTACATGTATCTATATTTTAACACATATTACCACCACAAGTTATGAAATCAAACAGACGTTAAATAACTAGTTGGCGTCGGGCGTCGAAATAAATCATTATGTTTATAGCTAATGCAATCTCACGTTTAACGTAAACAGGAGTTTAGAGCACTTTGGGGTTGATTACTTTGATGTCAAATGTTAATATTTTCGTTTCCCCCCTCCAAGTCTTGTCTTGACGGCGTATATATCTTTCACTATGTTTAAATTTAATGAGGTACTAAAAGCATGTTTGAGTTTAACGCCGACCATGAAATATCACTAATATTTAAAGATTTACTCCTGCGGTCCATTTCTTTGCTGCGCACGCAGTTTTCATCACTGCATCATGGAAAACATAGGACATAAAATTTTGTGCAGATTCCCAGAAAATGTGAAAGCAATTTGCGTTCAAAATGATTGATTCTATAAAAAGTTTAAACAATTGTGTAGCGGCTGACTAAGAGTTTTTCCCATATTTCAGTCTACAAGTTCCATTATTTGGGCGTAGAAGTTGGGCTGTTGAGACCTCTTCATTTACCACAATGATAAAAGGTTCATTTTTTAAAATCCAGAGTTCAAAATTGAAAAACATTATTTGAATTTTCTCTCAGTCAGTTGCTAGGTACTAACAATAAGTAGTAGATACTGCAAACAAATTAAACTGATACTTATATGCTCAGGCACGGCCTGAGAATTTACCACTAGAAGTGCTGTTCCCCCCGTAAGTCTTGGCCTTGGATGCGTCGACTATTAACACAGATACTATTAAGTCAACATGCACTCTGCCAAGGAGCCAAGCCATTATTCCTGCCTTACCGCCTTATTCCTTTAAAATCCCACAGAAAAGAACCACTTTCTCATTTTCACAAGCCGCTGTTTCTCTCTCTCTCTCCTTTACTTTTGGACCAGTCCAGAGGAAGAAACTCGAACTTAATAGTACATTAATTCATGCATAGCTGATCCAGCTTAGTAACAAAAAGCCAAATTAACTTAAAAAATGTTTAACACGAATTTTTTACGAAACCAAAAAATTAAAGAAATAATTTCAGTATGCATATTTTATTTAATCTTTCAACTTGAATAACTCATACCAGTGTACAAAATAATAGACTCCGCACACCGCCGTTTCTTATTTGCTTTACTTCGTAAATAAAACGTATATGTATTGGTAATAATAATAATTTATGCAGATTGAATGGTTGTAGGAAATTTTTCTCCCGGACGTTTTCTTTCTTACTTTGTACTGAGGACATTTTCCTTCCAGTATTAAAATCACATCACTAAAATAGGTTAGTGCTCCTTTCCAGAAAAAATATGCATAAATACATTAAATTAATTAATTGCAATAAACTTTTGTCGTATTTCAGTTTATGAATTTTTGATATTTTTACCACTGTATACGAATGCATAAATTGTCTGAAAAGGAAGTCTAGTATATTTTAATGTGATTTTAATAATGAAAGAAAAATATCCTCGGTACGAAGTTGAGAGAAGAATGCCCAGAAGGAAAAAGTTCAGGTGGAAAATGTCCAAGAGGAAACGATCCGCATACCAGATTGAATAATAAATCAAAATAAGATGCAACGGAGGTGCAATCTGTTTTACAAAGTAGGCCTTAACAGTATTAATTTTTTGCATTTAAAAAAATTGAAAATTTTCGAATTTTATAAAATTCTGAAAGAACTTTTTAGAGAGAGGTCTAAGGATTATAAAATACTAAATTTTGTCAAAATCAGACGAGAAATGTAGAAGCTACAGGGCGACAAAATATCAAAATTTGAATTTTTTAAAACTTTGACGGGCCACAGTGACCAAAAAACGAAAAATGCGGTCGAGTTACTTTGGATCTGTGCTATTTAAAATAGCCTGATTTTTTTGAGCGGCAGGTTTTGAAATGGGCGGGTAACATATAAAACCATGAGTTATTGAAATTGGAGTATCAAACAAAGTATGCATACTGAAATTATTCCGTTACTTTTGCCGTTTTGTATTTGTACGTTTGAAACTTATTCATGTTATTTTGGCATTTTGCTACTGAGCTGTATCAGCTGTGCATAAATTATTCTACTGCTTAGCGTAAGTTTCTTCTAGGCTAGTCTAGAGGAAGAAGAAGGAGAGAGAGAAACGGCGGCTTGTGGACTGACCAGTGTAGACTAGGCCAGGAGATTGCAGCTAGTAAACAAGTCCTGTGGCCTGAAGGACTAAACTTCTTGTGGACTATAAGGCATATTATCCAGGCATCACATAAACCTACATTACTACCTGCCTGTCTACAGTATATTACCTATTTATACAGTCACCTACCTGGGGGTGTAAGGTTGTTTTAAAACCGTCTTACCAGCCTAAATAATAACATCATCTGTGAATGCTTCCTTAACTTAATGAGCAATGGGCTATAGTTCGCCATAATAAATAATGATGCGAAAAATATCGTTTACGACGCGACCACCCACCTGTCATTACATTAACATTAAGTAAATAGATTAAGGGTTAGGAAAAAATGATTTCACTTAACTTATCAATTAGGGTCTATCCACCCACCAGGATATGGAAAGAGTAGTGGGAGTTTTATATTGAAACCAGTTTAAATGACATGACATAACATTATAAAAATAAAGGATGCCAATTAAATTATATTATTATTTTTTAGGACGGACCCACTCAACTGTAATCACATTAAAGATAAACGAATTATTTAAGGGTTTGTGTCAAATCATGGCACGTAAATTATTCTTTCTGACACACCCACGCAACTGTCAATAAAAATACATCAGCTGAACGACTACCATTATTGTAACAGGTAAGGTACTGGCAGCAGTAGAGGAGTTGAGGGAGGCTCCTCTGTTTCAGAAAAATTGCTAAAGTTATTTGTGACTTTGCTATATCCTGGCATTCTGTGTCTTTCAAATAAAAAAAAAAACGTTGGTTTTCTGTTTCACCTTGATCCATAAACAATTACGGCAAATTCACTTTTTTGTTCGCAAATATGGATGCAAATGGGAAGCAGTTACGGAAGTTTTAATAGTGTGACATTTAATTCTTATCCGATTATATTTATAGCTTGTGTGCGCCCACATTAAAATTCTGCACTCTGCGCCGGATTTGTCTGCTGTTGGTCCGACGTAAATACTGAGCTTACTGCAAATTGGTTTGCTCACTAGAAAGCAATATATTCAGCAGTAGGACAAATATAGAACCGTCACACCTAAAGCCAGTAAGAGTGGGCTGCAAGCTTTGAAAAAACCAATATGCGGGATTAAAGTGGACTAGAAAAATAGCGCCGGTACGAGTAGGCTAGGCACAACAAGCAAACATGAAATGAAAGTAAATCTATATTTAATGCAAACAGCATCAATTTAATTGCAGACTTTATTTTAATTAAACTATTTATATCTAAATTTTAGAGGGGTAAATAGGAAGTAAACGGAAAAAAGCTTAGATCAATAAACTTTTAAAAGTTTAATAATTTAAACTCGATTATCTTCAACCTTTCCATAGTTCTGAATTTTATGTCCTTGGCTTTGTTAGGTTGACATCGGAAGCCGTTAATTAGCAATAAAGGAATTTAAAAATATACTGTCGAAGTAAGTTTTCATCAGTATTAGTCCGTAGTAGTATTTGCCAGTAAGAAGCAGGCGTGCTTGGGCGATCAGTTAGGGCTGCAGCCTAGAAAACATTTCTATTCTCCTTAAAAAACCTACCTTAAATCATTGCCCAATGCTAATCGTATACAGCTCTGTGTTAAACGGTCTACGTGACTGATTGGTTTATTAAAACCCAACTGTTCTCAGCGCTCATAAGTGACTGCCACTCACTGTAGAAGCCTACGAGTGGAAGGAGTAGAGAAGGGGAAGGGGACAGGAAAAAGAGAAGTATGACTGAAACAAAATTGACAAGTCTTATATTCTTTATCTAAAATTACTAGTTGAGTAGGGTTGCTTAATCTTTGAGTAAATCGACGTTATAGATTATTTTGTTTTATTTGGCTGTAAGAAATTTTTATCCGGGCTATTTACCTCTTAGAAAAATAACAATCATGAAATAACACATACAATAATATATATATTTTAACAAACTACATTTAAATACATCAATACTAAATACACTCTGAAAAATATACTGAAGGTCTAGTAAGTTGAAGTATAAAAGTAGTTGTTTTCCAATTGTTTTGGCAGGTACATCCATTGTTTGGGTGGGGAATTTCATTCAGTTCAGTGATTTGTGATCTTAATATTGTATCAACATTTTCCTTTGTGCGAGTTATAGAAATATTTGCATACTATTGAACAATTTACTCAAAAACAAAAGTCACCCGACTACCTCATACCACTCTCTTTGATCCGTCTGGTTCTTCTTTGATTCTAAAACTAAACGTTAACTAGACCTTCAAATCTATATATTCCTTTCACTATACAGAGAAAATCATAAGCATCCACAAAAATAGTAAATTTGTTTTTAAATAATGACCTTGCTTATTACAATTACACTTTCAACCAAGCCTCTGCTGGTATTAACACCATCGTCATCAACTTAAAAAAATATTTTTTTAAAATTTTGTTGTTAAGTTCAAGGTTTAAAACGAGATTTATAATCTAAACTTACAGGTTGCATACTCCTACTGCATACTTGACTTCGTAAGTTTTACATTTAAAATTTTCAACAATAGGCTTTTCTTCTGTCAACAGACTTTAACAAAACGTTTAAAGGCTCAGGCCAGGCTAAGGCTCAGTTTTTAATCGACTGTGTTTTTCTATAAACTAATAAAATAAGAAATTTAATTTTTTAAACGGATACGCTTTTGTAAAGTTGCGTGTAAACACATTCACAAAATAAAAAGATAGCATGATTTAAAATGTGCATATACTATGATCAAATCGTTATTAAACAAATAAAATCTGTCGATTTGCGTAAGCAGCATCTTTAATAAATACAATTAAATTATGTTATGCGTCAAGACTACAAAGAAAGTAAAATAAAAATAATTTATTATCATTAGTCTGTTTTACAATACAGATCTACTGATATGTGGAATACCAAAATCTTACAATTAACAAACTTTTGACATACTTTAATTTTAACAAATTTAGTACTTGTTACATTCTTTCTGTATGCCTTAATTATCAACAAAAATCAAAACTATAGCGTAGTTTCCAAAGAAGTTTGCATTCAGTAAAAAGTTAAATAAAAAAGGCCTACGAGAGCAATTTTTAAGAAACAAATGCAAAGACTAATAATCTGACCTCGCACACCATGATGTATTGGGTATGTGAGGCAGTCTACAAAAAGCTAAGGCACAACTAGCAAGAATAGTAGAGTTGATGGTTGTATGCTTTACTACAAATAGACAGAACAACGCTCTAATTGTAATTCTACAGTGATTATTCAAGACCTTTTCTATCAACAAGACAAGATTTATATTTCTGGCGTCTTCTTAAAAGCGTAGGTAACCCTTAGGTACGTGGCATGCACAGCTGTGATTGTTCCGCTGACCTCAAAAATGGTTCAAGTTTCCAACAGTAATACGTTGTACGTTATAGTTATTGTTTTAAAGGATTAAGCCAACAACATCGTGATGGAATAAAGGTTACCGCACCTTTCCCTAGAAACATAAAATTCGAAGGACTTACATTAACGTTGTAGATATTTGAGGAAACAGGCTAACCTTTTTTTTTGTCAACTCAAAAATTGGAGAGTTTGGATTAAAGTTGACGGGAACAGGTAATTGCTATAATTAAAGTTTCTTTTGTACGAAATATCAAAAACATTCTTGTCCTTTTTGGAAAGTATGTTTTGAACTTGGATTTGGTTTGGTAAGGCACACTGTGCCTCTTCGTTTCTCTTTTTATTTTAGGAACGAGATTGTAGGTTTGAGTTTACCGAAGTTGTGAAAAAGAAGTGAGGACTAAAGTTACCTTGATCATTTCGTTGAATGTAGTCGTCAGTGCACGTTCTCAGTACGTTGGCAGTAGCCATTTATTGCCACAGTTTGAGCGAATCTCTTTACTTCTTAAATCCGTTCAACATTTCGTATCTTGTTGAAGGTAGATGCTGCAAAAATAACAGGTATCCTTTTAATGTTCATTGTTTATTTGAAAATATTTTAAAATGCTAACATAAATTAATATAAATAAATAAAATCTGAAAATTTGTAGCTTTTAATGAAATTATTTTAGGTTTTTAATAATAGTATACACGCCTGTTTATTTGAACAAATTAAGACGCTCTCTGTTTGATTAGAAATCAGTTCAATTTATCTTTTCTGTTTGTGTCAAAATGCGTATGCCGATATTCGTTGGTGGTCCTATTCCCATGAAACTCTCTCATTGACGTGTCGTCAAGCCGAGCAATGCTAATTATTGTGGTGTATAAGACATACTATAACAACGTCGACCCTACACAGCACAACGTATTACAGGTACAAATATTTTTATTTTTATTATCTTGCATAAGGTTATACAGCGTTTTAAATGTACCAGAATTTGGTATTTGATGTCAGTAAGTTTTTCGTAAATTTATTTTTTAAAACCAATGACAAAACGTTTTGTTTTAAAAAAATCTTACTATAACGTCGAAGGTTACCTTTTTTTTATTTTTAGCATAATTTGTAATGCTTTTGTCAAAATCATGATAACTATAGTAATACAGGCCCTTGTACAATCACAGGCCTGTGGTCTTAAATAGAAAATACGGTGTATACTTTTGAAAACTGCACAATGTGCAATTAACAAGTTTTTTTAAAGTCAAGCAGCGAGGGCTGCCTACGCTGGCCACAGTTTTTAGTTATCTTGTTAGCGCGTAAAATTGATTTTGACTTTCTGCTTTAATGTAACTTAGTTTCAGGTCTTTTTGGAACTAAAAATCTTTCCTTTAAAATTTCCCTGCAAAAAATGTTACATTTTAAAATTAAAAATTGCAATTTAATTTTAAGGTACTTTAGTTCATACAAATTTAGTACTTGTTAAATTCTTACAAGGCAGACTTCAAGCTATAGCGTAGTTTCCGTAGAAGTTTAAACATGTACAAAGTTCTACTACAAAGTTGAGAGAAAAAGGCCTACAAGAGCAATTTTTAAGAAACAAATGCAAAGATTAATACTTTGACCTCGCACATTATGGAGCATTGGTTACTCAAGGCAGTCTACAAATAGCTAAGGCACAACTAGCAAGAATAGTATAGTTGATGGTTGTATGCTTTACCACAAATAGACAGGACAACGCTCTACTTGAAATTCCAAAGGGATTATTTAAGACCTTTTCTATCAACAAGACAAGATTTATATTTCTGGCGTCTTCTTAAAAGCGTAGGTAACCCTCAGGTACGTGGCATGCACAGCTGTGATTGTTCCGCTGACCTCAAAAATGGTTCAAGTTTCCAACAGTAATACGTTGTACGTTATAGTTATTGTTTTTAAGGATTAAGCCAACAACATCGTGATAGAATAAAGGTTACTGCACCTTTCCTTTGAAAAATAAAATTCAAAGGACTTACATTCACGTCGTAGATAATTAAGGAAAAAAGCTTACATTTTCTTTGCCAACTTTGAGAGTTCGGGTTTAAGTTGACGGGAACAGGTAATTGCTATAATTAAAGTTCCTTTTGTGAGAAATATCAAAAACTATCTTGTCTATTTTAGAAAGTATGTTTTGCACTTCGATTTACTTTAGTGAGGCACACGTGTTTCTTCTGTCTTTTCTATTTTAGGAACGAGATTATAGGTTTAGTTTAACTAAAGTAGTGACAGGGAAGTGAAGACTAAAGTTACCGTGATCAGTTAGTTGAACGTAGTTTTTCGTGCACGTTACTAGGGTTTGCCACAGTTTGACCTAATCTCTTTAATTCTTAATGCTTTTTAACAATTTGTATTACGTTAAGGATAGATGCCTAAAAACAGGTATTTTTTTTAGTTTTATCGTATATTTGAAAAGATTTTAAACTGTAAACAACTGTCAAACTTTAAACAACAATTTGTGTAAACAATAAAATCTGAAAATTTTTAGCCTACAATTACATTATTTAGTTTTTAAATAAAACTAATACACTTCTTTTAATTTAGGTAAATTAAGACGCTCTTTGTTAAATTAGTGATTAGTTCAATTCATTTTCACTGTTCGTGTCAAAATGCGTATGACGATATCTGTTGGTGGTCCAATTCCTATGAAACTCTATCATTTACGAGTCGTCAAGCTTAGCAACACTAATAATTGTGGTATACAGGGCACACTATTACAACTTCTATACTACACAGCACAACGTATTTTAGTTACATATAGTTACGTTTTTAATATATAGTATATGCTTATAGTGTATGTGAGACGAAAAAAGGAACATCTGTAAACATTATACTATATAGGTTGTCTACTTCTTGTGCCAAGGATGTGGTCGGTGCGTGGCCGATAAAGGTGTTTACACTTCACATGCACGTAGACATACATATTTAAATAAATACTTTAAATGTTAAAAGGGAGACTGGTTTAGTCCTGAGAATATTTTTTCTATCCTAAATGCTTACACTCTAATACCGCCATCACTTTCATACATGTGTAACATCATTCCATCAATGACGTTTATGCATACTTTGTTGCTTATCTATGTACTTTGAAATTAATGTTAGTCGAACAGGGAGATTGTCCTCACAATTTTTTGTCTTTGCTTTGAAATCCAGTGTAAGGTTTAAAAATCAAACCGAAATTTGTATTCTACCTAATTTTAGTATTTTTACAGTAGGGTTAGGCATGTGTATAAATAAAGATTGTTTTTTTGTTTATTTAGCAAAAATACTTACTCAAATGTAAAAAAGGTTTATTTACTTTTTAATTAATCCTGTAGTCAGCAGTGCTGCAAATCTCTTTAAATTGAACACTCTGATAAACGAATAAACAAATAAATATATGTTAAAATAAAAGTGACTGTATGTCGATACGTTGTGCGATTACAAGCTGCCAACACAACATATAACAGTCTAGTGTTACCTTGCAATGTAAAAAAATAATAAAGCCTATACTTGTGTAATATACTTGTAAGTTTTTACTAGCTAGTACTTTTTACATTACACAGATGTTACTGCGTGAACTTAAAACGGTAGGGAGCGTTCACAAATGATATCATCAGTTGAGTAGGTAGGTAGTTTTACCTTACAATTACAAAAGATGACGAGTAGGTAGGTGGGTTTTCCAAAACATGATATCATCACCATTTTTATTAAAAATATGAGTTTTTTTAGAATATCAAAACAACTAAATCCTGCATGTTTTATACTTTCAAATTCCGCCAGGAAAGTGCACCTGAATTTATGTTCAATGTAGTCAGCTTGAGTTGTAAAGTCAAAAAAAAATACACTTTAGAAATTAAATTGCCCGTAATATCGGTAGCCCGGGTCGCAGTCACCAGAATTGTGTTTATGAAATTTTGAGCACAAATCAAGGATATCTGAAAAAAGTGATGTAACTTACAGGGTGGGTAAGTGGTTTTTAGAAAAGGTGACAAGCGATGACAAGGAGTAGGTAGGTGGTAAAAACACGAAATTTTGATCATATCATTTGTGAACGCTCCCTAATGCAAATGTCAATGGATGAGGGTTTCTTTGAAAGTGTAGGACAGCGAGATTCCGGAGGTTTTTTTGATACGCATTTAGGGGTTTCTTTGAAAAGTAAAGGATGGCTAGACTCAAGGTGTGTCTCTGATACGTTATGGACGGCGAGCCTCTGGGGATTTCCGGATAAGTAATGGACCGCAAGCCTTTAAGTGTTTCTTTAATTAGTAATGGACCGCAAGTCTCCGGGAGTTTCTTTAATAAATAATGCACGGCGAGCCTTCGGGGGCTGCTTTAAGAGTGATGGACGGCGAGCCTTGGGCGGTTTCTTTGATAAGTGATAGACAGCGAGCCTTCAGGGGTTTCTTTGATAAGTGATGGGCGGCGAGCCTCAAAGAGTTTCTTTTATAAGTCATGGACAGCGAGTACCACGGTGTTTCTTAAAAAGTGATAGACTTCGAGCCTCAGAGCTTTTCTTAAAAATTAATGGACGGCGAGACTGTGAGGGTTTTTTTTATAAGTGATGGACGACAAGCCTCCGGGGTATTCTTTAATTAGTGATGAACGGCGAGCCTTTAGGTGTTTTCGGAAACTCATGTACAGGTCAGGAAGTCATGGCCAGCTTCAGTAGGCGATCGCCTGTTTGACCTAAGGAAGTGCTGGCCAGTTTGACCTCAGTAAGTCATGGCTGACAAAAAATTGTATTAATCTGTTCTTTTTTTTGTGTGTATGTCCTTTTATCGGTAGTAAGCGAGCTACAGGTTGCAGAACCGAACTAATTTTATCTTAGCCATGCAATTTTGCAACAAATGTTGAGAAATACAACTTTAGGGGTAACGCTTGCCGTTTTAATTAAACAATCATATTTTATAAAATATTTTATTGCGTAATTGAAATTAACTTGTTCCTTTGATAACGCCAAGGTTCACTAAAGCTCAGCATCTACTTCAGGCTGACAGTCGCCAAATCAGGCGCGAAGCGCCGGAAATTTTGTTTTTAGATGCTAAGCTTTATTATAATATGCTGAGCTTATAGTCGTAAGCAATTAATTACAATAAAAGCAGCATCTAATGAAATGGTTATGTCCGTCCGTGTACGTGTCTGTCCGTCTGTACCTTTTTTCGTTGTCCTACTCTACAGGTCGCAGTTTTAAACTAGCTTTATCTTAACAACGTCTACAGGCTTACAAATGCGATGTAGATGTGCTGTATAGTTTTTGGAAATGATCTATTCAGTAAGTATTTTGAAATAGGCAGTTAAATGGACTAACTCTCAAAATTTTGTACACTTTATTTCATTGACGTACAAAAATCGAGTTTGTGTCGAGTCGAGTAAATTGTAAATTCGACTCAAAGGGACTGTATTGGTTCCGAGTCAAGTCGGATTATAGCGACAAAAACTTTCAGTGAGGTCGAATAACGGCGGCGGAAATTTTTAGTCGGGTCAAACGCCCAAACATAATTCGAAACTTCAGACCATGACAAAGAGGGGAATAATTCGGGAAATTTGTGTAATTTACATGCAAAATTTTGTCATATATATCATCATAAGTAGTCCGTTAATTTTGTGTTCTTAAAATATTTAGTTACTTTGAAAATTCGTTTATAGTTGCCTGTGCATAGTAAACCATTTTCGAGTCGAGTTTTACGCCATCCTACTCGATTGCATTCGGTTCGAGTCGGTTTCGAGTTGCGTAACTTTGTTATCGGTTTTAAGTATTTTGATCCGATACATATTAAGTCGATTCGAGTTTCGAGTCGAGTTTAACCAAACTCGATTGATGATAAGCCATAGTCAACAAGTCAACAGACACTGATATGATTCAATAATAATAATAAGTATTCATCAAGTCGATATAACCGAAGTTCTTACAACCAGACTCAACCAGTCGTTGTGGGAGAAGCAATAGGAGGCTACCGCGTTAGATCGTCAGGATCGTCCCGGTCTTTGTACCCTTTCACCTATCCCCGTCCTCTCCTCCACAGTAAAGGAGTCCCATTCCCTACGCCCTTACAGTAAGTAGTTGTCACTAAGGAGTACCGAAGGAGATTGGGTTTCAATCAATTATCCAGTGACGTTTACCGTACAACACCGAGCCGTAGACGATTAGCAGTGGCCGAAAATTGAAGCCAGGTCTGAGACTGTAAAGTTTGCTACAGTCGGCACTCCTGACAGCTCACCCAAGCACGCATGCTCACTGATATGATTTTGTTTCTATTTAAACGCTGAGCTTAAGCATGTATTTAATGGCCATGTTCGTTCGTCTGTCTGTCCGGCAGTTAGTCATGCTCCACAGATCAGTTTTTAACTGATTTTCTTCAAAAAAATGTTTACCAACCTGTATGTCGAGTATGAAATTTCCAAGTCATGTACATACTTGCTTTACAACCTGGGTAGATAGATACGCTTAACGTACGTTAACTGTACATTTCACGTTGTTTTCACTCGGTGCATTTAAATAATATAGGAAATGGAATAATTGTCGGGGGAGGGGGGACTGGATCGCTCACAACTGATGTCATCACATTTGAACCCGTCAGAAATAAGAAAGGGTAACGGGAATTTTAATATTTTATATATTACATTTATAATATTATAGTTATATAATCCGGCTTTGTGGCCGAGGGGAGACGTGTCTCTATCCTCGATAACTCGGCGATTTCTTTTTGATCCGCTGAGCGAATCCTTAGCCGGTAGCGTACTTGCGTCTCGTTGCACAGAAGTTAGTGTAGTGGAAATGCTTGGTGGGGGGAGGTGTGTGAGAACTGTTTGTGCGCAACTAAGGGGAAGTAGTGTACGTTTCCGTTCATTCGTGTGTAGAGACGAAGACGGCGTGCTAATTGTGCTTTGCAGGCTAACAGCTATTTCCTTGTGCAGTAGCATAGTTGCAATACCATTCAGCAGACCATACACTGCGCCCTTTATTCCATAGCATCTGCTATTACTTTCATGCTGCGTCCATATACGTGACGTAAGTGCGTGGGGCATTCGGCGTTGGGTGTACTCGTTTGTACTTTGACTGGTCCTCAAAGTACACTCAGTTGCAAATACCTTTCGCCCTAGTCCTCCGCAAGGGAAGAAACAGAATAGTTCCTGAAGAGGAGGGTAATCTACCTAGACTGTAAGGAGGTCGGCAGCTAGTAGCCACAATCCATAAGAATACATATTAGTTTGTAAAAAACCAGCGGTATGTAACTGTAGCAGACTTCCTTCGGGAGCGCTCCATAGGTGGTGTTCAGACTTTGTGTCGATCATACTGAGGACAAATGTTTGTTTACATTCACATTGCTAGTACAGCAAATGCACTGGGTTATAGGTTATATACCTGGAGAATCCGATAAGTGCTACATACATACAATATTATAGTTATATACCTTCAATTACATTGAGACGAATTAATAGCAGAAGATATTAGAAAATTTGTATCCCAATTGTCTGTGTCCCCTCTAGGCGCTAAATTTACAGAGCCTTATCGTACCAAAATCGCTTCTTCTGTTCCTATTTTATACAGAGCCAATCGCACCAAGCCAACTTGTAGCTGTGTTAATTCTACCGAGCGCAAATGTGCTAACACCTTTCGTGCCCCGCCCACTTTTGTCATCAACACTCGTACCTAGCTCGCTCGTTATTCTATCCCAGCCAACTGGGAACGGCAGAGCTTGTAACCGGCCAACTGGTACCAGCAGAGCTCGTACCTAGCCCGCTTTCACCGGCGCTAACTGCTTGCGTAATATATTAGCCTTACTACAAACATATTGCTTTCCAGTTTCCAGTGATGAAACTAAGTCGCTGTAAGCTCAGCATCTACTTTGGGCCCCGCGTGCAAAACTCCGGCGCGAAGCGCAAGATTTTTTGTGACTTAGCCATTCCACCATTATGTCTGTCCGTCCGTACACATACACTGCACACTGTCCAAATTCGAAGAGCTGACTCATCTAAGAAATTATTTATTTGACTGTTGACGGTTCGCAGCAATTTAAAACATCTCGTTAAAATAACTAGCGTGCACATAGGGAAAATCTCAATGAATACTGGCAAAATTATATGTTCGGGCCAGTTATTTAAAATGTACCAAAATTCTTTATAATTTTTGTGACAAACAGATACATATGGATGAACTTTAGCGCAAAATTTGAGAAAAATTGATATGACCGTTTGCGTGCAAAAAAATTACATGTGAAAATTGTTATCATGGATATAATGGCAAAACATTGTTTTTTCATGCTGATTGCAGAACGGCCGTTTTCAATAAATAGGTGTAATGCAAAATGCGCTTTCCCCCTTATATGCGAATGATAGTAAATTTTCTCAAAATCGGGCGCGCGCGGAATTTCAAAAAACAGCATTTAAAAAAAATTGATTTTTTTAATTTCGTCTTAAATCTTTGCCGCGCTGTAGCTCGTACAAATCCTGTCCGATTTTCAAACATATTAAAGTTTTGGAATGCCTACCCGCACAATCCAATCTAGTAAGAACTATCGAGCTGAGACTAGTGGGAAAGGTTGCAGGCGTTTTTTGATATTTCCCACTCGTTTAGCTATAAGGAAATGGATTTGATTTCTCTATAGAATTGGTATAGACTTCTTAATAGAATTTTTCAGATATTTCTTTATAGAATTTTCTTTTCTTTCCTGCTAGTGGCTTTAGAATTTCTAACTAGAATTAATTTTCATACATCTTTATCGCATTTTATTTTATTTCTGATTGGATATTTTGTATATTGGTAAAAGTATAAGAATATTATGACTCACCGGATACGTAATGATGTTATTGGCACTAGGCTGATTTAAAACTAAAATTTGATTCAAAATCTGCCTAGTGCCAATAACATCGTTAAATATCTAGTAAGTCATAATCCTTATGTTTTTACCCTTATACTTCTGCCTCACCATTCGAACCTTACTTTTACTTATACATTACAGATATTTTGCACACACAAAATTAGACTTCAACCTAGTGCCGTGATATTTTAAGTTGTAATTTTATTAAAATTGTAAATTTTTCACCATAAGAATGTAATGATGAAACATTTACAATTAAAATTAAAACAGTGAATACTACGGCACTACTCCAGCCTTAAACTGCAGCTTTAAATGCTGATTTTCACTATGAATATGACACAGGGCAGGAATGAAGTAATTTAGCTGTTTACACATTGTAGAACGTGGCCAAAAACCCATGAACACAGCAGCTAGAAGTAACTGACTGTTATGTCATGTTATTCTAGTTACTGAACTATTCCACCTCTTTATTTATAACTGCTAAAATATAAATTAGGGAGAAAAGAAGAAACTAAACTTGAATTTTCAACAATTTAAAACCTAACGCTTCTGGCTTACTTGTTAGAAGAACGAAGTGAGAAGTTCTGAGTTTCAAATCTCTCCGCAATCCTATAATTTAACGAACGATGCTCGTATTGGCTAAACCTGTGTGGGGTGACGGGAATGAATTGGGAGCTAGCGACGTAGATGTAGTATTAAGGGGCCGGACACAAATAACGTCACCCAAATTTACTAAATTTTTGGACCCACCCACCCACCTTGTGACCCTCTTAAGCATTGCGTTAATGACTAATTATCTTTAACATAGGGTGTCATCTTTTTCGAAGTGACCCACCCTAAACGTGGATGAGGTCATTTGTGTCCAACCCCTAAGTGCCGGAGTCAAAATGTGCTACTATGTAATACATGACAGGCAGAGTGCGCATGAGCACACAATGCTGTTCGGCGTGACGGTCTTAAGAGAAATGCTCCTTTTTGCCTTGCATTCAAATTCTATAGGGAAAAGTTAAGAAAATTCTTATAAGATGATTTGTATTACCAATTTAGATTTCTATAAAGAAATTGAAACATCTCTCGGCAGAATTAGTCTATTAAGACTAATAATATTGATTTCCTTATCGAATACAATAGCAGCAGTTCTTAGAGAACCGTACTCTTAGGCCATGCACAAAATATTCTTTTACGAAAATCGCTAAAACTCTTTTAAGATTACTTGCATTTAAAAAAACTAGATTTCTAGTAGGAAATTGAAAAAATTCGTACTAAAATGCGTCTTTTGAGCCAAAATTAAAACATTCTTTATAGAATACATTTATTTTTACAGAAAATGCTTCTCACTAAAAGTTTCTCTATAGAACCCACTCCTACACGACGTGCGGGAAAGCTCGGCATGTGAAAATCCGGCGCTTCACGCGGATTTGCCTAACGTGGGTCTAAACTAGATGATTAGCTTACTTTGAGGTTGTTCAAGTAGCTAAAACTTCACTTGCTTGAACGCAAAGTCATGATTTTTTTCAAAAGAACATTAAATTATTTATTTTTGTTGTTCTACATTATCATTTGATAGCTTTGATGGCCAAAATAGGTATTCGCATTTTCATTGCTCATACAAATCGCAAAAACAAGATGTGAGGAATATAATTATCTAATCGTAAGTATCTAAGTGGTGTTACGAATTTGAATACCAGTCTTGGCCAAAAAAGTTACAAGCAGATAAAATTTAATAAATTTCCTTAATTGCATACAGGTATAATATAGGTACATTAGACTTCATTTACCGTCGATACACTTAACTGATGCTGCTACATTTCCACTTTTCGTAGTCATAAATAGTGCAATAATAGTGCGGCCATTCAAACGTACAGCTGGCATCCAATGCTTTCATAACAGGCCCAATTCTAACGTTTAATTTTACAGGTCGTATGAAGTTCAAAAATTTCCATTTTTTTTAAATACTAGGTTAAACAATTAGGCCTCGAAAATATACAATTTGTGTAATTTGTTGAAGAAAAATTAAAATTTTCGATTTTTTCAAAATATTATAATTTCTATATTTAATAAAGACTGAGGATCACAAGAATACAACTTTTATCAAAATCAGATGAGAACTGTAGAATAAATAGGGCAGCAAAGTCTTAAAATTTTAATTTTTAAAACCTTAGCTGTAATCAAAGAACGCAAAATGCACTTAAGTTACTTTCGATCTCTACTATTTAAAAGTAGCCTGAATTTTTTAAATGGGTTTCCGTGAATTCTTAGTGTTGCATGTGGCGTTATTCCCTTGAGTGTATTTTATTGTATTTCAAAGTATTCAAGTTCAAAGTTTTAAAATAATCCCCTTTGAATTTTGAATTCAAATTTTTTCCCGTTGTAAGCCGTTACTTTGTAGTATCGTTAGCTGAAAATTCATGAAACCTCTTAAGTCATTTAACTCTTTCTCAATTATAGTAAACAATTTGAGTATATTGTACGACAGGTTTACTGCACGTGTAAAGAAATAGGGTAATAATTGACTTAAACGCTGTGGTTACATAGGCAAAAGCAAGACATTTAAATTAATTAGAGCCGGTATGCCTAAATACTCGTGTTATGATTGCGTAAACAACTACTGTTAAAAATAAGTGCGTATTATTGTATTATTAGAAAATGCAATATTACTTCTGTTGACTCCAATTTTGTTTACTTAAGTTGTTCTGCTGAGAGCACGCTTCGCCAAGTTAATTTGGCTCAAGCAAACAGTGCTTATTTTAATGTTAAAAAGAATATTTGTTAGCTGTTGCTGTAAAATTGTTAGTCCTAACTGTGGACATACTTTTCCTAAGCGTATTTTTGATTAGACAAAATATTTTAGGATACGTATCCAATTTATCCAAGTGATTTTCTTAAGCTCTAAATTCTACAAGTTTTTGCAAATTTTTTTTAAACACAAATTTTGAGTTTTTTTTGTTAGTACTGCAATACAGTCCTTAAATTGCATTTAATTTGGTTACAGAAAAATTTAAAAAGAAATTAAAAACATAAGTTTCAGTCAATAAATTTGACTTTCTTTTCATTAAATAATATGTAGCCCTTTAGTATAATTACATTTATCATAAATTAAATAGCCTGAACTCATAAATGTAAAAACAAGTCTTCATAATTAAGCGCTAAAGTAAACTAAGTGCAACATTATTAATAAAGGAAGCAATTTGTATTACGTAGTACGCTTTAGTGAGTTAGTTTGACATATCCAATACAACAATCACCTGATACGTTAAACTAAAATTACGTCATTTTAAACAATGATTTTTAAATTAACTATTAACAATTTTGCGTTCCGTATTATCACGTTTTTAAAAATCCTTCCTTTTTCTATTACAAGAAATACAAATTTAAAGAAAACCAATAAAATTTTTGAAAAACTCATACATAAGTTTTGGTTTTTTCTCTCTGCTCTGCACTACTGCTTTTTCGCACGCGGTGTTGTGCTTGCAGCCAGTTTGTCAGATGAAGAACCTAACAAAACGATACAAGTGCTCGCCCAACTTGGATTTCATAATTTGGCTTTTGTTTTGTGCGTAGTGAATTTTATTTGTGCATTTTGTTGGCCTGAGTTGAGCGCTTTGTTGTATAACGAAATCAGCAGAAGCAATGTTCAGGGTTACCAAACCTTGGAAAGCAGTAAGTGTAATTTAGTTTCAAAAAAGTCTGAGTATCAAACTTTAGTAAAACAATTTACATTTTATGTACAACTTCAAAACCTGTTTTAAAAGTGCATCTTTTTAACTAATTAATATGTTCTGAAGGTATATTACGTTTTAAATTATTTTCACGAATTTTTTAAGGTAGATATAAACAATGAGAGATGCATAGCAAAAAAGGACCAACCTGCTTTAGCACCGAAAGATAATCTCACAAAACTCTTTATTTACTATCTTCCATTCATTATATATTCAAATTACTTGGCTGAGCTAATTGTGTACAATATCTACCCGGATCTGTTTGGGTACTCCATTTGGTTGATAACTATCGAATGGAGATCCAATTGGTGGATTCCAGCGATTTGCTTCTTAGTTGATAGCGTATGTTATTTTCAGTTGTATACGATTCTTTATTACTTTGTATTCATGGAGCTCACATTTACTGTATACTTTTATAGTGCATTGCAGAAACAGATAATTAAAAGGTTTGTCCGCTGACGTGGAATAGAAGACTTTTGCCGGACATGAAATATTTTTCCCAGGGTTCGGCGGTGGTTTTAACCGCCGGCTAAAACTAAGCGGTTTTAACCGGTTAAAACCGGTTAAAACCGGTCCCCCAAAATTTTAGTTTTTGGGGCAAAACGGCTTAAACCGGCTTAAACTGATTTAAGCATTACAATTGAATTAAAAGTGACTAAAAATATATATTTGCATTTCCCTTAAGATTAAAACAATAACTTATACAAACATGTACATAATTACAGTTATATGATTCATTCCTATGTATTCCCAATTAAACTAACTGCCATGAATGTGACCTCTATACAATAATTTACCAATATGTACCTACGCATATTACCTTTACTATTAGCCCTAAAATAAAAATCGATTTCAGAGGAAAGGCTTCCGACTTCGATTTTAGGAATTAAATTATTCCGATGTTTTGCCAAATGATACGACTTATCTTTATTACGTGTGTATTAAAGCATATAGATGCCATTTAAGTGAACCATATCATACACATCAGGTAATAAAAATGATTAAATTAGCATAATAAAATAGAGTGAGCGTATAGGCGAACAATGAAAATCGATTATTATATTTCCAAAAATTATGTTTAATGCTAACAAGTTTGAATACAAATAGTATGTGAAGATTCAAAATTACCCTTATCTAAGAATCTGACTCAAGCTAGAATTAAAATGGGCGATGTCAAAATACGCTGTGCTTTTAAAAATGTGCAAGTTTTTTTAATTTACACGTTTTTCAAATGTGCACATTTTTTAAAAATGAAGAATATTGTATTTAAGGTTTTTCAAAAAGCTTTAAATATTGTATTTGCAGGTTTTTAAAAAGTGCAAAATATTCTCTTTGCAAACTTTCAAAAAGTGCAAAATATTCTATTTGCAGGCTTTTAAAAAGTGCAAAATGTTCTATTTGCAGGCTTTCAAAAAGTGCAAAATAATCTATTTAAAAAATGCAAAATGTTCTACAAACATGTATTTTCAAAATGCAAAATATTCTCTAAGCAGGCTTTTAAAAAATTGTAAATACTGTATTTACGTGCTAATAAAAAATTGAAAAAATTTTGATGCACAAATTTTCCTAATACGGGTTTTTAAATTAGTTTTACTAGGAGCTTGCTGTAGCGATTATGATTCTAAATGTTTTCCTGACATATTGCCATTCAGTTTCAGGTAGAATTGCATATTTTAGTTCTTCACTGGCGATATTTACCCTTACATGTTTATAAATGTAGAAACATATAATTATACAAAAAATAATTAAAATAAGTAATTATGTAGATTTTATCTGTTTGTATAAAGAATTCAAGTTTTTAGGAGAATCAAAGATTTTTTAAGTTTTATGTGTCCCATATATGGCAACGGCTGAAAAATGATAATATCGTGTATTGTGTAGCATAATTATATTTGGTATGTACAGCTAAAGGTTTGTAATAATACGGGGGACCGTAGCAGCCCGTGGCTTTCAGATGTCCAAAGAATTGTACGCTTGCCGTCTATGCCAGGATACACTTTATATTTTATTTAATTAGTATTAAGTGCAAAGGAAAAATCGTATTACGTTTTTTAAAGCTAAACGAAAAATTAAAACATGTATTTTTTATTCATAAAAATGAAGTACAGCATCTGACAATACGAGCCTTATTTGCGGATATTCTATAAGCATGTTATTCACTGCATTATAGCGGGAACGAAAACAATGTTACAGCTCCTGCGAAGTGGAGAACTCATAACACTATCTGTAAGTACAGACACGGACGAACAGTATAAAATAAAGAATGACAACGTCTGCAAAGGTAATAAAGTTTGACGGAAACATTGCGGGAAACATTCCTTTTTGCGTGAACAATGACGAACTATTCATATTCATACTTAACTCAACATATAATAATTAATTAAACGTAATACCTAGACATATTAGTTTTCAATATTTGCATAAAGCATACAAATTGCTTCGCCTAATCAGGAGCCGTCCGCAAATGACGTTGAAACAGTGACGGAAACATTGCCGGGAATATTCCCGCTCAGCAACTTTTCAATGAATCATACCTAAAGAGAAAATTATCATTGCCTGCTATTTCCCATTTTAATATAATTTTGCATTTTAATACTAAATATACAAACGACAATTGGCAGAAGGCCACTATGTTGTCTTGTTTTATTTATCAGAAGTATTTATTACATTTTATCACTCAGGACTTTAGCAATAATTACAAACATTATAATATTTAACATTTAAGTGGCCGTCCATAAATGATTTCATTTAGGATATTCCCATTCCTTGGTTTCTATGACGCCGGTCCTCAGCTTAGCAATTGCATAGATGACTAACTTTGTCTTTAACATATCGTATTATTTAAGCTTCTTGTGAATCTAGTTAGAAGCGATAACTTTTGTAGAATTTTAATTGATATTTTTGTGATGCAGAAATTGGAACAAGGATGCTACCTTCCCGATTATCGCCCATCTTTAAAACCGAGTTCCTAGTTCGTGCACTGTTCTGGAGGGATAATAATAGGAGAGGTCTCAACATCTCTTGAGTTTGAGGACTGAAGAATAAGAATATCATAATTAAGCTGTGCGTGCGCTGTATATGCAACAATCTGTTACTATTATTGCATAATTGTAAACTAGAAGAAGAATGAGAAATAAATATTACCATATTTATGTAACATGCCACTTTACACAAGTTGAAAAAATTAAAACATACATATTTTCCTGGATAAAAAGAGTTTACTATTTCTTGGATGGTTGATTATTAGTAAATATAACTATTTTAACAATTCTAAATTCAAATCGCCCTACATTAAAAAAATGAACTATGATCTAAATCAAAAATAAAGTTGTGCAGCAGTGAAATTGGAAATGATGCTTTTGAATATTTACGTTGCCTAATTTATAATCTTTAACAAAATTTGATTTACTTAGCAAACAAAAATATTTTTTTTATCGGAGGATGTACTGAAATAACAAACAGACACATTTATCTTATCAAACGCTGCTCAATCAACAATAGAGCTCTTAAAGCACAAAAAAAGTATTTTCTATCTCATGTTGTATAACGACTGTAGTTGAATCCAGCGTTTGATATATTCATTGACTTTTTTTTTGACTGGTGTTGAAAAGCTTTTTTTTTCATTGACATAGCATTCTTGCCAAAACTTTGCAACTACAATCTTGTTGGTGTTGGTCACTTTCTTTGTTGTCGATTTAGTAAAATTAGTTATAAAATTTGAATTCAACAGAGTTTTGAAGAAATAAAAAATTAATCCTAGTCCTCAAGTCTCCTAAGATTTCTGAAAAAGAATGAACCATAGCACGTCCATAGTGGAGGTAGGTTCAGCTGTTTTTATTTTTAATGCAGAAAAACAAAACTTACATTTTCAAGTATTTTTAAGAGCAAATGAGACTGGTTTTCATTACATACAACCAACAATCATAATCATGCATACGACTAGAAAACTAACACTTGTATTTTTGCTCTATACATTCGCTTCATTCTTATATAATTATGTATTAAAAATTTAACGAATGTGACTTTTATAACCTAATTCAACAATATGCCTGTATTACCTATATTACATATATTAGATATATTAAGAAATATTTTAATTACCCACAAGTTTAAAGATTGTTCTGTGAAGTATCAACATCAGCCGCATCCAACTCTAGCTTGAATTAAAATGAGTTGTAATTATTATGTTAAAATGAGCCAAGAAAAAACATTAAAAATTGCTTTGAGTTCAATTCCTTTATTTACCTGTTTTTTAAAGGTGGACAATATATTATTTTTAATTTTTTCAAGTGTCCACAATGTTGCATTTGCGTTCTTTTTCAAAAAGTGCAAAATATTCTATTTTACATTCCTTTAAAAAGTGCAAAATAATCCAGTGGCATATTTTCAAAAAGGGCTACAGTCCACTCTCTACATAGCGTACTTCAGCGGACCAGCAAGATTAGTACACTATGAGGAGAGTTCACTATGTAGAGAGTACAAATTTAAAATAAAATTAGTATTAGAGATGAAAACAATAAAAATCCTACTGTTTAAATTAATCTCGGTTCTAAACAATTTTGTCGGTAATCGGTAATTTTGATTGAATAAGTTTGCAAAATCAGTTAGATCAAGAAAAAAAAATGGTAAATTTTTTAACTTGGCGCTAAAATTTTTTTAAATTTTTGGAAGTGCGCTATGTAGCGACGAAATTTACACTAAAATGTTATTTTGGGCCTCTAAAATTAGTACGCTATGAGGAGGTTTCCACTATGTAGAGGTACACTATGTAGAAGTATTATAACATAGAAAGCATAGGAGTTTAGCCGGGGATACAGCCTTAGTACGCTATGCAGAGGTATCCACTATGAGGAGGTACGCTATGTAGAGAGTGGACTGTAAATGTTAATTATGTCTGGAATTTTTACAATAGTGCAGAATATTATTTTCATTTGCATTTTGTAAAAACAAAGTTTTCTTTTTGAATATTTATGATTTTTGAACGGACATACGGAAATGACCATTGCATTATAGATGATAAATGCTCAGTGAGCAAAAATCTCAGCACCTAAAAGTGAAAAGCAGACAAAATTTAAATTATTTTTCTGTACATTATTGACAATTAAATCATGAAATGCAAAGTTTGCAGTTACAACTATTTGTGAGTAGCGATAAAAACACAGGAAGTCTAAATGAATCTAAAATATAATTACATTTGGTTATGTAAATATTTACCTGCTAGGTCATTTTCACAGAATACCAGATTTATTATTTCATGTGCCTTTAATATCTTATCATTTCAAATATGATAAGGATAACATGGGAGTTGCTGATTATAAAAGGTTATTTATAATATTAAAATAAACACATGCTAGATAAATGTAGGCATAATGTAAAGTGGGGCAAATCATTATTTTGGTTTGGATTGGGTAACTGTTAAATGAAGATTTTCATGTAAAGATGACTGCGCACATTGTAGGCATAGCGCCAGAGTGGATTTGTGTAATAGTTGACGGACGGCTGGAGTGAACTTTGCATGCAGTGGGATTTAGCTTTGTAGCGAGTTAAGATTTGGGTAAAGTGGGCCGCGGCTAAAGTGGGCTGCGGCTGAAGTGGGCTTTGGCTTTAAAGCTTTCGAGGATTTGTGTGGTGTGGAGCAGCCAAAGTCCAGTTCAGCCGCAGCTCACTTTAGCCACGGCCCACTTAAGGGTTGGACTGCACATCCAGCGGTAAATTCTTAGGCTTTGCCTGGACATATAGGTATACATTTAATTTTTTTACAGTAACTAAAAGGTAATATTTAACTACTGTCGAAGAGAAAACTGGAAAAAAGTTTTTCAATGTGAAACTAAAGATTTTTGAAATATGAAACTTTTAACCTTGTTTTATATGTAGACATCCCGACGTCTCATCTTCGACGCCCAAATAAAATACCTTACATATCGAAATCTGACAAAAACTCTTCGACAGTCGCTAGACAATTGTTCAAGCTATGTATAGTAAAATTTATTTTGAATGCACCTGCTACAAAATTTTCTAATAATTTACACAAAATGTCAAGTCCTATGTTCTCCATGAGGCAGTGATAAAAACTGCGTGCGCAGTTGGGAAATGGACAATTTTCCCAAACACCAAATATTAGTAATATTTCGTAGTCGGCGTTGGACTCAAACATACATTTAGTTCCTCATTAAATGCAAACATGGACAATTGGATATACGCTGCCAAGACAAAACTTGGAGGGGGGAAATGATAGCACCAGTATTTAACATCAAAGTAATTAACCCTAAAACGCCCCAAACTGCTGTTTACAATAAATATGAGATTTTATCAGGTATAAAAATAATGATTTATTTCGACGCCGCCTGGTTATTTAACATTGCTTGGTCTTCATACGTTATAGTGGTAATGTGTTATGTTGCATGTTTTATAAGTTACCAAAAAAAGGTGCAGTCCTCCCCTTAACCCAAATCTTAACTCGCTACAAAGCCAAATCCCACTGCATCCAAAGTCCACTCCAGCCGTCGGTCAACTATTAATTACACAAATCCACTCTGGCGCTTTGCCTACAATGTGCGCAGTCATCATTACATGAAAATCTTTATTTAATAGTTACCCAATTCAAACCAAAATAATGATTTGCCCCACTTTACATTACGTACTGTAGGACAATCAGGTAACAGCCCACGATCCAATTTATCATATATGACATCATTAAATACAAGTTTATTACTAGGACAGGTAATTATATTACAGGTACATTATTACGATTACTATACATCAATTCACACCTACATCAAGTCGTAGATACGGTAGCTCTATGATTCTATGAATGCGCTGGTTATAATTTCCTGTGTGCTGACTGAAAGAGATAAACAATTAACTGACTGGGAGTTAACTGTAGGTACTACACAAGTTAACAAACTACCACTTAAGTTATTTTTGGCTATTTGTACTCGTTCTCGTTAATCTGAATTACCCGGATATTTATCATTTATTAAGAACAAATATGTATGTATGTATGTATGTTAGAAGTATCGTACTTACAGGCCAAAGCCTATTGCAAACTTCGATAACAATTTATTCTACCGCTCACTCTTCAGAGATACACCATACAAACTAGTTTGAGTGTACTCTTTAAGTTTGCTTGTATCTCGGCGTGCTCTGTGCACCATGAGCCCACCATGCCCTCCTCTTAAGAACAAATATGAATAAGGGGGCCTATTAATTTTTAAGATGCTTTTTAAAATTCATAATAGCCAATTAAATATTTTGTAATTATAAGCAAAACTTCCTCGTGCTACAAATAGGTTGCCAAAAACTCTTGATTCGTCATCACATCTTGACAGCTATTAGTAGTGAAACATGTTTTGTGAATTAAAAAGTATTTTTACATTTTATAACATCTAGTTTTTTATTACTTTAGCTTGAGTTTCCTCATTTTCAAAGAATAATAAAAGAATTAAATATTAAATCACAGGATCCAATTCCACCCAAAATGAAGGATATTGAGAAACAGGCAATCATCAAGGCCATGTCGTCCATTTGTGAAGACACTACTAACATACCAGGCTTACTGATTAAGTTTATATCTGCGGAAATTCTAGATCAATCTACCTTTGACACAATTGTAAGAACACATTTGTAAGTTACGTCATTAGTACCTGCAAAACCATTTTTAAATTTGTTAAAATACGCGGAATGTATATGTGTTTTTTTACTATAATTATTGAAGATTGCAAATCCAAGTAATATCGAAAAAAGTCATGCGTTATATACGCATTTACTCAGGAAAAAGACTCCGTTAATTTTGATCCTACAAAAACTTAGAGCTTCAAACAACGAACATATTGCAGCTCAAATTGAGCAGAGTCTTGACAAATTAAAAAAAAACAGCATTCGAACTACAACTCTACAGATTCTTCAAAACACTTATTCAGAAACAAGGTAATTTTACTTTAATTTAATATTTGTTTTAGTAGACAGCAATTATTTATTTAGAAAGTTTTTAATGAAACAATTTTGTAGATCTTAAATAGGTAATTGTACTATGCTAACGGTATGTATTCATATGACTTACATAGAATAGTTTAATTTTGCTGTCAGTAATTTCAATAAAATTGCCGTATATGGCACTTTAACACGTAAATCTAACATTTCTCTGTTACGGTTGACTCTTGTAGCTATGTAGTATTTCGTTTGCTTTATAAAACTGTTTAATCTCAACCTAGTATACAAATCTACTCAAAAGAAAGCTGCCAAAGGCTAACAACTTATCGTAAGAAGGTTGATTTATATTTTATTTACAGGAGGAATAAAACACTTGTTGTGTTTTTTATCGTTACAATCATCGTACACGCCCTATTAGATTTTGCATTGTGGTGTAAGTGTGGTTAAATTTACAATTTTTCTGTGTGGCTTAATCATCATGTAATGTTTGTAATTTACGTATATATAAATATGTTTTTGAACTAATTCAACTATTTGTTTTGTGATCATACATTCAAAAATGGATCAAAGCAGAACAAACACTAATACATATTTTTTAATTATTATTTTTGATGACATCACCTTAAATACTAATGAAAAATTCAATCTTTATCCCTGAACCTGGAATTATTTAAAGCTTTTTTCAAAATATCAAAGCCAGATGATCCTGGACGAACGGTTGGCAAGTGATAATTATTAAACACTATTTTAGTCCTAAATACAATTTTTATTAAAAATTTAAATTAACCGCTGTATCCCCGCTTTAAGTTCCATATAGTAATATATATGCATATTGTTTCCACTATGTATTTGTGTGCTAATAGAATCGCGAAGCCTTTTATGCAAATTGGATCCCACAGCATTGAAGTCAATAAAACTCATCCGTTTGAGTGTGTAAAAGAAAATTATGCAAAGATATTGTTTCTACTATTACTATACTACACTTAGTAAAATTATTGAAATGATAATAATTATGTTGATATTTACAACAGCACTGTATATGTATGCACACTTGAATTATACGCCTACTTAATGGGTTTAAGCTAGTTTTTAAGTATAATAATAATCACATTAATAATAAATTATAATTTTATTTTTAGATTGTGGTGACACAGTTACATTCTCAATCACAAGCTTGCGCTCTCCAGCCACGTTCCTCCTTCATTACACTTCGAGCAACATTATTATTGACAAAGACTATGGGTACTTAAAAAGTTGCATATGGCTACTTAGAAATACTATTCATGGAAAAAATTACGGCATTAAAGTAAGAGTGTCTCAGCCGTGCTCTGATTTCATTTACTCAGGGACCGAAATTTCAGTAGTAAACTGGGACTATTCTACGTCCAGTGTTGAAAGGATTCCTGAAAGTTACAAATTAAAGTAAAACATTATTATAACTTACAATAAGTAACTGTTTACATATAGTAACATATTACGTAGCTTTTAAAATTCTATATACACTTGCAGTAGCAGTTGAAATCATTAGCAGAGGAGACTAAATAGAAAAGGAAGTAAATTATATCTTAAATAATTAAGTATTAAATGACACAATGCAATTTAACATTGTTTTCAACTACAGGAATATTCATCAACCGTACGACTCAAATGGGATCTGGGATAATGAGTTATTCTTGACGTTGTTTTCAAATAACACATTTGAAATTGACGTGAAGATTCTATTTATAGTGTATGCCGTGAGCGATGATTCTATTGAGACAAGTTCAAACTTTGTGAGCACTAACTCAACGGGAATTCACGCCATGTCTCAGTTCAAAGGTTCGAGCCTTAACTCGATTATTTTGATCCCAGCCCTTGTCATGGGCAGTTTCACCATACAAGTAGATGGATTCAATGCAGCAAACGCGAAATGTGGATTGTGGGACACGTTGAATATTTATGAAGTTGTTATTAGTAGCCAACCAAGAAGGATTGCACGGTACGTGAAAAGTACACACTTTATTGATTATACGATACACGTACACATAAGTATAGATTACATTGAATTTTATACCTATTATTGTTTACTTCTAAATATGGCAATATGGGTTTTACATAAATATTTAATTACACATTTTTATTTCTTTAATTACGTTCAAGGTTATGCGGAACAAATGTGACGTACCCATTCTCTATAACATCTCAAAATCCAGTCATAATTAATTTCGAAGCATATGCTACAAGAAGTCTTCAACTTTCATGGCATGGCAATAACTCTACCATCCTACAACTGTAAAAAAAGGTTGCAGCCCTTGGTAATTCGAAGCCTTAACAGAAGGATAAGGAAATAAATGTTTTCTAAAAAAAGTAATTGTGAATTTACTGCGTGTGTATAGTGTATTGGGGAAAAGCGCATAGTGGTACACAACTTTATATTTGACTTTTGTGTTGTATGCTCGTATGTAGTTAAATTATTGGGGTTGCTTATTGTATATATAATTAATTACATTTACGAACAAAAAACCAAATCATTGAATAGCTGCATTTTTTGTTTGTTTTTGTTATGATTGATTTTGTATTATATTTAAAATTATTTAAATAATTTAAGATGATATAAAAAGCAAAATATGGTGAATGTGACGTTTGTACATAAGTACGCACTTAGTTTAAGCAATTTGTAACTTGACAGCAATATGCAGCTGACCATAGCATACTTTAGTTGTACTGACAGGGTACAGTCAAAAGCCTAAAGTTAACGAAAATACCTTCACATTGTTGTTGTAATTACGAGAACAGTTTTTTTTCCATTTTAATAATTATTAGGATTATATTTATATGAAATTGATTACTATACCTAATATTTGCTAAAATTGTGTATTTCGTGCATTTAAAAATTACACAAATTAAACAATTTTTACTTTTTAAAATCATGCAAATAAAACTTGCCGTACTTTTTTAATATTGGGCACATTTGAACTCCCACATTTTAGCAATTATGCAAATAATAAATTTCTTACTTTATTGAATCACATGCATGAAATATTTTGCAATTAAAAAAAACATGCAAATAGAATATTTGGCGCTATTTTAAATTGCTTCTCAAAAACAACTTGCAAGCAAAACAAATTTTAATTTTTAAAACCCTGCAAAAATAGCAACTGACAGAAAGTTGAACTTTAAAAAATAATGCTATTAGAATATTCAGGAACCTTATTCGCTTTTTAAGAAACATTTATTTAGGATTTTAGCATCTACCTAAATTACAATTTTTTTTAACATGGTTCATTTTACATCCTTTAAATTCTAGCATGATTTAGATCTGGACAATTATCATTATTTATTTACAATTTTGTTATATTTAAATTATACATAAATAGTAATGATTCTGTATTTATAATTTAGTAATTTTCAAATTAGTTGTAATTTCAATTAATGACATTAGGCTTGACTGGAGGTTGATGCAATGGGAGAATCTGTTTGTAATTGGACAGTTGTGGTGGCTTGATTATTTTCAGGCTGTTGTTGGTCTGAACCTTGTTGGTACACCGCAGCCTCGTTACCACTGGCAACTGGCATTACTGGTGGGTTTTCAGATAATGCTGAAAGTTTAGAGTTTACACGACGGCAAATAAATACACCAAGTGCAACGACAAAAATGAAGAGCAGAGCAACAACGCCAAAACCAACTATTTCAATCAACGCTCTGAAATAATGTATATTAAAAATCAATAATTATTAACTCCGTTAATATCCAATAAAGAAACTAAAAAACCTCAATTTTAGCGACACATAGTAGCTCTGCGTTGTAATTTGAAAATTACTGCTGTAGACAACGCAGTCGTTAATTAGAATTTGGTTTATTGTTGTTACGTATTTAAATTTTAAAAAACACTTACACTTTAATAATACTTTCACTTAGAGAGTGTAATTTTTCCACAAGTATTTGTACATCTGTGCATATGTCGTTGTAGCAGATTTGACGTTCAGTACACTTGTGGCCTAGGTCTATATTACAGGGTGGTGCTGTAGTAATAAAACGGTTCAGTTCGTAATGCCCACGCCAACTGCTAGAAGCGTCAACATCTATAATACCCGACCATGGATTTGAACTTGAAGGTGCCGTGGAGCCCTTACTTAATACTTGGACTAAAACTATTAAACATTTTAAAATGAAAGTCTTTAGATTTTCCATAGTCCCTAAGCCTAAGTGCACTGACAATTCTATTGTACCGTAAAACTAAGAATGTAAATTTTATTTTAGATTTATTTTACAACTTATCAAAAGTAATCAACTAGTAAATTGTCAGAGTCAATTAAAAATGCAAATAATAATTATGCTAGTGACTCGTCAGCCCAAATTGAATTTTAACAGAATCGCTTGTATGTACATACCATGCATTTCTTGCACAGTACAATTTACATGAGAAGATGAGAGATAACCACCCCACAGAAAACTGATAGAAACTTTTAGTTCTGTAAAATATTGTTAATTGATTTGCTTATTGATTATATTAACGTGTCAGTAGTCACTGTCTGGAATTAAATAACGTGCAAAATTAGTTTACTCATAAGTTTATTAGCACACATACATATAATCATAATCACTAAACATAACAAGTCAAGTCTCACTTGAGACTAAATTCACTCCACAATTTACAGACTATTTTATTTCAACAAGTTCAAGTTCATCCTGACTCCAGTCGCATGTCGTATGTAAAGAACCACAATGACCCAAATCCAATCCACGTTAGAATCAAAATGAACTATGTCATAGAAACAAAATTATAAACATGCGTCAAATGTTCTAATTCCATGTTTTTGAAAAGGTGCAAAATGTTCTATTTTCATGTTTTTGAAAAGGTGTAAAATGTTCTAATACCATCGTTTTGAAAAGTGCAAAATTTTTTAATTCCATGTTTTTAAAAAACTGCCAAATTTTCTGTTTACATGTTTTTAAAAAGTTGCTAAATGTTCTAATTCCATGATTTTGAAAAGATGCAAAATGTTCTATTTACATGTTTTTAAAAATTGTAAACTGTTCTATTTAGATATTTTTAAAAAGTCCAAAATGTTCTTTTTAAATGCTTTCAAGACATATTATGTTTGAATAGTTTTGTAGATAGTTGTTATTGTTTTTACCTAAAAATGGATATGGGTCATTTTAGTTCTTCACAGACGATGACGATATGTATCATAATACCGTTTTCTCATTTCTAATTTTATGATTGTCATGTACAAATTGAAGATTTATGCCGGGCTGTCATATTAATCTTGTTATCACCAAAGCTAGACAAAAATGAAGTGTTCAAGTTCACGAACAAGTTGCATTCGACCATTTGTGGCTAATCATTCAATGTCTGTGACAAAGTATGGTAGAAGATTGACAGTGTCATTTACATTTTTTGGAATCCTGAACTCGTGAACTTACAAGCAAATCCACCACGATTCAGCCTTAGTAATTATAAATACAAAAAGTAGGGTGATTAATTTTTTTAAATCAAGCAACAAATTTAATGTAATTGATAGGTAAAATTGTAATAATTTACACATGTAGACAATTGCTTAACATTTGTATAATAATAATTATCGAATGCATAACTTATTGTAAATAATTCAAGTGTAAAGCTATTCACATATTTACATATAATTAAAGCACCATTTTCTAAATTCTCGATTTTTATTTTAAAGAGATTCTCAGCTTTTTACTGAATAAGGATGTATTCAATTAATCCCAAGAAATTTGAAAGCCTCTTCCATTTGTTGAATTTGCATTTTTGAACATGGATATAATCGGAAATGTTGAATTGTATGACTTTGAAGAGAAAAAAACGCCGCACAACCTTTAAATAATATAATAAAAAATGTATATATTTTAAAAATTTAATAATTATTATTATAACATACACAAACTTCTTGAAGAAAGCATATGACTAGATTAAATTTTAAAATCTTTATCAAAATCGAAGACTCTATTTAAACCATTACCTGTCCAGCTTTTGAGGCTGAGTTCTAGGCCTTATTTCCAAAATATCCATTGTGTCATGACCAAAAAATTTTGTATCCCCGGAGTCTAGATAATTGACAGTGAAGATCCGTTGGCCTTGTGGAGGATTTACAACTATTGAAAAGTGGTGGCCTGAACCTAAAGCACTGAACGTCTCAACCCCTGTTGATGTATCGAAGTGATAAGAGCTGACAGTGGAAGTACGTAGAACTAGAAGAACTTCAATAAGCGCCAAAAATCCAGAACCAACCTTATTGGAGGACGTGTAGCTAAGGAACAGCTTGTAGTCCCAACTTATACTTGTATTTGTCACATAGACTGAAGAGTTTTGGCTGTGAGGTCAAATTCACGAAATACAACTTTATTTAACTTTAATGTTTTACTATGCTTGCGTTTAGTTAGTAATTCAATTACCTTAAATCAGTACATCCTATTGGTTATCAAAGTTACTCCATTTCCAATCCAATACTGAAAGCGCCGAATCCGAATCCGAATTAAAAGGTCCTTCACACAGGAGGGTTACTCTTACCTTCAACATGTAATCTGTACGGTCGTTAATATTTTTAAGCGTCCAGACACATTGCTCATCCCTGTTTGTTCCATTTGACTTGCACTCCACGAGATACGAGGATGTGTCTGGCAAGTTTGGTATCTCAACTATCCCGCCACAATCTGCAATACAAGTTTGATACCATGTAATAACACCAATGATGCGGATGATTAGTAGTAATTTTATTTGATTTGACTTTTCTTCCAATTTACCTAACGTAATTACATCGTAACCAGGGTAATCCTCAGGTGGGAAGTAAGCAGGGGCTTCTGTTGTTGACTCACTGGGCTGCCAAGGTTCTTCCGTGACTGACTCTTGAGGAGTCCAGGTGAGTTCCACGTGATCCGTCCCGGCCACTGACACCGTTGAGATAATGTAAACGAATGCAAAAAGCTTAGGGTACAGTTGCTCAGTTTCAAATGTTGACGATCGTCCACAAACTCTATTTAAAGGATTTAAAAGAATTAAATTTTATTTTCTGTTCCCGCAAAAAAAAACATTTACTATGCCATGATGGGAAATCATGTAAATAGAATATTTGACAAACATTTATTAAACATGTTTATAGAATATTTTGAACTATTAAAAAACAAGTAAATAGAATATTGTGCACTTTTAAAAAACATGTAAATAGAATATTTTGAACTATTAAGTAAATAGAATATTTTGCACTTCAAAAAAACATGTAAATAGAATATTTTGCACTTTTAAAAAACATGTAAATAGAATATTTTGAACTATTAAGTAAATAGAATATTTTGCACTTTAAAAAAACATGTAAATAGAATATTTTGCACTTTAAAAAAACATGTAAATAGAATATTTTGCACTTTTAAAAAACATGTAAATAGAATATTTACACTTTTTAGAAACCATGTAATTATTATTTTCATCATGTAAGTACAGTAGTATTGAAATAGTCAACAGTGTGAATAGTATAGCCTATATTATCATTTATAATGTACCACAAATATTATGCATATTAAAGTTATGCAGTGACTTTGTATTTAATTATTAGTCTGAGTTTTTTCTTCCACATTCACACTAACTACAATTATTTTTAAAATTGTAATAATCACCTAATTTTAGTTGATTGTTATTACATTATGCACAGTAATATACCGCTACAAATTATTAGTGTACAAAACAAGGGGCTTTGCCCCTTGTTTAATGGCAGCCTTAACAGTAATATGGGGCAGTAATATATGTCGTACTGTAGTGTCGTGTCATTTTACGCCCTGCTACGATTAATCAATAGTATTATGTATTTTTGCCTATTTACATTTTTAGCACGCTTTTGAAATACGAGACTGATTTTATTTCTACCAATTTACATAATATGGAATCATTTTGAATTATTTGACCAATTCTGAAGTCCTTGAAAACAGAAATAGGGGATTCTACGGTTTCTGCACCAACGCCGTTATTACTGTATTACACTTTCTGCTCCAATGTATAATACAAATATAGTGTTGGAGCAGATTTAGTAGTTACTTACAATCTTGTGGGAACGGGGGGAAAGATAAGGTCTTTGGGTATAGGGCAAGGATTAGGGCGGAAAGAAGAAGATCTGCTCCAACCCGTAAAGCAATGCATGGTATGGAGCAAGTAATGTACATAGACGGTGGGCAGTACGTACAAATTCCTACTGGGGGGCTGCGCCCCCCAGACCCTCTGCCGAAAACAGTATAACTCGTAAGTGGGATAGTATGAGATCTTTTGTGCACGCTCCTTTCTGATGCTAATAGTAAGGCGCATAAAAGACACAGTCCCAAAGCAGTGGAGTTCGCAGAGGCATTTATTTCCCATAAGGTATATAGGTGAAGTACATACATAATATTTACGTGGAAGTATAGGTATAACATGTTAGAGACGTCTTCCGCTGTGCGCCGCATTTCACGTCGCCACAAGTATTCGCACAAATGCAGATAAAGCTCATCGTTGCGAACACCACCTCTGCAGTTTTCGCGTCGAAAAGGTCTCCATTGGGATTTGATGAAAGTAGCGAGCGCCCGCTATTCCCGCTTGCCCTTCTCGACCCGCACGTGGGCCACCCCCCAAGGGGGGAGGGGGAAGGGGATTGGATACGTTTGGGGGGAGGGGGAGGGGGTGGTGCAGGAAGTGTAGATTAGCCCAGAAATATCTGTTCTTTTTTCACTTTCAGACCATACAAATCTTTTTTGACGATTTTTTAAGAACGACCAGTATTTCTGATACTTCAAAAACTGTTGCAATACCACGCTGAACTCAAACAAAATCTGATTCTGCTATATTTTTATTTAATAAGAATCTAATTTATTACTGAACAAAAATCATTTCTCCGCTAATATAAAGCTTAAGCTCGTCACTGATACCAATTTATAGGCAATGAGGTTACACGTGCTTTTGTCTTTGTCTAAACTTTAACTAATTTATTACTCATCTTACTAGTTAGCTAATTTTTACTTCCAGCCCATGTACCAGTTTTTAGAGGGATTCAAAAAAAAATCTATTGAGATATTGCGTTGAACCTAAACATTATAACATTGTGTAGACGGCAGACGGAAGGTTTAACTGCACTGTACCTACCACATAATAAACTGAAGAAACTTGGCTGATAAAAAATTAGGGGCAGGGCAGAAATGACGCCAGCAAACTTTAGCATATTTCGGGACCCACCACTACATGTTAATAGTCCATTATGGATAGTTTTTTTATTTATTGGATGGATTAAGTTAATTAGTGGGAAGATGAGGAAGAAGGATTAAGGGTGGTGGAAATCTGTATGCTGGAGGTGGGATGCTGGTGAGGCTGGACCCGGGTAATGGAGAAAGGAAGGCAAGGAGAATAGGGAGAGATACATAGGGAGCAATGTAGATTAGTAGGTAGGTAGGTAGGTAGGTGCGTAATAAATGCGTAATGTATAGTGCGATTTGAAGTAATAAGATGCAATTCAATGAGACAAAGAAGAAGAAGAGTTAATGCATAGTAAGTGTTGCGAATTATTTGTGTCTTTGCCAAGGTGTGCTAAATCTAATGCAAATTGAGACAGCGATGTAAGCATGCGTGCAGCGCCATATAATAAGATGCATCACTTAGGCCAATCAAATTGTGTATGGGCTGTATCAGTACACAGGCAGGTTTATATACAAAATTACAATTTTTTCGAATTTATTACAATTCATACAACATTTATATACATGAAATACAGGACATTTAATTATTCAACGGTATACTTAACAGTATATACATTATATATCTAGGTTACATCTACACTATACTAAATATATATATACACTTCTTACAAGCTAGAGCTTAGTATTTAATAAATATATCTAGTTCACAAATAACATTGACATTAAACAGCTAGGTTGCTTATATAATAAACAATTGAAATACACAAGTCTTACAAATACAGGACATTTAATTATTTAACTGTACACTTAACAGTATATACATTATATATCTAGGTTACATCTACACTATACTAAATATATATACACTTCTTACAAGCTAGAGCCTATTATTTAATAAATATATCTAGTTCACAAATAACATTGACATTAAACAGCTAGGTTGCTTATATACTCAACAATTGAAATACACAAGTCTTACAAATACAGGACATTTAATTATTCAAAGGTATAATTAACAGTATATACATTATATATTTAGGTTACATTATTATAATACTATAAATATACAACTATTACAGAATAATATATTTACTTATTTAACAAATCTTTATGGCCAAAGGGCAAACTAAAATTACAATCATTGGGGTCTGAAAATACCCGTGATATATCTAATGTGTTAAATGCTAATCTATTTACACTCACTACGTACATGTTATGATCTACAGATCGTATAGAATTTACAATTATATTACACGGCTTGTCTGTTTTAAGCATTTGTTTATACTTGTCGTGCCTGCATTGGCGTAACGCAATAGCCGGAACAGCTCTGCACTTCTGTTCTTCACTACTATTTAAATATAACATGCTATACATTTTAGGCTTAAGTGTAATTAATTCTGATACATCTAAGCTCTGTATTCTTATTTTGCCACTCTCGTCTTTATTTAGAAGATACAACTCTGGATATTGATTTTCGTAGCGCTGAAAAAACTTATGATTTCGTGGGATTTTGCTGAAATCAAATTCTGCACGTGCACTAACTATATCATCCCACAAAGTATTTAAGGGATCTAATATATCTAACTCGTATCCGTCGGTATCTGAATAATCCAAGTAAGCTCTATTCTGGAATATTCGACACAGCATATCAAACTTTTCATAGAAGTTAACTTTTGCATTGGCTAAAATTGCCAGTCCTGTAAGTGACAAGTCGTCTGCACGATACCTCTTAAGATATTGCGTAATAATACTTAAACAATCAGACAAACCATCAAAATCTTTACATCGTGGTGATGCAAGTAGTTTTTCAGCATAAGCGGTACTGGTGCAAATACTGGTTTCAACATAATCTTTAACTTTTTTTAAAGTCTTGCCATACAAAACATTGGATTGGAATTTAAGTAATTTGTTTTCAAAAGGGGTTTTTGCTTGCTTGCGTCTTTCTAAATTGGCATCTATATATGATTTGAAGTAACGTCGCTGTTTAAATCTAACACCACAGTGTATTTTTAAAAGTACCATTCCCTTTGAAAGATAGTAGCGCAATTTCTTGAAATGAACTGTGTAATTGAATTTGTCATAAAGAGTAAGCATAAGTCTTGGTCGGGATATAAAATGTTTAATTGAAGCGTTTTTGCGATATTTTAAATTTAACTGGCTCGGCATTTCTTCGAGCTTTATTACTCTCTGTTCCATGGCAAGAGGCAAATTTGCGTCGCGATTATGCAAATGCTCTGGGTATTGCAAGTCACAAACAAGTACATACCCATAGCTTCCTTCCGTACTAACCAATTCAGGGTCTGTCCAGTCAATGTTTATAAGATCTTTTGTTTCCATGTACTCGTAATCAGACACTGGCATCAGTGACTTCATACTATGTGGATATAAACTATTGATATCTAGTGAAAGTAAGTGTCTACGTGGCTGTGATGTATCTAACCCACCCGGACAACGTTCGTGATTAGCAGTCACATGTTTCTTTGCAAATATACATTGACCTCCCCTTATTCCGTTTTTTGCAATTTCATATACCCTGTAATCTCTTATGTAATCTATTTCAGCTTTTGAATGTTTTAAAAAGCATTCCCATGAGAAGCTTGGCAAAGTCAAAGAATAGGTAGGATCCATTGCGTATGTTTCCATTCCAAATTTTCTAAAATTTTGCCAAACTTCTGCAAGTAATACTGTATCTAACAAACAAGTAAAACGCATGTAATCAGCTAATGTAAAAAGGTTGAATTTTGCACAGATGTTTTGAACAAGCTCACATTCACTGTCTGGTATTGGCATATCATCAAGTAAAAATTTTTGAAAACAAGATCTTGTAGGAATGGGAATATCAAGACTTGTATTTTTAGTAAGAGAAAAGAAAGGAAAATAAACAGGTTTTTGTAATAACACAAGATCGTCATGGCACGGTTTTGATACTTTAAGTTTCTTTGCAAAAGAATCATGGCTTTGTGTAGGTAAAAATTTATATATACACTGCTGTACTATTTTAAGTGACTGAGAGGTTTTTGCGTTAAGTGAATCTACAAGTTCAAATAAATCAGAGTCGAAAAATAAATTGGCATCCATAAAACGTATTTTAACTTTTGAAGCAAAAGATTTGCCAGTATAGTTGGGTTGTTTTGAATTTTCAGAAGGATATTCTAAATTTAATTTAGGAAGCCATGTATCTTTATCAGTTATCGTTATTGAAATAAATTCTTTTGGGGCTTTTGCAAGAGCTTTTACGTTTTTGGACAAAAACATATTAATTTTCATTGCATTAATTAAAAGGTGATAATCAAAAGAACCTCCGTAGTGTGAAATAAGTGGGATCTCTTGCTTGTATTTAATACTAAGGTTACAACTACTACATGCAGCAAACTCAAAATTACCATGGTCGTGGTTATGGTGGAAGGTCCTGATTGTCTTGGTTTCTTTACTGAATGCGCGCTCACACAGGTGGCAGTGCGTAGCTTGTTCAAACTGTACTCTTACACTTTCTGTTGGTTTAAATTTGTTATTTGTTTCTCTAATATGTGTAAGTAACCTGTTTGCCCAGTAAAATATACGTGTAAAAAAATGTTTTACTACATCTTCCCTATCAAAATACTCTATAGAAACAACGTTGTCTTTATCTTGCATTCTTCTAATAATAATAAAAGAATAAGCTGCAGGTGTAATTTCTGTTGTATACTTTGTGTTATTTTTTGCAAGTTTAAAATCTTGAATCGGATTTGCAAACGTAAAAAACTTATAAACAATGACAAAGGGGTACGGAAGTGTTTGCCATGGTTTTGCAAACTTGACTCGTTCCCATGGTTTAGGAAAAATGATTTTTCTTTCTTCACGAACTTGACAGTTGTCACTGTGCTGTTGTAAATTCTTTTCTGAATTAAAACTTCTTAAACACAATTCGCAATAAAAAGCTTTTTTTTGACGTCCATTACGCATAAATTTATCAAGATCAGTAATAGGAACTAAATGGTAAGAGTTAGTCTTGTTTTCTTTTTCTTGATTGTAAATTAAAAATAAATTACACAGTTCAGTTAACTCAGAATTGCGCGACCGTCTAATAGGGACAATGTCGTCATCGCGATGACTCCAAATATTAATACCAAGATTATTTTTACTTTCAAAATTATTTAAATCTTCGCCAATACGCAAAGGACAATTAATATCAGTAAAATTAAATTTCGAAAAATAGATAATATACTGTTTGGGACTCTCTAGTTTCAGTTTGGCATAGCGAGTAGCATTAGATTTAGACTGCTGCCTATTTACTTTATACCCAGCTAAGATTTCATTGCGGTATGTGTGAGCAGCAACACAGAATTTAAAGCAGTTTTCGCATTTGTTTTTAATATTTAAGTAACCGTTTCGTCTATAATTTAACTTTGGAAATTTAATATATCCTTTTGCTTCAGCATTTGAAAACAAGTTTAAAACTCCTACTTTAAATTGAATAGAATTTACTTGCTGAACTGTCCAACCAGTACCGTACTTATTAAAATCATTTAAGTGTTGTATAACTTCACTTGCACTATTAAATATAAAGTTTTCAATTTCGTCTTCATTCATTATATCGTAATTCTTAGACACAAACTCAATGCTACGTTCTTCTTTTTTTGGTTCGTTTTCTACTATAGTTTCTCACTCTAATGCTACATCTAATATAAGTTGAGCCTTAATAATAATATGTACAGCTAAGTTCTGAGTTAACAATTTCACAATTGACTCGTATAGTTCAGTCAAAATGTATGTAATGTCTTGAAACTCTTCAGTTGGTTGATGCTTGTAGGTCACCATTAGTCCCTTATAAGCTCTTGAGGACTCTTGAAATACATCTTGATCTATCAACGACGAACGACGAGTGCGACGAGAAGGTCCAGCGGGACTATCTTCACTGCTGGTAGTAGTATCAAGTCCGTAGGTTGCTCCTGAACGACTAATTTAACCGCCAGTTAGATTTTGATTTCTGTTGTCATAGTGTGCAAGACGCTCACCAGGCAGCAGACATGAATGACGGGTCTTGTCAGAACAGAATCGGTTGCAATCTCCACAGTGATGAACATCCTCAACGTGAGCTTGATACGCCACATATCTTCTGCATTCGAACAGACATCTAGGCATGGAACACTCAAAGCGCTGAAAACCAACAAACACAATATGATTAAAATCAAACTTATATTAAACAATAAAATAACTACGGAAGAAAATAAACAATGTAATATCACATGTACTTGACACCAAAATATACGTACATAGTCAGTAAATCCAGTTTTGCGAACAGTTGGGAAGTTTGGTTGTTCGTGGTACTGAACGGTCGTGTCTGGTACTAGGGCTGGTTGATCCATGTTGAACAAATACTGTTGTAGAGTCGATGCTTTTCGTATGTTCTAATGCTGTTCTTTGAGGCGAGTGGAGTGGGATGGAAACGTTGATGTTCGGAGGAGTGCTTGAGATGGTGTGAGGGTCCCTATGAGTCTGCCGCGGTACTTATAGTTGATCCGTGGTGGGTGGTGGCCACCTGTTTCTGGTAAACCCCTTCTGATTTAACCAGGGACCATAGTTTTCCATTGCGATAAATCTTGATCATTTTGAATACAAAGAGAAGTAGGACCAGGATAAACGACACGTAGATGGCTGCACATGCGCAGAAAGAGAAACAATAACAAATGCACATTTAGCAATGGTTTTAAATCGTACACGTGTTATATGCGCATCATTTGTTTTAGAACATATACGCATTAAATCTTTCTAAATATATACATATATATAATTGTATTAAACGTAATGGTGAATTTTGCACTCACTAATCAAGTCAAACGTTGTATTTACTACCGGTTTTGCTTCGTGTTGGTTGTACTTGTCAACTACATCAAGTATAATTCCGTTTTGCGTATTCAAATTTTCAAGCATATATTTTAAGGCTTGAAGAATCAACTTGTTGAATGAACTGGGCTTAGTCACGGCAGATGGCGTAATATCAGGGCTGGAAAATGACGGTTTGTCTTGCTGAAGGGTGTTTTGTATTGCTTCTAAGGCTATCTTTTCCTTTGTAAATAAACCATTGATGCTTGGCGTACTTTCAAAGCTTGGAACGGTGCTTTTAGTGTCAACTATTGGATTATTAAATTCATGTTGGGCATGCACTACAGTGTTGCAACATGTTGCAAGTAGGAGAAGCGCAAGTGCGCAAAAACGAAATACTACACGTTGCAGAAACATTGTATAGCTTTGTATTGAACACTTTGGCATTAAAAGGTAGACTGACACTGTCTAATTGATGGCAGCTCTATTTATATATATCGAGATTTAACTTTCTTTGATGCACTTGTATTGCTGCGATTTCTCACGTATGCATATCCACGGCCCCGAACTGATTTTAGCTGTGGTTTCTTTAAATTAGCTTAAGACATTACTTGCTCGTAGCTGAGCCACTCCTGAACTGGTAGTTGTTTTAACCTATCGACGCCAGATGGAGCACTGATGGAGGAACTTTCACTTGGTTCTTTGTAGTTTCCGCCAACGTGCATTGGAACGTCTTTGTAACAATTAAGTTTATTCTCTGGCAAACATCGGTGTTGCTTAGCAACGTTCAAAGCCTTTTGCTCTTCTCGGATTTTCATAAGCTCAGCGTAGAGCTTGGGTTCAATTGCTTTCATAACAGTAGCCATAGCTATTTTAATTGTTTGAATTGTATATTTTATCAGCACAAATTATATCTGACAGTAGTGTAACACGGCAGATTTCACTGTTGTAAACTTTGTGGAATATTGTTGCTAGGATTCGACGCACAAGGTTCTTGTTTCTTATATATAGTTTTTCCATGTTAACTAGACTCGTTTTTTTCAAAGTTTTTACAAGTCTATTTATTTGATTTGAATATCGCGGATCTATATGTTTGCAAAACTTATCTACGTTGAATATACACTCTGCTATAACATAAAGCAAATCAACAGTTGCACATTTAATGTAAGTTGAATATTTTCTCGGTTTTGAGTTTGCTAATAGTGATAGATATTCAAAGTTTTCTTCAAACAGACTTTTTTTCTTTCGTTCCACCGGCATGATGAGTTTTATTTGTATACATATATGTCAGTACCATTCACAGGGAAAATGTTATTACGTACAAACATATGTGGGTTCGGGCACTGTGGATGCAAGTCCAAGAACAAGTAACTATGTTGGCGTAGACTGCATGCTTTTTCGTATGCTTCTTGCAAAAACTTCTTACGACTAGGTGCAATTTGTCTTGCAATTTGGTTAATTATGCTACGGTCTCTAGGCACGTCAAAGAGAACTAGATATTTCGTACTTAAACTAGTGGTTCTCAGTTCTTTAGAAAAAGCGTTTTGCAGAATAAGTATTACACTGAAATTCATATGATGAGACAATTCTGTGAATATTTTCTGAACTAATTGTCTGGCCTTATGATTTGCTTCCATAAAGTTTAAATGATCGTCTAAAACAACAAGACACGGGCTGTCTATTTCTTGAATCAATGACTCAATATTATCTATATCAGATGTTAAAGTTATGTCTTTATCTTCTAGGAAATCAGTGCTTGAAAATTCTGGTTGGTCAGTATGTACACTTATATACAACACTTTATTAATATTATTTCCAATTATTTGCCTACGGCGCTTAGAAATTTCTAAACACAGAGTACTTTTACCAGAAAAACTAGGGCCACATAGCATAGCCGTAAAAGGGTGTATTAATTTAAAGTCAACAGTGTCTGATGTTGCCATGGTCAAGTGCAAACAACAACGGATCAGAACTCACAAAGAACAAGTATATTTAAGGAATATTTACAATATATTATAATAGCTAATTATTTATACAACTATTTCTTATACAATTTGCTACTCATTCTTAAACTATTTACATTTTATACATTTTTATTATTATTTATACAATTAACATATGTTTATTTAGACATTTTACAAATATGTATATAGTACTCTGTGTATTCATTTACAATTTTACTTAAACATTAACTTATGACTTATATTATATACAAAAACATATATATATATATACATAGTTGATACAATGTAATTTCTATACTATTGCTATTACTATAGTTTTACAATAAACTGTGGTTTTTACATTAAATAGACAATGTTTTAATCTTAAATGTATTACAATACACAATAGGTTTACAAAAACGGGTGCTTAATTGCTATATATTTACAATATACACTTTTTATTGTTATATCTTAAGCCTAAGGATACCATAACATATTTTTACAAAACTCAGGACAACATACTTTACAGGTATTAGACTGTAACTTATATCTATGTGTAGAACACTTGCTTAACATAGGGATCATATTTACAAACTTTTTAACTTTTCTATCATTAACTAGTACAGAACATGTGAATACATTTATAAAATCTTGGTATGAAATACCAATTGTACGCGAATATAAGAAATATAAACAATACATTCCGCAAACAGTAGATCGTCCACTCTGCAGTGCTGTACAATTTTCTGCAATAACGTATCTGCCTGGCACTTGGAGGTTTTTGTATTGCTGAATTGGGAAACCATATGAGTCGAAATATTCAAAGGATTCTCTCGAAACGATCCAGTAACAAATCCAGTGACGCCCAGTGCCCTCTAGCTTGTCTGTATTTTGTATTATTGCAATTGGATACGATAGTTCCCCGTTGCTGGTTTCTTTTCTTGCGTTTTCTAATGTAATCTTCATTTCGTCTGCAGCTATTACGTAGTATTTGATGCTTGTTTTGCCAAGTAAGATTTCGAGACATTGTTCCAACTGTGCTGTATTCATTCTGCACGCGCGTGTTGTTGTTGGTCAGTCAGCTTCTATTTAGCAACAGACATGTCTTGAATTCGCACACGTGATTTTATGCACAATTGTCTAAGGTGTTTTGGGTTTAAGGTGTTTTGGCAGAAAGCTTGATGGTTTGCTACATACATCTTAACGGTTGATGATGATTCGCTTATTTCGATCAATCTCAACTACGGTTTGGTACTGGCTAAACAGTATAGCCGTAACAGACGTGGTCAATGCGGTTCTGAATTTCAACTGGATTTGAACTTGACCAGATTTATTTACACTCAGTGCATTAGCCTGTGTTGGTACCAGCTCAAATGCAAACAGGACTCTTCCTTTAGTGTAGTTCTGCTGAGATATGCCATTTTCTAGGGTTGGGTTGGCTGCGGTCTTCTTCAAGGTGTTCAAAGCAAGTAGGTAATTATCTTGACCATTACCAGAGGCATCTTTAAAACTCATAGGCAATGTCTTGTACTCTATTGCTTCTTGGTTCATTGAAACTGTGATTTCGCTGAGATTAAAGTGTTGAAAGTTGCAGAATGATTTGGTCAGCTTCCCCAAGTACGCTGCAGAATCAACAAGTCCAAAAACTATATACTGCGGCAACCTGCCGTTAATACAGTTATCCAATGAGTGCGAGCTGACTCCAGATGGAATGACAAAGTTCTTGATCTCAGGTTCAAGGCAAGGATACTTCAAAGTCCCATTGTTGAGATTAAGTCGATGCTTTTCAATTGCCATTGGAGATACTGTCTGCCGCTTCAAGTACAGTACAGCATTAACAATGTCTACACGGAATGGACAGCCCGCATACCCAGACCTTGTTTCAGTTTCAGCGTCAATGCAGAAGGCAGGATGAGATCTGCGCATCATTATTCGGATATCAGTTTCTCCAGGCAGCATTCGCGTTTGTTCAAAGAATGGTGACTCGGGTCTTCCCACCATAGTAAACGGTTTTGACTGTGCTGCAATATTGTATCTTGCCAAAAATCCGGTGTCTGTTTTCTTAAATTCATCGGGAGTAATGTTTGGGTAGTACAGCTGATCCAACATTCCATTCTTCTTTTCAATTGGGTTTGATGAAAGTTCCCTTTTTAAATAGGAACTAATGGCATAATGGTTCGAGTTGTCACTCACGAGTTGGCCATTAAGAAAGAATTCCATGTTACTGAATAGGCCATAGAACAGCATGGAACATGGAGCGACCACGTCGGTAGCTGCGATCTCTTTCCCATCTGCTAGCATTACACGGCAAGCTAGTTCCAAGTGGGATTCGTTCAAGTTGAAGTATTTTCCAGGGGATTTTAATATGTCGAATATAAAGGGATTTTCATTATCTCTTGGACTGAGTACTGGATAATATGGGTAATATTCGGGTGCATCTTCAAGACTTATATTGGTTAGGGGAAGTTTATCAAGCACAAGGTTGCTTTAAATAGACTTCTGAGACCCCTCGTACACTGACGGTTCGTCGTAAAAGCCTTGTGTTTCCATGATTTGCGGAGCTGCTAATAGACTTTTGATACTGCTTCGTGGTAGTCAGGATGTTGAATGACAAAAATTTCAGCAAACAGTAGTTTATAACTTATCGTCGTCGGCTAATATTGCGCCTACGTCCTGCCCCAGTCTGGGTAGAACTCCTGCTTGATACAGTTCGTCTTACACGAGAGACTGGAGTTTTTCGCAGCCGACCCCCAATTTGCGTTCTCTTCTTAACACGCCTGCCCCGTGATCCTCCAGCTTGAGTGCGCCTGTACACCATCCTTCCGCCTCCACTCTGACTGGCTCGAGCTGGTGGTTTACGTGATGTACTTCTGTGTTTATTGCATGAAGTGCGACAATGAGATACTCTGCATTTACGGCCTGTGGCAGTTGGTTTAGTGATTCTACGTTGTTTCAATGGCACAAGATATTGATTTTCTTCGACACTTGAATCGCCTAATGAATTTCCGACAGGTTTTGCAGTTTCAATTGCTACACTATTATCGCCTGCCCCCATTTGGCTCTTGTTGCTGTCTTTATTTTGATTTGCAGAAATAGGTTCAAGAACACAGTATTCACCAAGCAAGCTATCTTTTACAATGTCTTCGTCCACTACACTTGAATATGTGTCGTAAATGTTTTTGCACAGTATCTTACGCATTATTAATAAACAACAATGTTTATTTAAGCATTAGTTTGAATGCATTTAGACTGGTTTGCAATAATAAGATTTGAGAACTTGCTCTTTAAAAAATTTGATGTTGTCACTTCAAAGGTTATATAAGAATAACTGCTAAATTCGCACGTCTTCGCCTTTTATACTTGGCGGCATGTTGTTTGCTTAGAAATTGCGAGGTCGAAACTGCAATTCAATTATAGTCTGAGTATTAGCATCAAGTTGCACAAGGATACGGTACTCATTGACCAAACTGAATCTCACTACTTGTTGTTGTTGTCTGTGTAATGGCACAAACAGTATAGGGACAAAGCTGTGGACAGTCTTATTAGTGTAGTCATTAGATATATCGACTGCTCGCAGTAACGGCAGTGAATGAGAGGCATATAACTGGTTTTCAACTAGGCTGCATAATACAAGAAGCCTCTTTGCTGGTACAGTGTGTTCAGGCTCAACGTCCTGTTCAAATTATTCTTTTTCTTCTTCTCGTTCTTCTTCTTTTACTAATTCCTGTCTCAGTTGCGCAGACTCGCCAGCTTTGAATATAAAATTGTCATCAAAGCCGAAAAATCGATTCACAAGTAGTGGCAGCTGTACTGTGATATCTTCGCGCATGCCTGGTATACTAAGGTGTCCATCCGCATGTTCAAACTGTACTCGCGTATCAGCCCACAAATTTTCGATTAGAGTACGATTAATTTCATGCACCACGTGATCCAAATCGAGTTCTTCTGGTTCGTTCATTGGAATAAAGTTTGCATATTTTTTGAATAATCGCAAGTCCATATATTCATAGTCCACAATGTTATTGTATAACTCTTCATCTAAATCAAATTCAGATTCGTAGACGCCATTATAAAACTTGTCGTGCTGCTGCAGTCCTAAGCACAATGCGATGGGTTCAGGCAAAACCACATACTCGTTCTCACTGCATTCAAATGTAAGCTTGCACTTTGTATTACTTTTATCTAACGGAAATTCAATCTTTAGATTTATATTATAAAACTCTGGGTCATTCATTTTAACGTTGAATCGTTCAAAGAATTTGCGAAAATCAGAGTCTCCATGGTTATTCTCTCTTCTAAACATTAAAAAGTTCTCAAAGCCTTGGTATAGCTGTATAATGTTTTCCATATTTTGAATTTTCTCAGCTCCAAAATTAAAGTTTGCACCAATAGGAATACTTTCCATGTCAGTTTCAAGTACATTGGCATACGGATAGTGGTTTCCTGACATAAATCTGGATCTATTTTGTTTAAAAAATGATGAAAGTGATTTGGGAATTTCAATAATGACACTATTTGATGGGGACAGGTTCTGGAGTAGCATATGTTTATTGCTAGGATCCAAGCTTAATGCTTTCTGTGCAACGTCCAATGGCACAGTGTCTTTATTTAGCCTAAGCTTGATAGTGAGTCCACTCATAAATTCTTTCAAAGTCGTTTCTTGGTTTTAAAGTTGACAAATGTCTTGATAGTTGGCTTGTAGTTTGGAAATAATTTGCCAATTGCATCTTCTTCAACGGCAGTTGTGTTTTGCACTTTACGTGCTCGTGGTCTCTGAACAGGTTGTATCATCGCAGGTTGTGGGCTTGAAGTATACCTCAGGCTTACGAGTCCAACGTTTTGCAGATCCAACGGGTATGGCAACACAGCTACAAAGCTTGCTGGTGTGTTATCTGTATATACACTATTTTGCTGGTCACTTGTAACTGTCACGTATATATTCTCGGAACCAATGGGATCTCGGTCCAACGGCGAGCAGTAATGGCCGTCCAGTCTTCTTCGTTTTTGCTAAAATTGCTGTTGTATAGCATTGGAAAACAAGGGCAAGAATCTAGAAGGCTCCATTGTAGCAGATATTAGGCTAGGCTCAGCTCTTCACTATAGAATGCTCCTGTTATAGGCGTGTTATTCAAATCTTCAAGGTAGTAGGTTATAGGTATAGTCTCAAAGTTTACTGACTTTACAAGGAACAATTCCTCTGAGTACGATTGGCTATATCCTGTTTGAAATACAAACGATGAATGCATGTAAAATCTAAAGTGTATCTTCTTATATATAATGTTTTTGTTCACCCACGTGTATTTATAACATGTACCTTTATCAAATAAGAGTTTTGTTCGGCTAATTCTAACACGGTCGCCGGGGGAATACTTTGCCTTTCTTTTGTCAGTGTTGTTAATTATATCTGAAAACATTGTTCTCCAGACTTGGTTTTCGTTCAATCGATTAACTTGAGAGGGCGCCATCTGTATTGTTAAGTGGAATGTGTTGTTGTATACCTTTACAAAGGCGGGAAATATATCTATAATCCTAGTTGTATTTCTCTTGGTCATGTACCTAGCAATCCGTTGAAAGATGGTCATATACCAAACAAAGCATGGTATTATTAAAAGCACACGTGACTATATAATACTGTATCTAAATATATACAAGATTACCATGCTAACTGACTAACCTTATTACGCGCTCTACTATACTAGACTTTGTCTCGCTATATGTGTTATAGTACTTGATTCCATGAGTTTTTAAAAACTGTTTAAACGACTCGGCGCGAAATTCTGTGCCTGTATACAAATTAATATAATAGTGTCAAGCTACAATTTATAATAATTTAAATTATATAGATTTATATAACTCCAATACTAATTTATAATATTATTATAATATACGTAAGACATTAAAGGCTGACACACCTTGGTCTGTAAATAGGTATATTGGAGTCTTCTTTGATTCTTTGAAAATATCTTTAAAAGCTTTGATAACTGACTCGGGTTTCTTATTTTTAATAAAACGGCAGTACAATTTCTTTGAAAATGCATCAATAACGAATAGAATATTAGCATAGCCGGAATTATCTTTAGCGAATGCTTTTCCCAAGATTTTCAGATCCGCACAATAGATTTCTCCTTCCATATTAACTAAAGTTCTTCGTCGTTTAAAGTTTTTGCGTACAGGCCGGTGCATTAAAAATGAACGCAGCTGACTTAGGTCCTTATTTACTACTGCTTTATCATGAAAGTTTTTGTTATTCTTGAGAAAACCACTGAGGGTTGAATACGAACCCTTGAATCTAGAGTTTAAATATGATTTACGTATTTCTGCCATATTTAGAGCTGTAATAATTACTGACCATCATTGAACAACTGTCGATTGTAAATGCATACGGAGTCTTAAAATCAATGCTTTTTATACACTCCCAGCCACATTTACATTTATACACTATTTATTATTAGACAATATATTATTGACAATGTGTACATAGTATTTGTTAGTTTTTTAATTTGAAAATTTAAACTACTACAGGCTTGGATCATATTTTATATAGAACTGTACAGTATTTTGGCAGGTGAGACTCAGTCAGTTACATTATTTACAATACGCATGTGAAATTAAGTTAAAACAATGTCTAATAATAAAACCATGACGTTTTGAAAAGCTAGTCTATCTACGTGTGATTTTTCATTGCCTACTTAGTCTAACAAATTTCCGCTTGTACGCAGTCGAATTTCAAATAATGAGTGAATGTAGTTTCTCTAACACTTGAAGCACAGATCCCGATAAATTAAACAGTTCCAAATGAAAACGTGCGATCGTGACTTTGTTTTTGTGAAAGTATATGGTTTATTGTTTTTAGAGCCTGAGACTTTCTAGCTCCTGGAGTACTTGTGACAATCATTCTCAACGGATTTTGGTAAAACTGTTTTTCAGGCAACTTAATTTGATTTCTGACAAGATCAATAATTTGTTTCTGAGCGGGTGACATAAAAGTATACGACACTTCTGGAGGTTGTGACATTTCTAATATTGCAGCTAGTGTCAAATCGTCAAACTAAGTTCGATCATATGAGTACAATGGTTCCCACTTTAATGTTTTATCAGAAATAGAACTAGACAAATCACACTCACACTTACAATCTTCTTTGTCTCTGGCACTGAGTCGATGCTTGTAAAAACAACTTCGACAAAGTGAGTGATTCAAATTAAAAGCATAGAAACGCGACTGTGGCATCAGTGGTTTGTGTGGCAATGGTTCTGAGTAAAGTCTAGGTAAGCCCCGACGAATTGCCTCACTATATTCTTTTAACGTTTTTTCGGCAACCTCTGCAAACTCAAAAGAAGTTCGTATACATGAGCAGCATTTTATGTGTCTACAACAAACTCTTCCTGCTGGCTCATACGATTCTCGTTCTGGTGATAGTGCGCTTTGTAATACTACTGGTGAAGGCTCTAGCGAAAGTTGATCGTCGCGAGTGTTTGGACAAATAAGACTTCGAAGTTGTAAAGAAAAATATATTATACTTCCGTGGCACTGTCCACAAGTGAATCGATGTTGAACTGAACTAAAATTGTTAGTATGAAACCTGGCATTCAAGTCTCTATTAAAGTATTTGGGTTCTGTTGGTCGAGCCCATAAACTTCGAGCGCCACAAAACTGGCAGCTTATGAAAGTCAGCATGCTACAGTACAAATTGCTCGGATCCACAACATTCATACAATAGCAGCTCTCCTGGAGATGGACTTCTCAATTGGATTTTGCTGGACAACTGAATTTAAAATATACAAGTATTGGAACTTTGTTATTATAGTTTCTTGTTATGAACTTGTAAAAGAGGGTGGTAGGTGGGGCTATGTTTTACCTCGACCAATCACACGAGTCAATTCCTTGTCCCCCACCTTGATAACTTGCTTGCAATAAATAGCATAACTGCAAACTTTAGGAGACCAGACTAAAGCATAGCTACAATAATTAGCCAGTGTTACTTTGTAATATAGAACTAATAGACAGAACATGTCATTTTCAGAATCATTTTGTGTTCAACCTTTCAAGTCTACTTATCTTCTCACTTTTCTCTCTCGTTCAATACAACTCTCAAATAAACTGCCAAGCCATGCAACAAGGAAAAGAAATAAAGCAATCGCGACAACATCAAGAACAGTCTGTCAATTCCAAATTGAACCAAGGAAGAAACAGACTTTCAATGTTGCCAAAGCTAACAATTCAGAAAAGTCCTCGTGTGGCACCAAATGGACTTAAAAGAAACAATGGACATGGCAAGTGGAACCCTGACTGCAAATCAGTCAATGCAATATCTGCTAAAAAAGACAACTACAACAGCAGAGATCTGTCTAGCATTAATGCGCGTGACATGACCGCTCAAGACTGGAGACTTTTTGAATTGGTTGACACTAAAACTTCCTTCATTGCGTCACCATTTGAAGCTGAAATTGAAGCAAAAGGTTTTTACGACGAATATCTGCAGACATACGTTTACCTTTTCAGCCGACGAAACTCTGGAAATTGCAACGATTCCATAATATCATTTACACTGTTTGAAAGTCACAAGATTGTAGAGTGGGCAAGTCAAATGTTAAAGGAAAACGATGAACACCCACTACCAGGAAAGAAAATCACAGATCGTTTGCCATACTTTGAAAACAAAAGCAGTGCTGAGCTTTCGGAAGAACCGCGAACTCATATTGACAAGTGTATATACTGGGGAAGCCCGCATTACACTTTGTGCTCTGTGCAAGTCCGCTTTTCATTTAACACCAAGACTAAGGCGATCAAAATGTTTATCAACTCAAACCTTTCTGACATATTTGGTCGGAATTGGGCAGCGTATGGTGGCAGCACCATGTGGTTCAGTCTTATTGAGATAGACGCACTTGTGGATTATCTTACGGATTCATATTTACGGATTGCTGCAATGATACCACGAGATGTCACACCTCGGTCTCGTCAGTTGAATGCCCAAGAAGTCACACAGGAAATACATAACCCAGAACCAGCATCTGAAGTTCAGCTGCCTGCACCACAACGTGTTGAAATCGATTGGGACAAAATTATTTCTACGGCAGTATTAGGCATTAAACTATCACCTGAACCACCAGCTAACTTTTCTGATGTTGCCGTCGCCGATTATGACAATGACAAATTTGACAACTTTGAGAAAGACTGCAATGCCGACGACGAAAACAGCAATGGCGCCATATAAGTTTCAAACTACAACTTGCAATTTTAAAAGCATAATAATATAAAACATTTGTAGTATTTTAAATTTTGTAGTGTGTGTTTCATTTGTAGTGTGTCCAACGGCAATAATAATGTGTGTGTACTAGTCATTTCTCTTGAAAATGTTGCCGAGTTCTTGTAATAAATTTAAAGTTTAGTTCTGTGTTCAATTTTAAAAAGCAGTAGCAAGTCTTGTGTGTAAAATATAATAATACTTTATTAATAGCTTATTACCAACGTGTGAAATATTTTATACTCTCAATTTGTATAAGTGAAAGTTTAAAAAGTAAAATAAAATGTATAAAATGTAAACCTTGGGTTCTAGACTCGAACGTTTATGAATAAGATTTAATAATAGTAGCATAAATATACTGCAGTTGTAGTTCAGTTGCAACAGCGAATTCTATTTCTTGTAAAACATTTATTTCGATGGCACAAAACAAAGCAAAGAAAAATAATTGTAAGTTTCTATTTATTTGCAACGTTGAAAGTGAGGACTCACATTGCATTTCCAATCATGTTATTTAGTAGACATGCAAAGAAGAACTACTGCAGAGACCGCCTATTTCAAAACTTTACATTTTGCCTGTTGTAATACAACTTATATAAGAAACAGTGAGAACAGTAGCCATTCCTAAAAAATAAGAGTTGTATAGGGGTACACTAAGATGGTTACATGTGTAAACATATACACTAGCAACAACGAGTATACCCTGTAAACAAAAAGTTCCTACAACTATTAATTAAAAGGACACACATTGAACCAATACATATTGCTACATGGGCAAAGACATTTCTACGATGTTATTTTGCTTGCTTGGTTGCGCGTAAAAGCCTAATGTTTTTTGATATTATGGGTTCTAAAAATCAGGAGCACACAATGGCTTTAATTATTGTCAAATTTTCCCGCAAACAACAAAGTAATATTTTTCTAGCGCGATAACAAACATTCTTTGTCGTCCATAAAATCCATATTTTTTAACATCAAAATATCAAGTTCAAATATAAAATTTTGTTATGGAAAATAGAAAGTTTTAAAACTTTTAGGAGGACGTTTTGCACCCCTATTCACATTGCCCCTGGTAGGTAAAGTGTTAAAACGCTTGATTTTTTATTTTTACAAAAGAAATATTACCACGGAACTTTTAAAACTACAATACGAGCAAAAAGTAGAGGTGAAAGTAAAAGAAAGTGGAGAAAGAATAAAATAGAACCAAAAGCTAAACTTTAACACGACAGAATGCAAACCAAAAAATAAAGCACAAAGGTAGAATGTTAAAGTTGGGAAATGAAAAGAAGGAACAAAACAAAGCAAAATATAAGTTGAGGGAGCAAACAGAATCCAGGTTGGTTGTAGAAGTGGAGAAAGAATAAAGTCAAACCAAAAGCTTAACTTCAACACGACAAAATGCAAACAAGAAAAATAAAGCACAAAGGTAGAATGTAAAAGTTGGGAAATGAAAAGAAGGAACAAAGTGCAGTCAAACTAAAAAGCTAAAAGGATCCAGGTAGGTAGTAGTAGTGGTGAAAGCAGAGAGAGAATTTGGAACATTCAGTATCGTCCATCCTGGCCATGGGACTGGCACCAGACCAAATATGAACTGAAAATATATACTATTTCATGATGTGAGGCACATGCGATTGATAATTGCAACTGTGCGCACAAGAGCCTTTCATTTTCTCAACTCACTCCACTTGCGTGTCGCGCATTCTTATTAGATTACGCTCCTACCTATGTACATATCTCTGTTTCCTTCTCTCTCTCTCTCTCTCTCAACCGAATTGATCGTATTTAATTGAATTAGCCATTACGCACCATTCTATGTACCTACATGCTTTCCCTCATGCCACTCACTTGAATTAGCCATTACATCTATCTGCATCTCTCTCTCTCTCTCTCTCGCTCACACTCACTCATTTCCATTGCATTGAATTGCATTTAATTGATGTAGGCGTTGCGTACCCGCGTACCTATATACCTACATGCTCCATATATATATATATATATCTCCCTATGTATCTCTCTCTCTCTCTCTCTCTCTCTCTCTCTCTCTGTCTGTCTCTGTCCTATTACACTGTAATTAATTGAATTATGTATCTCGCTTTTCACTCATCTCCTCGCCCTACCTACCTACTAATCTACATTGCTCCCTATGCATCTCTTTCCCTCCCTCACTCCATTACCCGGGTCCAGCCTCACCAGCATCCCACCTCCAGCATACAGATTCCCACCACCCTTAATCCTTCTTCCTCATCTTCCCACTAATTAACTTAATCCATCCAATAAATAAAAAAACTATCCATAATGGACTATTAACATGTAGTCCTACCCATCTACAGCGTCATCCTCTTGAGCATAACATAAAAAATGACAGTGTATGATAATAACGGTGTTATTTATTTGCAGCTAACCAACTCTCAAAGTGGGTGGCATCATGCATGTCCGACCCTTTATCAGCCGTACAAAATGCAAGAGTTTGAATTTCCCGCTCAAATATTTTCGAAATATAAAAGTCGATATTTAGCCCGGATACTCATAAAGTTTGCATACAAGTGATACATCATTAGAACGGCAATGATTAGCAGAATCTTATTATGTTCGAGTTCTTAACGTGTTATTTTAACAATTTTCGAATTATATCGAAAAAACCGATTTTTTTCTCGAAAAATCGTTATAAAAAGTGTTGTATGGGCCAGAAGTAAATAAAAAAAATATGGGATTTTTCTATTTTTAAGAGCTTTAAAATGAGCTATCAATCGACAAAATCGCTCAAGTATTACAAAATTGCTAAAATATTGTTCCAAATTATGTAAATAGGTAGAAACATAATAAGCCTAAAAAACTACTGTATAATATAGTTATATTAGGTACATACAAGTACAGTAAGTACGTACGTGCGAGTGCGAGTTAATCAACTACAATCCCTATTTATATAATTTTTATTACAACAATTGGAAGCTATATTATTCCTATATGTAATTTATGAATTAAATGTTTAACCTATTTAATGCAATTATCCCAATTTCTGAAGGGTTTGTTTGATACCTCCTTCTTCAATATCAGAAAAGTTACAAAATCTGAGTAAGTAACAAACCAACAAAAATCTGAGTTTTTAGATTTTGGGGTGAATCCCAATATTATTTTGCAACATCTTTGATTTAAAATCTAAACGTAAAACAATGCAGAATAGAAACAACAAGCTACTCATTTTTTTAAAACATAAAAACAATGCTTTTTAAATGATTTCAATTTTTTGCAGTCTGCTCAATTGCATACCGCTACTTTTTAAAATCTTCAACTGTTTGAGTTTGGCATGACATTTATACAGATTTATCCTTAAAAAAACGTTTTTTAATCAATTAGGCCATATTGTAACTTGTCCCTAACCGATTATAAAGAATGAGGTCTCAAACAAATCTCCCAGAAATTGTATATTGTTTATTAAAATCTAATGATAATCTTAGAATCTGTTACATTTCCGAATCATCCGAAATAAATTGCCCACCCTGTACATGCAAAACAAAAATACATGACCTCCATCCCCTTTCTAGTTCTGGTACTATTAATTAGATGCTAGATGCCGTTATATAAATACGGCATTACAATAAAAATGAGAATACCTAATATAGGTAACTATAAGTCGTATGTGAAAAAACCAAAATAAGCTATGTCAGAGCAGAACAACAAAATAAAAAACATGTCAAATGTTAATAAGGAGTTTTTGAAAAAAGTAAAAGTTTTAATTTTCATGATTTTTAACAATGTAAAATCCACTATTTACATTTTTTTGAAAAGGTCCAAAATGATCTAATTTCATGTTTTTTGAGAAGGTTCAAAATTGTTATATTTACATGTTTTTGAAAAGGTGCAAAATATTCTAATTCCATGTTTTTGAAAAGTGTAAAATGTTGTATACATATTTTTGAAAAGTTCAAAATATTCTATTTAAATGCTTTCTATAATTACATGTTTCAATACTTTTGTAGATGGTAGGTATTCTTTTAAGCTACAAATGGATATGGGTCATTTTGGTTTTTCACAGACATTGTATATACTTAAAACGCTTATGTGTTTTCTACTCCTTAAATAACATATTCTTTAAATGTAAAAATTACATAGAATATTCAATATGTTGTACGTTTTGTATTTTGAACAGAAAGTTACGAAATTTTAATTACCAATTTAATAACATATAATACGCATTTGTGTATTACGGAGTATGACTTGTAAGTACAGTGTATCAATAAGCAAAGAACTTTACTAAAGATAAACATAAATAATCTAGGAGAAAAATAAAGACAATAATTAGTAAAAATCTTAAATCTGGATGCGATGCGTGAGACAGAAACAGAAATGCACAAATATAACCAAATCAAAACTGCTACCTATTTCCACGAAGTCAAAATTGACTATACCGTTAAACCAAATTATTCAAGGTCATTCTTTAGTTCCGCTTCAGGGTTTACGCCGACGACAATTCCTGTCCGTGTTGGACACTATTGTCGTTCCAATAGCTCTGAATGGTGACTACTTCCATATTTTGGTATAAAAAGAGAATCTGAATTTTGTTTTGCTATCAGTTTTAACTTTCCATTTCAGTCATCATGAATACTTTGGCGATCCTCTTATCGGTCCTTGTTTGCTGCATTGCCGCGGGTAGGAAAATACATTCAACTTTCAAACTTTACCTCAATAATATAATCCCAAGATGAACATAATCCTTCAAGCTCATTTTATTTTAGACAATCGTGTCCGGAGGCAAACTTATGGTGGGTATGGCGGCAGTGGCGGTGGAGGTGGATATGGTGGTCAACAGCGGGTATGGTGGCAGCGGTAACAGCGGGTATAATGGTGGGGGCAGCGGCGGGTACAGTGGCGGTGGTAGCAGCGGGTATGGTGGCAGCGGTAACGGCGGGTACGGTGGCGGTGCCAACAACAGATACGGTGGCGGTGGCAGCTAAGGGTACGGTGGCGGTAGCAGCGGGTACAGTGGCGGTGGTAACAGCGGGTATAGCGGGGGTGGTAGCGGCGGGTACGGCGGCGGTGGTAACAGAGGGTATAGCGGGGGTGGTAGCGGCGGATACAGTGGCAACAGTAACAGTAGGTACAGTGGCGGTAGTAGCAGCGGTGGTTACGGACGTTAGTAAACTGACTGCTACTATCCTTCGTATAAATCTGTGTAAGTTAATTTCGAAATAAAATACTACGCATCGGATCAAATAAATAGCTGAGTTTTGACTTTTGACAACAGCCACTGTTTTCAAATTGTATAGCTTTCTACTGCATATGTACACAATTTATTACATTTGTTAAAATACTCGACCGATTTTAACGAATAATAAATCATTCAAGTACCATTAAAAAAGATACAAAACTCATTTTAGTTGTCTCTTTTGACCCATACAACACTTTTCAGGGGAAGTTTTTAAACCAAAAAAAACAGGAGTTTTCAGAACGTTTAAAAAACTAATTTATTTCCACTAATCTCAACCGTTTGAATATTGCAGGTACCTAGGTATATCACATATATCGTCGGTGAAGAACCAAAATGACCCATATCCAGTTTAAGCTAAATACAAAATGCATTATCTACAAAATAATTGAAATCATTAAATCTTCAAAATAGTGAATTTTTTAATTTTCATAAACATGTAAAATAGAACAATTTACACTTTTTCAAAGACGTATGTAAATAGAACAATTCACACTTTTCAAAAATATGTAAATAGAACAATTTACACTTTTTTAAAAACATGTAAATGGAACATTTTAAAATTTTCAAAAGCATGTAAATAAAACATTTTACACTATTTTAAAGCAAGTAAATAGAACACTTTTGCAATTTTTAAAAAATTGTACTAAAAATTTTACATACTGATCTAATTTAGGATTTTTTGACATAGCTCACTTTGATTCTAGCTAAAATTGGATATGGGTCATTTTTACTCTTAACAGGCAAAATACATATACATTTGCAGTAAATAACTGCAGTAGTAAATTTAGATTTGGCAAAAAGTTCAACTTTGCATTTTTTTTTTGAATTCTTAGAAAAAAATCAATTAATAAAGCAGAATGTCAAATGTGTAAATTTAATTCAGTTTAGTTGCTGCTGTTACGTACTGTGACTGCCTTGCACCAACACGATACGATTAAGGTTGCAATTGCATAACTCACTACATCAGCATTTACGGAGATGAAATCACTAAATAAGTGGAGATCCTATAAAAAATAATACAATAATTATATTGTTAAAGTTTGTGTTGGGCCATTATGCAGATACTGTAAATTCGTTTTGAATGTTATGAGGAGGGAAGCATATATAAATAAAACATAAACATTAGAGGTAAACACTAAAGCATAGAGGCATTAAAAGTAAACAGTAGGTTACACTCTCATATGCCGTATCTGTACAAGTGCAACTAAATATCTACACAATATGTTCTTACCTCACTTATGCTTATTACTTTGCCCTTTCTAGTCTATTTGCAACATTGCATTGGCTTTTGGATTTTGTGACATGCAAATATCATTCTTTTTCGACTTTCGTTTCGTTTGAATTGTGTGTAGAAATAGTCAAGCATGTGAACTTTATTAAAGAAAATTAAAAAAAAAGTACATTAGTTATCTGCGACTAAGAAAGAGTCAGAAATTGTCACGCCTAAAAAATTGAAGGAAATATTGAGTTTTGAAAATACCATGTCCAAAAATCAGAAGTAGCCAAAATAATTATTGTTTCAGAATGGGTCCTTTGATTTCCTACTGGATTTTTAGAAAACATATTTTAATATTAGCTAGATAGGCAACATATTTAAGCAAACTTTTAGGACTGAATTGTCAACCACTAATTCCCTTGCACCTGCTTAATTGAGTACATAATATTATGACAAATGTTAAAACGCTGGAACTACCCTATACTTCAGTATATAATTACATGTAGGTACGTAGAGACTGTGCCACAAGACCATTAAAGCAAGTTCACGCAAACAGTGTGTGAAAAAAACAGGTTGCTTAATGTCTCTTTATACACAGTAATTGTCCACAAATGAATTCATAAAAAATTCTCCACCTTAAGAGCTGTATGAACCACATGAAATCATCTTAACCATTGCGCAAACTGCTGTATTTACCATGGGCTGGCTGTTGTTTTTAAGACATGACTAGACTAGACTAGGACAAGACCCACCCACCCTGCGAATGACATCAGTGACGGATCCTCTTATATTATATCAACACAATCAAAGATTTCTATGATGCACAGTACACGAGGAAGTACAAATCCAAAGTTGTTTTCTCAATCGTTAGCCAAGGGCCATATAACGTTGAAAGCAACAGTTCTCGTCCGATCACTAAAGTTAAGCAACGTCGGGCCCGGTTAGTACTTGGATGGGTGACCGCCTGGGAACCCCAGGTGCACTTGGCGCACAACTTTTTGCACTTGTCCCATTTTGTTTTATTAAAGTTGAGTAGCGTGGTACTTAAAATTAAAAAAATATAGAAAAACAAATTCTTGAGTTTGCACATTGAGATAGCGAGTTTTTTTCCCATGCCTACCATTTAAACTATGCGCGTATTTCAAATTTATGGAATATTTTTTTTTCTGTTTCCATGTTTTTTAATAATGCAAAAAAAGCAGGCGTGCTTGGGTGAGCGGTTAGGACTGCAGACTGTAACGACAGCCTCAGACCTGGCTTCGATCCGTGGCCACTGCTAATCGTTTACGGCTCGGTGTTGTACGGTAAACGTCACTGGATGGTTGATTGAAACCCAATCTTCTTTGGTGCTCCTTAGTGACCACTACTTACTTTTTGTTCCTAGGGAATGGGACTCCTTTACTGTGGAGGAGGGGACGGGGATAGGTGAAAGGGTACAAAGACCGAGACGATCTAACGCGGTAGCCTCCTATTTCCTCACCCACAGTGACTGGTTGAGTCTGGTTGTATGAACTTTGGTTAAACCGACCCAATGAATAAATTATTATTAATAGAGCAAAACTTGTTTCCTTTTATGCGTAGTGTGCAGAATTTCTTTTTACGTTTTTAAAATGCGACAAAATTGTAGATTCTGTTTTTTTAGTATAAAAAAAATTGCATTTAAATTTCTTGCATTTAATTCATTGACACATTTTAGAGTTTTTTTATTTTAACCGCGAAATTAAAAATTAATGTAAATAAATATGGATAAAATTATTCTACACATGGTTTAGTACTTTGATCTCAAAGGGCAAATCGTTTACAATATTTGAATTGTTAGTGCGGGTGACGTTTGCAGGGACACCGTGGTACGCCCAGCATCCCTGTTCTACAGAAAGTTTCCCAACCAACTGGAATCCAATAGAATTGGCGTCTGGATAAAATGAGGATCTAATTGGGTCCCCATTGGATTTGACGCATTTTCCTTTCCCGTTGTAGTTATATTCCTCGTAGAATGTCCAGTCGTTAAGTCCAAAGAAGACCAGGGACTGAGTGTCAGAATGATCAAGGATTGGTTTGTTCCCAAAAATAACCTCTGAGGTGAGGCCGGCGTAACTAGGCTTCTGGAACAGTTTGAGGGTAGGGACGTGAACATTATTGGAATAGCTTCCTACAAACCGGACTGATGTCAACTTTTCCAGAAGCCAGTGTCTTCCAAATTCCCACCCATCTCCACCATACGAGAGCCAGCCGATGCCAGAGTATGGGTTTTCATCATTGTAATACGCGTTTTTGTACAAAATGACCCTATAGTGTTAAAGAACAATATTGCACAATAAAATTTGCAAAGCTTTTTACTACGAAACAGATTAATTAGAGGTAAAAACCATATCAACAAATTCTAGGTATAAAAATTACTAACGATCCGTGCAAATCGTAGGAATGTCCTTGATTGTCGAAGCCTAGAGTGGCCAAGTCTGGTGTGTCAAAATTAATCGTTACATTTTTGTCATCAGTACCCCCGTCGTGTGAGCGGAACACTCTCAGAAAATGTGGATCTGCTCCTGCCTCAAAAACTCCCAAGCAAATAATAAATGCCAAAACCTAAACGCAGAACCGCATTTTAAATAATTTCAACAAATGACCTGGAACTGTAAAAAGAATGATTGCAAGCAAGTCAACACAAGAAAATTAAAAATTTAATATTCGGTGCTTAGATAAGGTCATGTAGTTGTTTAAAAACAAATTTATTTATGTTAAATCCTCAACAAAAATCACAGTTTCTAGGGACCATACATATATTACGTTTACAAAAAACCCAAATTTTCAACCCCCTCCCCCCCCCCTTGTCATCATTAGTGATATTTTCCGACCTCCCTCCCTCCCTCATGAAACGTTTACAGTAGTACAAAAATATTTCACATGCATGAATTATTAATTTATACAAAGAACTCAGTTAACAAAGAGCACAGTTAGTGTAGAAAAATGGATCCCCGTTAGATTTTGCCTAAACTAACATATAATGTAGTACATTTTATGCCTAACAACTTTTCAAAAGACATTTTTCTCAAATATAAGAATTTGACCCCACAATTTTTGGTTAAAGGTCAAATATTAAGTTACTTTTTACTTTCAGAAAATAATTGTAAACGGTGTAAAATTTTCTGCGAATTTACGTTGTGGTCTTTGTTTTGGCAAAAAACTAATTTTTGACCCTATTTTTGGGGTTATTTTCAATTTTGACCCAAAAATAGGGTCAAAAATTATTTGTTTGTCAAAACAAAGACCACAACGTAAATCAGAAGAAAATTTACCACCGTTTACAATTATTTTCTGAAAGTAAAAAGTACCTTAATATTTGACCTTTGACCCAAAATTGTGTTGTCAAATTCTTATATTTTAGAAAAGTGTCTTCAGCAAAGTTGTTGGCCATAAAATTTACAATATTATATGTTAATTTAGGCAAAATCTAACGGGGACCTATTTTTCCACACTAACTGTGCCTAGTCCTTTATTTACCAATGCGTAAACACAAAAACTAGCATTAAAATAATTTATCTATAATAAATTACAAACTTCATAAAACGGCAATGATTTAAAGCAAAATTGAAATCAATTTCGTTTTTAAAATTTTCAATTTTAAAATCACAGATGAAAATGAATTTTGGAATTGAATAAAATGATATTAAAACAATTTTTTGGGTGCAAACATAAGTTTCTTTAACCCCCTCCCCCTCCATGGTTTGAGTGCTGGAGGTTTTCTACAGACTACTGCTTTTTGTATTCATCGCTTCTGTTTATTTTCGTGTGGGAATTGTACTTATGGACTGTTACGTAAAGTTAAATATTTTAATGATTAGAAAACGAATGTGATAGAATTTTAACATTTAATACGTAATTAAATTTCTGTCACGCGGAATAATTATATATGGGCATTCATTGATTTATTGTGAGTGTCACTCAAAATGTGACCCATTCCGCTTTGTTTTTAATCAAAGCAACTGTGTAGTTTGTAAGCTCGGTTTTAGTCCGATGATAAATAACTAGAAACAAGTACACGACTACGCTCCTGCCTGGATCTAGGATTCAAAATTTTTCCGATTTTTTGAGAGTAGGTGGGTTCCTAAAGAGCAATAATTTTTGTGACCTCATTTATGGACGACGACCCCCAAACAGAAACATCTACTTCATAACATGCTGCATTGGTACATATAGTTTGTTTTGCCTCCTTTTAATAGTATTCAAATAAAAATGAAGATAGTCGTTTTCGCTTTTAGCAAAAAATGAAGATAGTCGTTTTCGCTTTTAGCAAAAAATGGTAATAGTCAGCTTCGCTTTTAGCACCAAAAAGAGATAGTCAGATTTGACTCTTTGCTGACGATAATTGTGTATGTTGTCTACGGCCGTCTGGCTTCTTTCTCGTGCAGAATGGGATATCTTTACATTGTGCCTGTGTAATGCACTCATCTTGTGCGCCGCAATGAACTTGATGGCTTAGACAGAACGACAACAAAAAATAACGAAGACGTTTGTTTTCGTGTAGGGTAATTATTTTTGTAAACATTTAGTGCCTCGTGCAAAATGTAATATCTTCTAATAGAAGCATTAAGTTCTATTTACCTACGTTTTACGCAAAGCACTGCTTTATGAGTGCGTTTAAATGTACTCAAAATCCCTATTTAATATGTAAATGAACTTAATTATTTTCACAAACCAAAATCCCTTTACAATACCAATTATACATTTGTTTTAAATGTTCAAGTTATTATTAATTTATTTCATAAAGACATGGCGATTACAATTAGAAACAAGTAATATATTGACATAGTTACTTAGGTATAGATACTTTATGTTATGTACGTATTTATTATGTTTACCTATTGATATAACTGCGATTAGACGAATGGTACCAAAAATATGTAAATAGCATGTACATTGTAGTAATGTCGCTTCAAAACTTCTATAAGCGTATTTACAAAAATTGCATTTAAAAATAGCACACGTTCCATAGGTAATGACTGCATAGTAACATAAAGATAAAGGAAATTCGTAAAGTCAATAAAAAAAGGCGTCGAAATTAACAAACAGTTATTTAGTAAAATTAGTAAGCTCTATAAACTGGGCTCTTTCTACATACATTGATTAACTTCACAATTCTACTCAACAAGTAGTGACCACGGGGCTGGATTCGTCCATAGTAGATGTCTGACAAGTTTTTGAGGATTCGTAAATAAACAGGTGTTTCCTGCTCAGCTGTGGGCACCTCCAAGTTTTGACAAAGGTAGTAAACATTACTAATTGGGCAGACTGTGCAGGCAGTTCCCACGCCGAAAATTTCCAGTAGCTGGTAAAAACAAAAATTATTAAATTAATTCATGATATCTACACGTTTTTAAGATTTTTCTTTGTGGTTAGAAAACATTTAAAAATTAGTTGCATTTATGAGTTTTTAAAATTTTATTTACCTTTTCTTGTCGTGAAGCTGAACCAACTCTGCCATATTTATAGAACGTTCAGTCACTTTGAATTCAGCCCACGCATGTCAAGCACACTTTGTTGAGTGACACCAGGAAGGATGAGTCTACTTAAAGATGGAGTTATTAATTCTTTTTCTACAATCCGAAAAAAAATGATTTGAATAATTTAATTAAAAAGCTAACGAAGAGAGTTTATAATCCAGAATCAAGGTAAATATTTAAGCGGCTAATATCTCCACTAGCGTTTTGAATCAAAACAAAAACGTCGAAAACATTTATCGTTTCCACCTTTGCAATTTGGTGGTCATCCCTGTAAAGCCACAACACTTGCTGATGCCCGGCATCTTCGGCATTGTTCTGTTAAACACAACCAGTGAATTAACAGTTAGTACAGTTCAAAATATATTACTCTTAAAATTAATAAACTGGTTAACTAAAAATAAGTAGAATTATTAGGATGTCACGCACCTGCACGTATAATGTAGGCCCTTAATTAGAGCCCCATTTAGTGTCTTTGCAACCACCTGGCCAGGCACGTACATACTTAGGATTGGCAAGTAGCGACACAGGCTTGAATCCAGTTTGAAAATGACTGAGAGAGAATTACATAGAGAAGTGATTTGAAGGATTTTTTTATACTGATTGAAGGGTAAATTTCGAAAAAACAAAAATTCGAAGAAATCAATCACCCATGTAAAATGACTGAAAACAGTAATACAATCGAGTAAAAACAAATAGGCATTTTTGCAGTACCAAAAAACTATAAATTGAAAGCAGAAATACTGGTGTGGTACACAAGTATGCAATTACTTACATCTGTTCCAATAAAAGTTAGCCGAATGTACCAACTGGAAGCTTTCGAGTGTGGAATCCATTCTTGTTCAATTCTAATTAGTTTTGTCAAGCACTTAATAAATTCTTTGGTTTTAAACTGTGATGGCAGCAACCGATCCGCTCCACGAAGCAATCTTTTGATATTCAGATCCGGGCAAAATAGTCGCACTTTACTGTCTGCGCCTCTGTAGGCTTTTATTCCTTCGTACAACTATAAAACATAAGTTACACAATAATTTAAATATTTAGAACTAATTTAAAAAGTGTTGATACACAAGGGATGCGTGCACAAATTAAGGTATGAAAAAATTATAATTATATACTATGTACCCCGCACCTAGTTTGTATTTGTTAACAAGACGTAATATGTGAATGGATCTTACTCTCAAAATAATGAATTTTCGTTAATTTAAAAAGGATGGCCAATGACCTCTACAGCGTAATGAAACACTGGCAGCTGGATGAATTTTTAAATGGTGAAAAGGCGATATCTGTGGACGACCCCATCCGTTTCCTTCATGCCACTCTATTTCAAGCATGTAGTCAGTAAAGCATCTCCCAAAGGATAAACTGCCTACATCTGGTTCGGACTGGAGCACATCTGGGCTCGCTTAGGAGACTTGTAGATCCGAGAACTTTAGAAAAAGGAAAATTGAAAAATTCAAAATTAAATATTTTTTCTATATATTTAAGATTGTCTTTGGTAAAAAAATGCACTGTTACCTCAAATGTTGAACTTTGCGATTTAAGTTTTACGATTTACGTATTTTTCACACTAGGTGAATGTTTGAATGATGGCGCCATTATTTTAAATTGCTACAAACTTTGTTGCAAGTAAAATAAAAATTAAAATCGGTTACTGTAAACTTCATCTGTAAATAAGTAAATATCTGTACAAAATAAATTTTTGCTTTTTAAAAAACCAACATTTATTTATATAGAAACTGAATATTACTTCTCTAAAAGAGAAAATCAAAGTGAAACTAAAAATGTGTGAATGCCAACAATAATTATAACAAAGCTAACAACTGTGTGATCGCAGCCTCTCAGTGAGAACTGTCAGTGTTTTGTCGGATATGAAAAAGTTAGTAATGAAAAGTGCACACGAAGATCAACGTCTTATAACAGAGAAAAGGCGGCTATGTATATTACATTAAAATTATTACTTACCCTTTGCTAGTGAAGCTACGTGTAATAAACTTTGGATTTTCATCATTCTTCCCAAGTAGACCAGTAACATTATTTATATGAGTAGGTACGCAAATTCTCCGAACCATAACAAAGAATTCTGTCAGTCTAATCGTATGTCAGCCTAATACTTCGGCATCGTTCACAAATGATGTTATTGCTCTATAAGGTGAGTCAGTATTTGAGACTATAGATAAAAATGATAAAATTCCTGCTAAATGCCGTGCAGTTTTCTTACGTAACTTTGCTTAAAATTTTTAATCAACGAAATAAGTGGTTTTGGTAATAAATGTCGGTTTAGGTTTCTTCACAAAGAGAGCGTGCACAAAATACGTGGTAAAAGAATTTTAATTTTGATGCCCTACCCCGCAACTTTGTTGCTGTGTAGTGATGGGAAACAACTTAATCATACCCATTCGTAGCAATTATCTAAATCACATAACGCATTTTGTGAACGCAACCTTAAACAGCAGCAGCTCAACACGGTATGTTCCTAATGCCCAGTGAGTTACATTGACACTAGAGATGACATCCGTTATGGACGATCCCTTATCAACTATATTGGGAAAAACGTGCATATAAAAGCAGCATGATGTTTCCATAAAACATGTAAATAAAATATTCTGCACTTTTCAAAATACGTGTAACTAGAACATTTTGGTCTTTTCAAAAAATCTGTACATCGAACACTTTCATCTTTTAAAAAAACATGTAAATTTGACATTTATATATTTTCAAGATGCGTTATTACGTTCCAAAAGATGTAAAAGAAAAAGTACTGCGCATGTGCAGAGACAACCAAAATGGTGTTTATTGGAAGGAAATGCCTGCCGTAATAGACTCGAGTGAAAACAAATAGGCATTTTTGCAGTACCAAAAAACTATAAATTGAAAGCAGAAATACTGGTGTGGTACACAAGTATGCAATTACTTACATCTGTTCCAATAAAAGTTGGCCGAATGTACCAACTGGAAGCTTCCGAGTGTGGAATCCATTCTTGTTCAATTCTAATTAGTTGAGACTGTGTTGGGGATGTACCGGGTCGACAGAGCCCTTGTACTCACTATATGCCACATAATTATGGAGTCACTCGCAGATCTGCTCATGCTTGACTAATATGCTCGGTAATGTCTGCACTAGTTTAAAGGTTTTTTATTATATTATTTACAAATTTGTTGAGTTTTTTAAATATTACGCACACTGAAAATTGTAGCACTTAAGTGTAAAAAAATTTATCGAATTTTTATTTTATTTACGGATTAGAACTACTTTCATTGATTTATACATTAGGTATTTAAATATGTGATATAATTAGAAAGAACCAACTGAATTAAACAATACACACTTAACTTATAAACTCACCTTAATTTTTATGCAATTTTTAGCAGAATGTTACATCTTTTCTGTAACTATAGTACTAAAGTGTATTTATTTGTAATTTCCAACCTGACGAATTTCGAAATAGTCTGTAAAACATATCAGTAAATGTAACCTCTATACTTTATAGTAACAAACCGTTCACTTATTTAAAATTAAAAGGTATTTATTGTAGTCAGATTAGTCGCTTTTTCTTTTCTAGCTCTTTCCACGATTCACGCTTCGCACAACACAACTTTTCACATAATTCGATTTTCAAAATTATGTGGTGTTTAACCTTCGTAACAAATTACGTAATTGGTTTCCGGATGTGCAGCATTGCATCATACCTGGTACATATGTGAGATTGGTAAACAATTTAAATTGCTAGACTGTTATGGATTCATGGATAATAAAAAGACTGACATAAGAAAATGTTTCACTGATTGTTTAGAATACTTTTACTGTAACTCCAACAAAGGCAATTATTAATTGTAACAATACTGAAACAAGATTAACCAGAGGCATTGAAGCACAAGAGGGGTAACAATAAATACACAGCAGTTGAAAATCACTTGCTTAATGTGATAATACATATTTATTTTCTTAGTTTTTGACAATCCACCGACAACTTTCACAAAGTTAGCCCTTGACTAATTATACTCACATTCAAAGTACTTATTCAAGTTCATGCAGTAAAACTGACTAATTGCCCATTAACAATTAGGTAGTTCTTCTACTAACTAGAATAACGGCAGTCTGAAAAGATATTGGGAAACAATATTGACCAACTTGCGTGACATGTGGCCTTCAAAACTCTAATTTTAGCCTAATCTATTGCAGTTAAGTCTTAACGCTGCAGCAGTGTGGAAAGTTTTCTTGGGTTGTTATATTTAAGACCCGTAACTATTGCGGTGACCAACACAAGTACTTTTCCACTTTTCTTATCTTTAAATAACTAACAATGGTTTTCAACTTTTACACTGCCTACCATTCCACATCTCTTACTCACACATTACTTTTCAAATGTGCACAGTGCAAGAATTTTATTGCTGGAAACAGTTAAATAGTTAGAAAGAATTTAAAAACATCTAACGGGCTTAACAATTTATACTGGCTAACACCACATTTAAACACCAGAAAAACTTCCAAAAATAATCCACGTGAAAAAGGTTGCAAGCAATTATTTTCCGATCATAAATTCCAAGTTAAAACATCATAAACACAGATGGTGAATTAGGGAAGGATATTCCAAGTGATCATCAAGAATCCAACAAGTATAGTGCTTCTGAGATTTTACAAAACTTCAAAGAAAACCGTTGCAAGAAACGTTTACTAAATGAACAATTAAAATCTAAAGAGATCGCTTTTTGCAATGACGATGAAAATCCAGCAGATACGAAAACTGTTTCTAATGAACCTTACAATCTTTCAATTTTTGAAATAGAAATGGTAAATCAAATTTTGACATTTTGTAGAGTAATTTAACTAGTTAAAATAATAAAATATTGATTTCTTCGTTTCGAAAATAATATAATTATTTCAGATTTTTCATTTTAAACAATACTTAAAAATCAATATTATGAAACATTCAACCTAAATTTAGTAAATTTCACCCCTTTATTTAGATTGCAATAGAGATTCTAAAGAATGTGGATTACGCTAACTTTCTCAAGTGTTGACTTCTCAACTCGTGTTTCTATTTTTGTGCCCCTAAGATGATGCAGAAAAAATTCGAAACCAGCATATAGGATTTACCTACTGTTGGAAAAGTCGTGCACATTTGTTGGAAAAACCAAGTACAGTTCAAGAATCTACAGCTTCTGCTAAAACGTTGTCCAGTTTTACAAAACTCTTAGAAACGTCTTCAAATTTTCCTTTTAAAAATTTTAAATTCTTCAAAGGCTATTTAGGTGAACAGCCTCTACAAGAATTTTTACCAGTTTACGGGGAGCACATTACAGACATTTTCATAGATGTCATTTCCTCCCCACCTGAATATTTGGGCATTTCTGAAATAATTCCCACGCCTACAATTTCTGACCTGAGAAAACTTCTGGTGGACCAGTTGCCTAATTTACAATCTCTTCGTTTAGGGAGCATCCCTGAGGAATGGCGGACAGCTGGAGAGAGGGACAGGCTCTTCGTGACAGAGCAACAGGAATGTAAATTTACGCTGCCCCACCTTAAGACTGCTATCATGCCTTGTCACAACAATAGGCAATTGTTCGAAGATATTTTGGAAGCTGGAGTGAATTTACCTTCATTGAATGCTGACTTTGAACTGAAGCTCATTCGAAAAATAAATGTTTTCTTCAAAAATCATTAAATTTCCGAACTTGGATTGAAGAAATTACATTGTACGACAGAATTTTAAATCCACCTAAATCATATTCAAAACAGATTGGGATTGACCTGTATCCATTGTTCGAACATCATGATCTTAGGGAAAAAGCAGCATCTCAGCTTCAAACAATTCTGCAGGCAAATGCAGCAACACTCACACATTTCAGTATTAACTCGCCATGTAGCCCGTTGGATGACATCAACTTCAAAATTCCGCAGCTGCCCAAAGTCAGCTGTCTCAGAATCATTACTATGACGTTTGCTTTTTTGAATTTAACTGGGCGGAGACCGCTGGGTAATTCTCAGAAAGCGTACTTACCAGCTGGGTTTGAATTTCAAAATTCATTTCCAAATCTGACAACCATCAAGTTTGGTCTCTTCCATCTGTCCGCGGATGAAGATTACGAGGACTTGTTCAGAAATATTCGTAGCCAAACGGCGCCAACAGCTCCAACTGTGAGGACCCTCATATTTATAGAGACTGAAACTGAAAGTGAACTCACTAATTTTCTTCACCTCTGTGCAGAGTGTTTTCCAAATGTTGAGCATCTCGCAATTAATTCGACATTTATGGAAAAAGCTCCGTGGAATGGAATGTATGATTTTAAAAACGTTGAATATCTTTACTGCAATATCAACGTAAGGGGATTAATTCACTGGGATCCAGATTTGAGTGTACTTGACCAGGTATTCACTGGGTTTTCAGAACGAACTTGTAGGCGTTTACATAAATATCGCGGAGAGCTATTAACTACAACGTTAGACAAATTAGACCGAGGTAATTCGGTCAGATCATTGAAAGGTGACCATGTTTTATTAAATTAGAAATAATTTATTCCTATTTAAGAATACTATGTGATTATTTCAAATATTTAAAATTAATAATGAACTGCTTTCTTACAGAACTAAAAACGCTGGCAGTCAATATCTTGGACAGTAACTGTACAAACTGGCTCCATCGGCCATTATTATTTTCCCATGTCACGGGCCTATTTGCTTTTAAATTAGTTCCTCAAGCCACAATCAATTTCAACGTTAATGTCAAAACCGAGCATAATTTTCAGCGTAAGTGGTATTTTTTAGAAGAACGAATTATTTTCTTTTTTTTTGGCAGTGGGAATTGTTTTAAAGCAATTATTATTAGAGCACAAATAAATCTTGTCAAAATTTATTTAAATTAATTTTTATTATACTTTATAATGTTGCCATTGAAATGACATTTTTTAACAGTAAGGAATTTATTTTTGTGGTGAAACTTACATTTTAAACAAATTTTCAAATTGATATAGACCTAACAATTTAAAAAAAATGTTTAGTTGTTATTTAAAGTTCCATAGTTTTAAGTACAGAAAGTACGTGAATATTTATTAAATTTTTACAAATGTTTAAAGTTGTACCTCATGGTAAATTATTCTGATTTTTGTTTTGTATTTCCAAGCAAGCGTTTGTTTTACTTGAATAAAATACATTTAACTGTTTAGCTAAAGAGAAAAGCCTGAGACAAATCTTGAATATAAAATCTTTTGATGCGTTTGTGTAATAACTGATATTCAGAATATATAAAACTTTTTGTTTTTTAACTTATAACAGTAATAACCAGTCGATTGAGACCCATCATGGGGTACGTTTCCATCCAGAATACTGGATTTGATATTGACGATGGATTTGCATGTGAACATGTTGACTAATTTATTATGTATTTATAAAGCGTGTGTATTATTGTAATTATCTGCGAAACAGTTTAGAATATTAATAAACTATCGAGATTAGTGCGACTGTATCCACATTTCGAGAGAGGGGTAATGGTCGCCAATGAGAGGCATACAGCAAAGCCTCGTTAATATTCTATGAAAGCTATAAAATGAAATCACATTGATAGAAGGAATGCAAAGTAAACACAAACATAAAAAATATTTATGCTACTGCCAATAATTGTAAAATAATTTTGTCGGAAATTAATATATTCTTCCTACTGCCAATTCCGGAAATATAATTATAATAAACAGCCTATTCCGAATGCGCCACCGCCGATTTGATTTCTGGTACCGCTCATTTAATCTAATCTGTTCAAAAATGAATAATTATAAAATATGCACTACCACAGGTGTCATTTTGACTCTAACAAGAGAATGGTTTCACATGTTACCCGTCGATTTCAAAAAGTTATATCTACAAAAATCAGGCTTTTTTTAAATAGTAGGGATCCAAAGTAACTCGAGTGCATTTTGCGTTGTTCGGTCACAATGGCCCGCCAAAGTTTAAAAAAATTCAAATTTTGATATTTTGCGACCCTAGTTCTTTTACAGTTCTTGTCGGATTTTGATAAAATTTCGTTTTTTGGGATCCTTACTCTTTTTACTAAAAAGCAATTTCAGAATTTCAAAAAATTCGAAAATTTTCATTTTTTTAAAAAAAATCCAAGAATTGAGTATATTTGAGGCCCAATTTTTTAACACCGTTTTTTCAAAAAAATGAAAATTTTTGAATTTTTTAAAATCCTGAAATAACTTTTTAGTATAAACCCTAAGGATCACAAAAACCGAAATTTCATCAAAATCGGATGAGAGCTGTAGAAGCTACAGGGCGGCAAAATATTAAAATTTGAATTTTTTTAAACTTTGGCGGGCTATTGTGACCGAACAACGCAAAATGCACTCGAGTTACTTTGGATCTCCACTATTCAAAAGTAGCCTGATTTTTGTAGATATAACTTTTTGCAATCGACGGGTAACATGTGAAACCATTCCCTTGTAAGTAAATGAAAAATTAAGATTTTCTAGCCTAATTGATACATTACATGGCTTTCATTAATTAAAAAAAATTGATTTTTCGTGATGCAGTAGCATCCATAAAAATAATTTTAGTGTAAAGTGGCACATAGTAAGCAGCTATCGTTTACATTTAAGTTGATTGATTTTCCACAGCTGTTGAACCAGAGTCAGGGGCGGACTGGCCATAAGCAATTTCGGAAAATTCTAGATGGGACCCCAATTCCTTATACATTACGTAAATGGGAGTCTTGGGCCTCTCGGTTCAGAGTGGGCCCCCTCATCGCCAAAGCTCATTATTAAAGTTTCTCATGCACCCAGAAGGAACCAGTCTGCCCCTGACCACAGTGTCTAAGCGTGCTTTGGGTTTATATTATTTCCCTAAAAGAGATATTTGTGGCACAGCCAGGATTAGATTAGACGTTTTCTATTAGAGTTTCTACACATTTTTAACTACTGTACAAAATATATTATAGTGGTATGCAACTGACAATGTGATTTATTGCAAAGCATTTTCTTAAAAAAAAATTGGGTCAATCTGACTAAAATAATTACTTGAAGGAAGAATTTATTTTAAAATGTACCAACGCTAAATATTTCCTTACATTTAATACGAATAATACTAATTCGATCTCACTGTCTGACTTCCCGTGCAACTCTTTCAGTTTCTATTTGAGGCACTTGACTGATGTTGGTCTCCAGAGCTTTCTTGGCGCACATAGGAGTTTCATCAAAAAATTGGAATTTTGCCCGTTAAATGTTAAAAATGATGAAGCAGATTCAGTTAGTACCACGGAGTGCGTCATTGCAAATGGTTTGAGAAAACTATTATTGGAGAAGACACCGAATTTGGAGCGATTAGAATTGCATATTTGTGTGTCAACTGAACGTGGAATTGCTGCAACTGCAATACCAACTGAATAATAATAAGCTTAATCTCGATGGCAGTGCTCAAGAAGATGACCACGATACGAAGAAAGTTCTGTCTAAGCCGATACCGGTGACCGGAGCCGGTTCTGGTACAAGGTAATACAAAATTGAGAGTTCTTAACGTCTAGAATAACTTAACGCAAGAAATATTTGAAAGGCTGACTGAAATCGTTCCGAATATGGAAGAAACGACCCTGGAAAATAAGGATTTACACTATCTAATGCGGCCGTTGCCGTTAAATTAACGCTTAAGCTTTAATACTAGGATTCATCTTCTGAAAAATTTGAGCTTTAAACGTGACGGAAGCAATCTGAACTTGCTCGAATTGATTGCGAAGAACCCTCAAGATATTCAGTAGGAGACATTACATTCCATTTCAGTTTTGCACTGAATTCTGAACCAGGAATTTGGCTAAGGGTTGTTTGAGTCATTAATAAAATCCTCGATAGAACAGCAGACTCGTTGAGAGACGTCACATGGAAAAGATCCAAGTTTCTCCCTGAAATTCACTTCCCGGTCATGAAGGGCGTACGAGAAATTCGGTCGATTAATTATTCAGTACCTCAACAGAAACATCAATCTTCAGCTGACTTGGCTCAGGATCAGAACCAGCAGGAATTTGACAGTTATTATTTCCCCAGTGGTCTTTGCATCGAAAAAAGTTTTTTAAATCTGGAAATCGTTCGTATTCGTATAATAAATAGATACCGCTACCATTTATTATTGCCAACTGTAAGCAAAAAGTCTGTAATAAAATCCAGCATTACTCGTTTGTTCAACAATAATACTGTTCCTGCTCCCAGTGTCAAGTAACTATATTTATATCGAAAGTATGAGTCAGGAAGTGTCTGAAACGGGGTTTCTTTGATGAGTGCCGGCCAGGTCGGGAAGTGCCGGCCAACTTTAGTAAGTGCCGGCCGGTTTGACTTTAGAAAGCGCCGGCCAAATCGACTTTAGTGAGTGCCGGCCAACAAAAAATTCTAGAAATGGATTGAAACTAAATATAAACTACTGAATACTAATACTAATACTACTAAATATAAAATCAATAAAGTGTAAGTTTGTTTTTAATCTAAGATTGCACACCCAAATAATAAGATTATGGAATATTGTTCAGCAATATTTGCACTGCACTGCCACTGCCAGTAAAGCGCGTTCATTTTCATGCAGCAATAACGTATACTTGTAAGAAAGCATCAATAAATAATTAAATAATTATATATCATTATCAATGGGGAAGTGAAGCTTAAGCAGTTTTCGGCAAAATTAAAACATAATTAGGTAATTCTTCGAAATAACAGGTGGATGAAATTATAAAATCTTATTTTGTATTCGGAGTTTTACTCTGTATGGCATCGCTTCCGACCCCGATTTTACAGTTTGTGCTTTGGCTCTACAACCAGGGATTCCCACCTACTGTTACTATTGGCATACGTATGTGAATGTGATGACGCTGCGGTAAACGGACATTTGCTACCCGGACATTAGCTACCCGGACATTTGCTACCCAAACCCCAACCTAGGACATTTGCTACCCATGACCTAGGACATTTGCTACCCAAGGCCAAATCTAGGACATTTGCTACCCATGGCTAATGTAGAAATAAATTGCATAGACAATATTTATGAGTACACCACATGGCATCGTTAAAATAGTGTATTAATGGCATTATTGCTAATAATAGAAGCTAGTATAATTGTAGATGGTCGTTCAAAAATTATGTTTAAGTTATATAGATATTATCTTTACAAATAATTTTATAATTAAAATACCCTGCATATTAGGAATGATTGCCGTATAAATGTTAGAACCAGACAACAACAAGCCATTGCAGACTCGCTGAATGATATTTGAAAATATTATACATATATAATATGTTTACAATTAATTTTTCTAATTAATATATTCTGTATATAGAATTCAGCGTAAAATGTATAGAAAAATTCAGCGAACTGTAATTTTTTTTACATAGGTACAAAATGTATTTACGTGTGAGAATTGTTTTTTCTGACATAGTTATGGTAAAATGACAGTTTCTAGTTTCAAGGTTTACCAAGTATATTTACTTCTTAGGTTGCGTACTTACATTTAGACTCATATGGAGTTTTATTTATTTTAGTAGGATAAGGATTACGTTATAATTTTATTGTTACCGTTTTTTGTCTTTTAGTAATATTGTATCGTTTTTGCAATGGCTTGTCGTTGTCTGGCTCTAACATTTATACAGCAATCAGTTTCTATATGCAGGATATATTAATTAGACGAATTAATTGTAAAGATATTATATACATTATTTTTAAGTATCATTTTTGAACGACTTTCTACAATTATACATTTTTTTATTATTAAAAATAATAACATTAATAAACCATTTCAACGATGCAATGTGGTTTACTCATAAATATTGTCTATGCAATTTATTTCTGCATTAGCCATGGGTAGCAAATGTCCTAGGTTGGGGTTTGGGTAGCAAATGTCCGGGTAGCAAATGTCCGGGTAGCAAATGTCCGGGTAGCAAATGTCCGGGTAGCAAATGTCCTACAACCGACGCTGCGGTATGCACTGTGGAAGCTTCTTATAACTTCCGGGGGTTCCTAATAACTTCCAGGATCTTTTTAGCTAACTATCTTGATTGTGATTGGAAAGGTTTTTCTGGAAAAAAAGTTATAGAAGTTACCTACTTGCGAGTCTCCAGTAATAAATAAATGCAATGGTTGATGATGTAATGTAAGAAAATTAAGATTTAATCAAGGGTGCACGTATTATCAACATTCATTTGAGTAGGAACATATACCGTACAAAATATACTGGATCATCGGCTTGCCTACTTACAAAATTAAAGATAGTACTTACCTATCTACAAATTGCGAACATAAATTTTGATAATATTGCGTGTATCAAAATTCTAAATACATTTTAAAATATAAAAAAAATCTATACTTACAAATAATTTATTTCTGTTGTACGTGGCCCTAAAGGATCTAATTCCTAAACGGATTGTCACAATGTATGATAATTGAGCATACAAGTCTTTTCTTTAAATAGTTAAATACAAAAACAAACCTACAACTTCTATTGAATTTACAATTCAATGCATATTTCGAACTTGAAAGAATTATAAAGTTGAGCGGGCTGGGGCCAAATCGATTAGATCAATCAGTTAATTAATACTATTATTAATAGAATATTAAACAAAAATATATTCAGTCATACAGATACAAAAATATAGGTCTACGTGAGCGACCAGTTACATTTCATTTAGTCTCAACATAATTGATTAATGCTGCTTCGGTCAGAAATTGTGTTGCAGCCATTCAAGAGCGGAGCATTGTAATTGCTAAGCATTTTTCTCTTGGTCTTTCAATTTCAGTATTAAACTGTGGGAAATTTGGCAAAGGATCCAGGGTGCCAACGTTGTAACATATCCACAGTGACACTGTCACATTCTACATCTGTGACTTCCCATAGAAATCCAACGATACTTGGACTGGAAAAAGCAAAACAAAAAATACACAGTTTAAAGCTTACGAAATGTTCACGATTCTGAATTATAAACAGAAAGACAAACTTTTATAACTATAGTTACAAAAACCTAGTAACTGTGTTAATTGTGAGTAAGCTATCTCATCATCCAGCTATTTATTAATTTTTATTTATTTAATTATAAATAAATAGACTTTAATTTTTCTACAAGTTGCCACTTACCGATTTTGTATGCTTGAACTCTATAGCCGTTATAATCCTGATCAGCAAAAAGTGGGAGCAATATCACTGGAACTCCCTGATACGTTGCTTTAGTTAAACTATTTAAACGGGCATGAGATAATATGATGTCTTTCAGATTTTTGTGCCCTGAATATTTTTAGAAAATCCAGTTTAGAGTAATGTCGCTGTTGACAATTTGGTGTAGCATATTATGCATGTACCTAATTACTTCAGTTGAAAATTAGATTTCCACAAACAAATTGTAATTTGTAACGGATTTGAAAAATGCATTTACCCAAATTGTCATATTGAGGAAGCCACTTTGCAACTTCGAGGTTCTTTAGAGCATCTGTAGGCAGTTGGCCGTCCCATCGTCAAATATATTGCAGGTCAGGGAGCTTGCTCATCATGTCAAAAAACGTTCTTTTAAAATACTCGTGAATTTTGGACAGGTACATTGTTGAGCCAAAAGCGAAAGCGATGAGAACAGCACCATTCTTGGCGTTGCCCAAAACGTTTTTGAATTCCTTTTTGTAATGAAATTTAGCAAACAGATGTTTAAGAAAATTAGTACATAATACATTGTTTTTAAAGTACAAAAATTTTCAGTAAGGAGGTAGTATCTGCATTGATAACCCATACGATGCCAAATGCAAATCACATCAGAATAATATCGACTGTAAAGAACAAAAATGACCCATTTCCAATTTAAGGTAAAACCAAAAAGAGCGTTGTCTTAAAAACAAATTGAGAAATATGCGTGAAATCAAGTAAAATGTTAGTTTTTGAAAAGCGCAAAATTAGCTATTTAAATGCATGGAAGACATATTTCAATATTTTTGTAAAAATGGACATTGTTTTAAGATAAAAATGGATATGGGTCAATCTCTGGTCATCTCTGGTTCGATCCCCAGCTCTAGTAGGCTTGTCCTGGTTGGCTCTGTGTATTAAATTAGTACGGACCGGGCCGCAGATACTAGTATCTGTGCTCTCTATAGTCACCCATGGTTTGTGAATAGAGAAAGAGTGTTGTGGCGGTAAAACCGTTTCAAAGGGTTAGCTACGCCCCTGATAATCGGATCTGAAGCCGTCTGAGGACTAGTAAGACCGAAGAGCATTCCTGCCATTACCGTCACAACACTATTCGAATTCTGGGCTAAGTAGCTCTACTGACTAGTAGGTACTTTCTACTGAATAGTAGAACTACAGTACAGCCTGTCTCAAAGAATAATAATAAAAATAATAATAATAAATAACTAAATGCTTGGATTTTTGTTTATGAAAATTTTATAAGATTAGCGATTGTACTACTTGAACAATGAGACTGATTTTTATGCTATATTGGTCATACTACTATTACTACTGCATAATATACAGAATAGGCATGTGTAATGTACAAACCTGTTTATGACAATGTGAATTCCAGTGCAAGCCAATCGGTCCCTAACGAGCCCTTAAAAAAAATTGACCGAGGGTCCCTTTTTCTTGAAAAAACTACCTCAATTTGAGCCAGCCTGAGCCCGGAGGAGGGAAATCGTTCAACACCGTTCTTTTTATCTATTTTACCTCCTCCGGTCCAGCTTCCTTTTTTAAGGGAAAATTTTTTCCACCTCATTGAGCTTTTACCTCAATCTCCCCCAATCTGAGCCAACCCCTTAGGTACTGGAAGTAAATTGTACCTACCTACAAAAAATGTTCAATACTTATACTAATATGACTAATACTAATACTACTTGGCGTAACAATATAAAAATAAAAATAAATCAATAAATGCATAAATAATATATAATACACACAAACACCAAAGGACATTTTATTTTTAATTTTTTATTATTATTAGTTTTTTGTGTTTCTAGTTACAATTATTAATTAAAACTGTTGCGTCAAACAATTTGATAACTTTTAATGGAAAAAAGATTAAATTAATAATAACTTAAAATTAAAATTATTAATTAAAAATTAAACTTAACTTAATTCTGCATAATCTCACTCAATATTTACCAGCGGAATTAAAATAAAATAAAAATATTAAATATAATCTCAAATTGGACAATCGACAAAAAAGTAATATTCTGTATTATTCAACACTATAAATTTAAGTATTAACACATTATTCACTCTGGCTCATCCTCGTCAAGAAGTAGTTTTTTGTGTGACAATAATTTTTAATTGTTGCCTTTGCCTTTTTTTTGCTTTACACCTTGTTTCGGTCGTCGGGTCAAAGTGCAACTCACTCGACGGAAAATTCTGCAATTTACCCGACAGCCGACGATTTTCTGCAACCTACCTGATGCCCGAATTTTTACTTCTTGGCTGACATTTGTAGGCACTGAACTTTGCCAGGTGGTGTGTTGCTTCAAAAAATAATTTCAGGCAGTCACCACATTTTATTATTAAAAAATTAACAGTTACCTACTTTTATCAGCTCACTGCACTACACAAATAATCACCCTCTTTAATTATTGAAATACGATATGACACCCACTTTAGTCACAGTAGCACCAACCACCACTGTTGCCGTTGCAACACCACCAATTATATTTAAAATTAACGGTACAATTACATTTTAATCATGACGAAGTATTACCAAATTCACAGCGACAGCAGAACAGAAAGTATCAGCCTCTGCCTTTGCACTCCGCTGTGCCGTAGTGTCTATATTATTTAAATTATTATTTATTTATTATCATTTGAATAAGTTTCAGTATGCAGTATGCACTATGCATGCGTATGCACTACGCAGGCGGTGTATGCACTACGCAGACGTTGTATGCACTATGCAGGCAGTGCGAGCACTACGCAGGTGGTGTATGCACAGGAACTGCGAGATGTGTTGAGTCCTTCATGGCTTCATGTGTTTACTAACACAACACAAATTCCCAAGTATAGGAATTTGTAAATGACTAAAACGTAAGCCTGTTATTTTGTAAATTATTTTAAATAACAAGCCACTTCAACTATGAACTAGGGTAATTAATTCAATGAGTAAAAATTACAATTAGTGGAATTTAATACTATCACATAAATGTGAGATGTGCTCTATTTAAGTAATTTTAGTCTTATGTATTTGATGTTTCTACAACAGGACATACTTTTTATATGAATAGCGTTATTTCATCTGGCCTCATCAGATAACACTGATAGGACACAATTTGAAGGTAATAGTAATGTTAACACTTAGTAGTTAGCGTGAACACCGACTTGTAAACCTACGGAATTGCAACGCCGTAATTAATTACAATAGGTTGTGCACTAGACTAATTGCATCACTAAATAGCTAAAGCTTCAACACTGTTGCTGTGTATACTTAATCGGTTTAATAAAGTTATTCATGCACTAAATTAGGTGTATAAGTGCGTGTTTAGTGTCTGGCCCGTCAACCTGATTGTTACACAATTGCCATTTGTGTAATAAAACCGTAATACACCAAACAGGTTGCTGCACCAAGTAGATTCTGCGTGTTATCCGCGGATAAGCCTATTTAATTTGTGCATAAATCTAATAAAAATAACTGGTTTGTGCACCCTCCGTATTTGTGAACAAAAGTTGTTTATGCGGCAAATTAGGTGGCACTAAGTAGGTGGTGCATTAAATTAGGGGAAGTACGAAATAGCTCGTGCACTAAATAAGGTTTGACACCACGGAGCTAACGTATCACAATAGCGGTTTTTGCACTAAAAAAATTGCAGCACTAAGTAGCTTGTGCACCAATTTAACTAATGTTCCTTATTAATGTGTTCACTAATGAAGTAAGTGCACAAAACAAGTTACTGTGACAGTTATCTCATGCATTTAACTAGTGGTGCTACTTTGTCAGTTTAGTGTTTATATCCAGAAGGAGTTTACCTTTCATTTGGTGCTCCGTCTTTGAGGAGGTATGCAAATATTTGTAAAGACCCTCACTAGGAAAACCATAACCTTAGAAGTAGAGCCCTCCGATACCATCGACAACGTGAAGGCTAAGATCTAGGATAAAGAAGGGAACCCCCCAGATCAGCAGCGATTCATCTTCGCCGGGAAGCAACTCGAAGACGGCCGAACTCTTTCGGATTACAACATCCAGAAAGAGTCGACTCTTCATCTGGTGCTCCGTCTCCGTGGTGTTCACACTCTACAGTCATTATCATTTTTTCAGTTTCAGTATGAAGTATGCGCCTTTGGATGCAATATATGTATGCAACTTGCAACATTCAAATGCACCAACAATGCCTAAAAAATAAAATATTGAATTTGACATTTTTAAATTTTTTAATACCGCAATTCTGTAGCTATTAAGCCATTAACACCAAATTTGTTAACAATGACACATTAACTTTATTTCAAAATGCAAACGATAATAATTAAAATTGCGCAGATAAAAATAAACATGATTAGTAAATAATTGTTGATTATTTCAAATTCCACGTTTAATTGTATTTTATGAAAAATGAAAAGGTTTTAGTGTTAGTGTGTGGGCTTTGATGTTTGCTAAAGCTTTAGCTTTAGCAACTTTGGCGGTAGTATAATTAATGGTGGGAATTCGTGATTAAACGTTCGCCCAAAATGCGAATTTTTAATATTTAAAATAATTTAAATTACATGCTGCTCAAACAACTAAATAATACCCACAGTAATTAATACATGTGTCAAATGTAACAACATCCAGAAAGAGTCGACTCTTCATCTGGTGCTCCGTCTCCGTGGTGAGGTGTAAAGTAGAGTTTAGTAAAGACTCACATTTATCGACATTTAATTATTGCAATTTTTATCCCGCTCGGGCTCAGTTTCACCAAAAACAGTTATTTTAATTTTCTTGTAATTAAATTCAAGAGAAGTTTTATAGTTGAAATTACAAATTTTATTCTCAAGCTCATAATAAATCAACCTAACTTCATGTATATATAAAGATACAGTACATACATTACTACTGTAGCACAGTAGCCATCAGCCAGAAAACTTATACTTAATTCACTGTGCCACCACTGACACCGACACCTGACACCGTCCCCGTCATTGCCGCCACAGTCCGCCACACCACAACACAGGGTATAGGTATCAGCAGTATATTAATTCAGAAAACTTATACCTAATTCACTGTGACACCACTGACACCGACACCTGACACCGTCCCCGCCACTGCCGCCACAGTCCGCCACACCACAACACAGGGTATAGGTATCAGTATATTAATTAATTAATTAACTAATATTAAACAAATATTACTATTACTATTATTACTAGTAATCATCACTCACTCGTACCGCTGACTATTACTTTTATCTTATATCCCGTGTCAGAATAGTGCCAGCTACGGTGTCGGTGTGTGATTAGTGTGATTCATATATTATTACTATCGTATACAATAATACAATATATTTATATTTAATCATACTTTTACATTACACAGTATCTCTGATATTTTTTTATGACAGTATGAGTCCAAAACAACCTTTACGACATATCGGTCACTCTTACACTTTTGGGCTCAAATACCCCACTACGGATATCAAATTTCAGGACTCTAAAAGCTCTATGAGCTTTTTGTGCTTTTTGAGCATCGACGAGCTTCGAGAAAAAAAAATGAGCCCGCGCGTGCCTGCTATGTTTTCGATTTTACTGACCGGAGCTTCGGTCAGTGCGATCGGTCCTACCGGTCACCGGCTCCGTGTCTTACACTAGTGAATTCCAGCAGCCGATCAGCCGATCCCCTTCCAACTGCAAATGCTTTAAACTACAATGCGGCCTGTCTGATGTTAAACGCACCCATAGGAACATTAAAGAAGACCAATATATACGATTTAAATGGAAACGAATTCTAACACGAATAAATAATTGTGACAGTATTATTGTCAACAAAAACATAAAAGGCAAAACCTAAGATTAGTTTTTGAAAAAGAAACATATTATTCCAGCTACTACTAAACATAGTTTTAAAAACTGTTAATGTTGTTGACACTTTGATGAGAAAATATTTCTCCTCCAATTAAACTCACAAGGAAAGCAACATCTAAAAACCCCACAACTTTATGAACTGCGTACTTAATGTTAATTAATAGTTAAATATTATTAAAAAACCTGCCCAGAATGAGGAGATCCGTACCATTACAAGTTGAACAATACCATATTCTGCTAAAGTATTTAAACTCGGCGGTTTCTTGCAGTATTTTGTATGTAATTTATGAAACGCTCTCTGAATATTATACGCATGCGTAGTCCTATTTTGTCCTGTTTGGCAGCTGTGAACGTGCACATACGAAAGCTTGGTCTCATTTGAGGACTGGTATGTATACGCTAATAAATAAGCCTAGTCCCATCCGGTCCCAATTGTCTTTTTACATGACTTGTATGCATAATAAGACAAATATGACTGAAATTTGAAAATAAGCCTTTTTCGCATGTTTCGTCCTGTCCCATTTGGTCCCATTCGGTCCCTTGTTTAGGTGGACCCGTACTTTGTATTTAACTGCGCAGTCTAACTCTTCCAATAATTATAACTGCAAACTTTACTTACCGGACTTGGCAAATGCAATTATTGGAATTGGAAATCAATAATGTTTAATAGGGCATAGTACTGCATAGGTAAAATAAATACATAAATTTTTACTTCAATAATGGAGGGAGAGGGGGGGAACGATACCTTTTGCCCCCCTATTGATTTTATGGGGACGCACGCTGCCCTTTCCCCTGCCCCTGTGGTTCTGACGCGCCAGTGCTTGTATATGGGCATTTTGTGAGTGAAGCAATGAGGAAAAATGAAGAAGTCTGAAGCCATTGCTATAATGTTTATCTCCATAATAACGATGTGATATGCTATAAAACACACCTGAGATGCCATGGCTGCCAGTGCTGATCATACGTAATACTATACTATAACTATATAATAATGTGTGTAGGTGCTCAATGTATATGAAGTGAGCGGCGATTTGTATTTTTGTGACAGATCACAACGGGTTCATATAGTATGTAAAAAGAGAGGAATGAACAGAGTTGCAGCGTATTTCACGAGTGGGAGGCGACGTGCTCATTAGATTAGAACGATTAGAACCATATTGGAAGCATAGAGGATTTAATGGACATGCAAATACAAACTTCAAAATGCCGTGGAGATGCCGATGCCGTGGAGACAAACAGCTGGCAGTTTGAAACCCTTGCCTACGATTCCCAAACTTAGTCCACTTGTTGCTATAATTAAAGTCCATACTTCCATTAGCCAGACTCTCAGGATAATGACTGCTTATCACTCGTCATGGGACATGAACAACATATTTTTTTACAATCACAATAGCACCACCAACCAGTACTTTTAGAGTCAAAATACACTATCTACAAAAACAATGTAAATATCATATTACTAGTAGGGAGCTTCCAGAAATTATGGGGTACATTTTGAATTTTAGGAGGTGGGGGGAGGCTAGTTGTTCAAGTTACCTAGGCTTTTACATGGGCGTACATGCCAAAAAAAAATAGGAGTAGGAGTTCAACATATTCTGATTTTTGTACTATGTAAATTTTGCAAATGTGAATATAGAACATTTTGCACTTTTGAAAAAAGTTACTCATAGAATATTTTTCAATTTTGTAAACATGTAAATAGAACATTTTGCACTTTCAAAAAACAAATGAAATACTCTGCAATTAAAAAAAAAACACGTACATAGAATATTCTGCACTTTCAAAAATACGCGTAAACGGAATATGACGCACTTTTAAAAAACATGTAAATAAAACATTTTAAACCTATTATTAACATTTAACTAACATTTTACGCCAACTATTTTATTTTATTATTACCGTTCTACTCAGATAGTTCATTTTAATTTTATTTTTTACACTGGATACGGATCATTTTGTTTCTTCACTCAAGACATATTATGTAATATTACTACTAGAGTTCTATGTCATGTATATTTGGTGATATTTGATTCATTGTGTTGCTCTTATATTTAGGAAACTTGTCTCGCTCTTTTCCACTGACACGGACTGGGTGGACGTACCTATGCTATGCCGGTGCCTACATTCCATTATATTAATAGAAGTTGGAAAGACTCAGTGTAAAATAATGTTAGCTACATAATATAAATATATGAGTACACACAGTGTGCGGAACTTTGTTAAGTAACTTCATAAATTTTTATATTTCACCAGTTTTATTCACAGAAAATTATATGATAGATTACATTTTTCAATACAGACCAAGTGAGAATTATTATTGATATCGTCTGTGAAGAACCAAAATGACCCGTATCTATTTATAGCTAAACTCAATATCCACTATCTACAAAAATATTTGAACATGTCTTGAAAGTATTTAAATAAAACATTTTGCACTTTCAAAAAAACATGTAAATAGAACAGTTTACACTTTTCAAAAACATGTAAATAAAAAATTTTACACTTTTCAAAAACATGTAAATAGAACATTTTACACTTTTCAAAAACATGTAAATAGAAAATTTTACACTTTTCAAAAACATGTAAATAGAACATTTTACACTTTTCAAAAACATGTAAATAGAACATTTTACAATTTTCAAAAACATGTAAATAGAACATTTTACACTTTTCAAAAACATGTAAATAGAAAATTCTACACTTTTCAGAAACATGTAAATAGAACATTTTAAACTTTTCAAAAACATGTAAATAGAACATTTTACACTTTTCAAAAACATGTATATTGAGCAATTTACACTTTTCAAAAACTCCTAATTACCATTTTACTCATGTTTTCTACGGATATTTTGTTTTTATCACGTAGCACATTTTGATTGTAGTTTAAATTATGTATGGGTCATTTTGGTTCTTTACAGACGATAAAATACTCTCAAATAAGTTTGTAACAGAATAAATATTATCCACATTTTAGTGACCCCCAATCAAGTCAAATATCATTTTACAAAAACTGACTAAAAAAAATGTGTCAACAGAAATAAATCAGGCGAAGCAAAACAGTATCATTAGTTTGGCCGGAAATGAGAGTAATTTATAGTAGAAAAGAATATACATATAATTAGTTGTCACATAGTAAATTAAAACATGAGAATAATACCACATTTTAAACATTGTATAGACCTGTTTCAAAGGTACGGGTGAAACAGATACCTAAATTATATTGTGTTTCTTGGTTTCATTTGAAATGTCGGAGCTGAAACATACTTTGGAGGTACGTTATTTGAACGTCACTCTCTTTTTTTGTCTTTCGAGAAGCAGTAGAGTTTTTGAGGCCTTTGACTGATTCAGCTGGTACTAATCCAGAACTGGATCCGGCTCCAGTCCTAGCCCCAGTCCCAGTCCCGGGTCTAGGTCCAGATTTGGATTTAGTTTTGGATCTGGATACCGATGGCGATGGCTCCTGCTGTTTTCCCTTTCTTGGTTTTAGGATCGAACTCAAACTCCCTATCCCAACCACTTTCATTATATCGGATCCAGTAGTATATTTTCGAAATCTATTTCTAATCGATTTGGCAATAGTCTTTCCCTCTGCTGTATTATTCCAGGTCTTTTCATAGTAGCGGGCAGGAGCTCTCTTCTTCTTCTCCTCCTTCTTCTGAAATGTAAACTAAAGTAAAACAACTTCCTTTAATTTTAATAATGAATCAACTCTTATAAAATGTAGCACAGATTTCTATACAATTCCACCTTTGACACGACGACACCCATTTTCTAATTTGAAAATATTTTCGAAGATTTGTGTGAATTGTTGACAAATTGGGGTGACTTGTCTAGTTAAATTTCTTCTACGGTCACAGAAACTATAATGTATGTGTTTATTTTTAGAATTGTAAAGAAAGTATTATTATAGAAACTATAATTTTGAATTTTAGTTGTAGACGTTGTAGTTGTAGTTGTAGTAGAGAGCGATATTTTTTTGTTAGTTGACTCCATCAAGTCCTCTCAGAGAATGATAAAAATTAATCTCTGAGCCTGAGCTTATAAATAAAAAAAATTCCCATTTAAAATATTACATGTACGTTACAAGAATATTGTTTTTCCTTCTAAATGATAAAATGAAAGAAGGTGTCATTAATGAGTTAATATTAACTTTTTTGTGTCATACCCAGTCAATTACTTATATATACAGGAATTCTCCATCTCCAAATCTCTACTCTCTCTCATATTGCTTAAAGGCGGAAATTGGGATTTTTTTCAGAATTGTATAGACCCAAAATGAAGACAGTTCAGGTTTAATGTAGTGGGATGAAAACAAAACTTGTGAAAAAGCAACTTGTAATAATATTTATTAGCACCTCTGCTTACTTGATCTATTTATCATCTTCAACTCTCTCTCTGACGCCTCAAGCTCCAATAAGAGCAAAATTCTATATATTTAAAAATATTACACGCTTTATTACGTTTTAATATCCTCATTTCTTACATCATTTTTCTAATATATTATCTAAGCGTATTTGATTTTAGCGTGGGCAAAAAAGTAATTTCTATTTTCAATAAAATAAAATCGATGAATGTTTTTTACCTATGTATATAGAATCAAAGAGAGAAAATTAGAAGATGAAAAAAAATGATTCAAAATGAAAAAATATTTTTCTACATTTTTTTCAAAATATATGTTCAGGATAGGTACTCCAGTGTCACACGTCACACTGGCAGAGTGTGTGTGTGTGTATGTCTGTTTGTATGCGTGTGTGGTAGGTTTTTTTGAGTAGGCGTACATACGGAATTTAAATTTTGCAAATCAGTCAAACAACACTCGCAGCATTTTCAGCAGTGTAAGACACGGAGCCGGTGACCGGTAGGACCGATCGCACTGACCGAAGCTCCGGTCAGTAAAATCGAAAACATAGCAGGCACGCGCGGGCTCATTTTTTTTTCTCGAAGCTTGTCGATGCTCAAAAAGCACAAAAAGCTCATAGAGCTTTTAGAGTCCTGAAATTTGATATCCGTAGTGGGGTATTTGAGCCCAAAAGTGTAAGAGTGACCGATATGTCGTAAAGGTTGTTTTGGACTCATACTGTCATAAAAAAAATATCAGAGATACTGTGTCATGTAAAATTATGATGAAATATAAATATATTGTATTATTGTATACGATAGTAATAATATATGAATCACACTAATCACACACCGACACCGTAGCTGGCACTATTCTGACACGGGATATAAGATAAAAGTAATAGTCAGCGGTACGAGTGAGTGATGATTACTAGTAATAATAGTAATAGTAATATTTGTTTAATATTAGTTAATTAATTAATTAATATACTGATACCTATACCCTGTATTGTGGTGTGGCGGACTGTGGCGGCAGTGGCGGGAACGGTGTCAGGTGTCGGTGTCAGTGGTGTCACAGTGAATTAAGTATACGTTTTCTGGCTGATGGCTACTGTGCTACAGTAGTAATGTATGTACTGTATCTTTATATATACATGAAGTTAGGTTGATTTATTATGGGCTTGAGAATAAAATTTGTAATTTTAACTATATATCTTCTCTTGAATTTAATTACAAGAAAATTAAAATAACTGTTTTTGTTGAAACTGAGCCCGAGCGGGATAAAAATTGCAATAATTAAATTTCGATAAATGTGAGTCTTTACTAAACTCTACTCTACACCTCACCACGGAGACGGAGCACCAGATGAAGAGTCGACTCTTTCTGGATGTTGTTACATTTGACACATGCATTAATTACTGTGGGTATTATTTAGTTGTTTGAGCAGCATGTAATTTAAATTATTTTAAATATTAAAAATTCGCATTTTAGGCGAACGTTTAATCACGAATTCCCACCATTAATTAAACCACCGCCAAAGTTGCTAAAGCTAAAGCTTGAGCAAACACCAAAGCCCACACACTAACACTAAAACCTTTTCATTTTTCATAAAATACAATTAAACGTTGAATTTAAATTAATCAACAATTATTTACTAATCATGTTTATTTTTATCTGCGCAATTTTAATTATTTTAAATCGTTTGCATTTTTAAATAAAGTTAATGTGTCATTGTTAACAAATTTGGTGTTAATGGCTTAATAGCTACAAAATTGCGGTATTAAAAAATTTAAAAATGTCAAATTCAATATTTTATTTTTTAAGCATTGTTTGTGCATTTGAATGTTGCAAGTTGCATACATATATTGCATGCAAAGGCGCATACTTCATACTGAAACCGAAAAAATGATAATGACTGTGGAGTGTGAACACCACGGAGACGGAGCACTAGATGAAGAGTCGACTCTTTCTGGATGTTGTAATCTGAAAGAGTTCGGCCGTCTTCGAGTTGCTTCCCGGCGAAGATGAATCGCTGCTGATCTGGGGGGATCCCTTTTATCCTAGATCTTAGCCTTCACGTTGTCGATGGTATCGGAGGGCTCTACTTTTAAGGTTATGGTTTTCCCAGTGAGGGTCTTTACAAATATTTGCATAACTTCTCAAAGACGGAGCACCAAATGAAAGGTGAACTCCTTCTGGATATAAACACTAAACTGACAAAGTAGCACCACTAGTTAAATGCATCAGATAACTGTCACAGTAACTTGTTTTGTGCACTTACGTCATTAGTGAACACATTAATAAGGAACATTAGTTAAATTGGTGCACAAGCTACTTAGTGCTGCAATTTTTTTAGTGCAAAAACCGCTATTGTGATACGTAAGCTCCGTGGTGTCAAACCTTATTTAGTGCACGAGCTATTTCGTACTTCCCCTAATTTAATGCACCACCTACTTAGTGCCACCTAATTTGCCGCATAAACAACTTTTGTTCACAAATACGGAGGGTGCACAAACTAGTTATTTTTATTAGATTTATGCACAAATTAAATAGGCTTATCCGCAGATAACACGCAGAATCTACTTGGTGCAGCAACTTGTTTGGTGTATTACGGTTTTATTAAACAAATGGCAATTGTGTAACATTGTGGTTGACGGGCCAGACACTAAACACGCACTTATACACCTAATTTAGTGCATGAATAACTTTATTTAACCGATTACGTATACACAGCAACAGTGTTGAAGCTTTAGCTATTAAGTGATGCAATTAGTCTAGTGCACAACCTATTGTAATTAATTACGGCGTTGCAATTCCGTAGGTTTACAAGTTGGTGTTCACGCTAACTACTAAGTGTTAACATTACTATTACCTTCAAATTGTCTCCTATCAGTGTTATCTGATGAGGCCAGATGAAATGACGCTATTCATATAAATAGTATGTCCCGTTGTAGAAACATCAAATACAAGACTAAAATTACTTAAAATAGAGCACATCTCACATTTATGTGATAGTATTAAATTCCACTAATTGTGATTTTTACTCATTGAATTAGTTACCCCAGTTTATAGTTGAAGTGGCTTGTTATTTAAAATAATTTACAAAATAACAGGCTTACGTTTTAGTCATTTACAAATTATTTAATAATTACAGTTTGCAATTGTATATTGTTGGTGTTGCAGCATGCTTTACCATATTTATTATTTGCATTTTTAGGTATTATAGAAAATTTGGCATCTCAAAGTGTAATGCCTTATTACACCAAATAAATATTATATAAACAATTTAGTGTTGATAATGTGGTAGCCAAGCTATAATTGTGTTTAGGAATTTAATAATTTTATCTTCAATTTATTTTTGTATTTGTAAACATAGTGCTGTAGCAAAGTGCATAGTACTGCTACTCTTGTATTTTGAATAAAATGCCTGCATGGTGCGCACACTGCTAGCATATAGATCAAACACCGCCTTCAAAGTGCATTGAGAAGATCATGGACTGTAATGCACACATCAATGGAAAAAATATAGCGTATGGAACATCATTTAAACATTTTTACTATATCTTTATTATATGTCATTTGCATGTGAAACAAAATATGTATTTTTTGGACATATAAGCGCTATATAGAGCCTATATAGGGTGGTTATTTAATAATAAAATGTGGTGACTGCCTGAAATTATTTTTTTAAGCAACACACCACCTGGCAAAGTTTAGTGCCTACAAATGTCAGCCAAGAAGTAAAAATGCGGGCGTCAGGTAGGTTGCAGAAAATCGTCGGCTGTCGGGTAAATTGCAGAATTTTCCGTCGAGTGAGTTGCACTTTAACCCGACGACCGAAACAAGGTGTAAAGCAAAAAAAAGGCAAAGGCAACAATTAAAAATTATTGTCACACAAAAAACTACTTCTTGACAAGGATGAGCCAGAGTAAATAATGTGTTAATACTTAAATTTATAGTGTTGAATATTACAGAATATTACTTTTTTGTCGATTGTCCAATTTACGATTATATTTATTATTTTTATTTTATTTTAATTCCGCTGGTAAATATTGAGTGAGATTATGCAGAATTAAGTTAAGTTTAATTTTTAATTAATAATTTTAATTTTAAGTTATTATTAATTTAATCTTTTTTTCCATTAAAAGTTATCAAATTGTTTGACGCAACAGTTTTTAGAAACACAAAAAACTAATAATAATAAAAAATTAAAAATAAAATGTCCTTTGGTGTTTGTGTGTATTATATGTTATTTATGCATTTATTGATTTATTTTCATTTTTATGGTGTTACGCCAAGTAGTATTAGTATTAGTCATATTAGTATAAGTATTGAACATTTTTTGTAGGTAGGTACAATTTACTTCCAGTACCTAGGGGGTTGGCTCAGATTGGGGGAGATTGAGGTAAAAGCTCAATGAGGTGGAAAAAATTTTTCCTCAAAAAAAGGAGCGGGACCGGAGGAGGTAAAATAGATAAAAAGAACGGTGTTGAACGATTTCCCTCCTCCGGGCTCAGGCTGGCTCAAATTGAGGTAGTTTTTTTAAGAAAAAGGGACCCTCGGTCAATTTTTTTTAAGGGCTCGTTAGGGACCGATTGGCTTGCACTGATTTTCAGCCATTATTAGAATACAAAATCAAAGGGAAGCTCCTTTCAGAAATAGAATTAATTGCTAAAATAAAAAAAAAAAGCAAAAAAAATTTCAATTTTACCCCACAAATATTAAACTTAAATGAAATCATAAATACCATTCCCATTTCCATTTCCTGTTATGACTGCATAATTTTATTCGATTTCAAAGTCATTATTTGTTCATTCACATTTTTTCTCTTGTATTTATCAAATTACCATTTTGAGTTGAGATATGTTTCGGCTTGTGTGCATATATCACGTCGTTTTAGTTACCTGCCGCCCCTAACAACCCGCACCAGCTGTATGTGTAGAATGATGCTTCCAAATCTCCCTGTAGTGAAATGTTTCCGTACAACTTTTACTTACTTACGTGGGTAGGCAGGTATATAGTTTCGGAAGGAAATATTTCTAACTTTGATGAAAATCCAAATCCAAAAAAAAAGTTGATCCAATCTTAATCGAAGGTAAAAGGTGAAGAGTACTTACCTATAGGCACTAAGAATAAAGACAAAAATCAGGGGAATATCGACGCAAAATAAATTAGAAACATGGTTTAACCGGTACCAATACCGATACAAATGCTACTGTACACTGTGCAGAGCCAGAGACAGGCTGTTATTTTAATTACGATGATAATGATAAGAATCAATGTCTCGGATGCTCTAATTAAAATCATGTGTGTGTGGTGGTGATATTGCTTCGTCTTCCAGGCTTCACGTATTTTTCGCAAAGTCTTGGGCCTTCGGAAAGTTTAAATGTGAAAACTAAAAAAAGGAAGAAATTTTTGCTTATAAATACTTTGGCTTGGGCGAAGGTATCGGTATTTCTACTCGTGACTGGTCAATGAAATAATTATAGCAAATTCTTGCATGTTCATTATGTGGGCAGACAATCTACTATCTACAATAAGTACAACAAATTATTAAAAGCAATTCTGTCTTAGTCCAACGTTCTTTTGAAAGCTAAAAATTGCAATTTTTTGCGTACTTGGAAAATATGCACACAGAATGTTTTGCACTTTTTAAAAACACGTGAATTAATATTTCTGGCAAAAACGTGTTAATAGAATATTTTACTTTGCACCTTTCTAAAACATATATTTACAACATTTTGAACTTGTCAAAAGGCTTTTAAATAAAATTTTTGCACTTTTTAAAAACACGTAAATAAAATATTTTGCACCTTTTTAAACAGTAACCAGAACATTTTGAGCTTGTCAAAAAGCTTCCAAGTATTGCATTTTTTAAAGACATGTAAATAAAATATTTTGCACCTTCGAAAAACATGGAAATACACCATTTTACACATTTTAAAAACATGCAATTAGAACATTTTAAACTTTTTAAAAACTCTATTTCATTGAGTGTTCTACAGTATTGAAATAGCTCCAGTAAGTGCATGAGTAATATCGTCAGTGAAGAACCAAAATGACCCATATCCATTTATAGCTGAAAACAATATAAACTATTTACGAAAATATTTAAACATGTCTTGAAAGCATTTAAATTGAATATTTTGCACTGTTCAAAAACATGTTAATACAACATTTTGCACGTTTTTAAAAACATGGAATTAGAACATTTTGAAGTTTTTGAAAACATGTAAAAAGAACATTTTACACTTTTTAAAAACATGTAAATAGAACATTTTGCACTTTTTAAAACCTCCTAATTAACATTTGATGCTCGCTTATTATTTGCTCGCTTATCAATGACATATCTCATTTTGATTCTATCTGAAATTGGATATGGGTCATTTTGGTTCTTCACTGACGATATGTAGTAACTACGACTACAACTTTGTCATTTATACATCGTCGACGAAGAATTAAATCTAACTATCTTCTTTTGGTGCTTAAAGCGAAACTAACTATTACCATTATTCACTAAAAGTGAATCTGACTATCTTCAATTTTCACAAAATACCATTAAAAGGAGGCGAAAAAAACTATAATTTGTAGTAATGCAGCATGTTATGAGGTAGAAGTAATCGTTTAGGGGTCGTCCATAAATAACGTCACAAAAGTTATTGCTCTCTTAAAAAACATCTACTTCCTTTATCAGTGCTTAGCTATCACAAAACGTGCCATAAAAACCATAGAAGACCCACACACGCTCAACGTGACATCAATCATGGACAACCCATAATGAATATTTTAGTTTTAAAATTTCTAACCATTGCTTTTATTATTAGTTATTGATAATCTGAATCACTGTGTCAACGTTTTACAGACTAAACACAGCATTTAGAAAATAGGTCAAATTTTTTACGAATTACCTTGACGTAAATTACTTTTTTTTCCTGCCCTTACTTTTTTTTAATAGGAAAATAAAACCGAAAATTAGAAACTACTCGAAATGATGAGTTCACATCCCAACATCGGCTCAGCCAGAATGTACGACGAGTACATGGAGCACAAGAAGGAAATGTTACAACATGAACAGGACAGTGGTAACAGTGCGGATGGGAACGGCGAAAAGAAAAAGTGCGACTCACACTTACTAACTCGCTCCAAAGGCTACTCAGACCTCTACCACACGTATCTGCTGCAGAGTGAACCTATGGCAAATAAAATCGAAAAATACTCATCGAATCCCGGTCCCTGTCCTGGGCCTGGAGAATTATTTCTCATTTACATTATTATCTCACACATGACATAAATTTTGTTGGGCAAATTAAAGCTGTCTAATTTTAGTATGTAGACTATATGTAGATGTTTTATTTAAATTTTTTAGCATTGAATAGTACGGGATTAATCACATGAATCAAAATAGTTAATATCATTTTGTTTAATTTTTATAATTTAGTACAAAATTGTTATTTAATTTGTTAAAATAATAGCTGAATCAAATTTTAATATTTGTCGCAATGCTAAATGTACAAAATGCAAAATAACAAATCTATTGACACACTATTAACACATTTAAATTAAGTAATTTGTGTCAGTAATAATAAAAATAGGAAACTATTTAGGTTTAGCTGTTTCTTTTTTAAATGTAACAAAATATTTTATTTGGTATGTTGTACAAATTAGATTGTCAATTAAAGTTGACAGCAATAATATGTTAAAAGTATAAATAATAAAATCGTTATTGTTATTTGTAATGTTTAGAAAATCGTTCGCATTTTATTTTAAAGAATTTTCGCCGTGAGCATTAACATAACAGGATGAAAAACGTGAAAACTTTTCCTTGTTATTGATTTTATGTTTTTGGTAGTTTGGATGTCATATGTCATCAGTAACTGTAAATAAACATATTTATCCCTCTAGTAACGTCATTTGTAAACGATCCCTCATTACTTTTAAGGAGGCATTTATTGATTGAGCGAGAGTCGAGTGAATGTCAGTGAGTAAATAAAAGAGAAAGGCTTCTCCTCTACACTCTTTGCTTTACAGTTCTACGGCTACTCATTCACATCATTCGTGATTTTCTTATTGTTAGTTCATAGTTTGTTTTCGTACCACACCATTGCAGTTCCATCTTAAGGCTCAAACCAAAGCACAGTTGACAGTCAGTGCTTTTTAAATCCAGTGCTCACTTATTTTATTAAATCTCTTTTTTCATTCCGTCATAGTAAAACCAGAAATTGTCTTTTATTGTGCAGTGCAGTGAATTGTGAATTATTTTTTTTGTGCTTTTTGGCATGGCATTGCATACATTAAGATTCAAGTTTGAATTTGAAAAACCTTGAGATGGCTTGTTTAGCACTTTCAAAAAGTTGTAAATATTAAATTTTAGAATTCGATTTGTTCTGTAGATAAATCTGCTTTTTGAACATAAATCATGGTTCCAAGTATTTTACATGTTAGTTTTCAATTTCTTAAAAAAGAGAATTTTGTTGTTAAGCTGTCAACAATTATATATTTAATTTTTTTAAATTTTCTTTTAGATGTAAATTAGGTGATTTGCACGTTTTTAAAAACTATCACGGACTAATTTTAAAAAATTGGACTTTACAAAATTTAAAATATTTCATTAGCTTCTAAAAAGCTAAAAATAGAGCATTTTAATTTTAATACGATAACGCATTGTAGCACAGTAGCATCCAAGGTTAACATAGCTATTTTAATATTGCAAAAACTTGTGTTTTGGTTTTGTACTTAAAAATAAAAATTTGTATTATTGTTATTGTGACTAGTTACTACGTTGCACCTTTGTGGCTTCTATTTATTCTCATTTTTAAAGCACAACAACAACAACATTACAATTTTTAAATAAACAAGATTTTGATATAATTACTACTGTCCAATACGATTCATGAAAATTGAGAATTTTTCAACATAAAAATAAATGTTTTGCTTCTTTGTCCAAAATCCTCATAAAATTTCAAGGTGTTTTTTAAGACCATTAGAAACATGGCGTGACGTACTATGTACATACAGGTCTATACACTATATATAATTTCTTTTGCTTCAAGCCTAATATAAAAATAAGGTATCAACACACCATGTATGTGTACGTGAGTATATAATAATTATAGGTAATTGGCCTTTGGTGTGTATGCAGAGCCTATGTAATTATTTCGTAATAATTCAAATACTTTTCATACACTGCACCTTGATCTTTATACTTTTTATTTTCTTTCTTGCACAATTATGAATTATAAGACAAATCACTAGTGAAGAATCAAAACAAACATTTAATTTTCGGACGTAAAAATTGCATAACCCACCTGCAAAACTTGTAAATATTAAAAAAAAACTACCTAAACAGCCTGTTTTACACTTTTTAAACACGTTAACAGAGAGCAATGTACACTTTAAAAAAAAATTATTTAATAAGACTATAAAATATTTTAAAACAAGCCAATAAAAATATTTGCACTTTAAAAAAAAACTTTTACATTTCCCCAAAAACATGTAAATTTATCAAACGTTTTGTACTAAACAAAAAAGTAAATAAAATAATTTGCAATTTAAAAAAAGTCTGAGAGCCTAGATCATTTCGCACTTTCTTAAACATTCAAATATAACATTTTTCACTTTTCAAAAAATCCAAGCAAAATGTTGTGCATTTTTCCAATACAACAAATTCAAACAATTTCATGTTTCTCAATACTTGGAAACAAGATATTTTGCACTTTTCAAAAATATAATAATAACATATTTTGCACTTTCGTAAAAACAGGTACATAAAATAAAATCGAGTTTTTCCAGAACTTTTTACATAAAACATTTTGCTCCTTTAATCTTACTGTTTGTTTTAATTGCCATATTTTATTTTTTGCATAAATTACAAATGGCTTGTTTTGATTCTACACTCACGATTAATTCTACTGTTCAATTACAGCCTTTAGTATTGTGTCATTACCTACTGAAGTACTTAAAAGCATATACCTGTATATATATGTATTGATAAACTACAATAAAGTACGTGAGAACGACTCCAATTACCCGCAAGTATCATTATAAATATCGTCTGTGAAGAACCAAAATGACCCATATCCAATTGTACTTACAATCAAAATGAGCTATGCCATCAAAACAAAATGAGAAAAATGCGTAAAATGTTAATTAAAAATTTTTAAGAAGCGTAAATTTTTCTATGTAACTGTTTTTGAAAAGGTGCAAAAATGTCTAATTCCATGTTTATGAAAAGTTGCAAAATTTACCTATTCAATGTTTTTGAAAAGGTGCAAAAAGTTCTAATTCTATGTTATGAAAAAGAGCAAAATGTTCTATTTACATGGTCTCAAGACATACTTGAATATTTTTGTAGATAGTGGATATTGTTTTTAGCTCCAAATGGATATGGGTGATTTTGGTTCTTCATAGGCAATATATCAAGTTGGAAACGGAAAAATATTCTTTTGTGAGAGAGTAAACTTTTATCTGGATCTGAACGTAATGCTTGAGTAAATTCTGGCTATATAAAATGAATAATTTTGAAAGAAAAGCAAAAAGAGGCGCTTGCCATTCATTCAGTGCATTTTTCAATTTTTGATCCAAAATACCAGTCCTTCCACTTGGAATTCAATAGAATCTTGATCATGTTACAACTTCCATCTTAAGACATGTCATCAATACTCTTACGATTTGTTTTCAAAGAAATTTGTGTAAAGGCCGTAAAGGGCCGGATCCGGATAATACGGCCAGCGCATAGGCAGTTGCCGCTGCGTAAACGAAAAATATGTGATAAAAAATTTGAATCTTTTCTAAAAAAAACTTGTAAATACAACACTTTTGTTCACCATAGAAAGCACTTAATAAAATCAAAATGATTGTATTTGTGTAAAAAAAATTTTCGAATAATTCCAAAGTAAACCATTACAATTTTCGTAAGACTTAATTCGGCAGCCCCCCCCCCCTCCCCTAAGGAACAGTTTCGCTGCGTAACGAAAATACCTAAGCACGGCCCTGCTAATTTTATGTTTTCGGGAATTGCAAAAAAGGTTTATTTGAATGCTTTGATGACATATTTAAACATTTTTGTAAATAGTGTAAATTATTTTAAGCTAAACATCGATATGATCCCTTTTGGTTCTTCACAGACGATATGTAGGTAAATATATTTCAAAAAACAATATTCTAATTCACAGTTTTCTGAACCATTTTTAGATGCTGAGCTTAAGCATCTATTGGAATGGCTATGTCCGTCCGTCTGTCTGTCTGTCTGTCCGTCTGTCTGTTCTTTATGCGCTACAGGTCACAGTTTTTAAGCGATATTCGTCAAATATTTTTTAAATGGCCACAAATGCGAATGAGAAGTGCCCTATTGTTTTTGAGAGCGATCGAACTAACCAGTTTTTCACAAATAACAGTTGACTGGACCAACTTTTTTAGCCATCTAAAAGCATTGGAGAAAAACGGGTGATTTGCCGCTTTGCATCAGCCAAATGCACCAGCTAAATGGTTTCCTTACAGGCGCCAGTCAATGCACCAGAAACATGCACAAGTCATCAGCACAAGCTACCCGCAGAAGTTACCTGCACCCACAAAGTATCCCTAAGGGGGGAGGTGTACTTAGGTTCACCCAAGAAGACGTCCCGACAATCTCAACTATTTTTTCTTAAACTATGAAAAAACTTTAAATACTTGCACCTCCCACCCACAAAGTATCTCCTAAGGGGAGGTGGTGTACTTAGGGTCACCCGCAAATGACGTCCCTAAAATCTAATTTGTTTTTGCTAAAACCATAAAAAAACTTCAAATACTTGCACCCCTACCCCCAAAGTATCCCCTATGGGGAGAAGGTGTACTTGGGGTCACTCACAAATGACGTCCCAAAAATCTTAATTTTCTTCCTAAAAACTTTAAATACTTGCACCATTACCCACAAAGTATCCCCTTAGGGGGGGTGTACTTGGGGTCACTCACAAATTAAGTCCTAAAAATCTTCATTTTCTTGCTAAAACCATCAAAAAACTTTAAATACTTGTACTCCCCACCCACTAAGTATAACCTCAGGGGAGGGAGGTGTACTTAGGGTTACTTACAAATGACGTCCCAAAAATCTCAACTATTTTTGCGCAAACTAATAAAAAACATTAAATACTTGCACCCCCCACCCACCAAGTATCCCCTCAAGGAGAAGGAGTGTACTTAGGGTCACCTACAAATGCCGTCCTAAAAATCTTAATTTCTTTGCTAAAACGAATAAAAAACTTTAAATACTTGCACCTCCAACCCCACGAATTATCTCTTGAAGGGGGAGTGGGGGAGGCTTTACCAATCAAAACAAGTCAAAATCTTAAAAATATAAATTTTTCTTATGCCTAATGCTTTACCAACCGCAAACTAATGCTCCCCTACTCAACAAATCATCCTTATTAAGTTCAAGGAGGGGGGGTGGGGGAAATTTAGGGTCAATCGTAAAATACGTTCTAAAAATTCGAAGCCTCAAAGCCAAGGTTGAAATAGAGCACGCGACACCTCGAGTCCTGTAAACAGCAATGGGTCAGTAATAGCCTGAGCTAAGAAATGTCTGATACGAATCTGTGAGCGTGTCAGATATGGAACCCATAAGATACATAGAGTCCCGTAAGCGAGTTTGCTTTTTTCCCTGTCGTTTCAACAGAAATTCCTGCTACGTTTCGTGAAATATTATTATTGTACATATTAGGATCGTCCAACAATGTCGTCACTAAAATATTGCACTTTAGAGGGTATAGAGTGTATTTTATGTAAATAATGTGAAAACATGCATCGATTGACTGAAGTCAATATTTGCTGTAAGCTCAGCATCTACTTCGGGCCCACGGTAGGCAAATCCGGCGCGAAGCGCCGGATTTTTTCAGTATTGTACTTTGTAAAGTAAAACATTTATATCGTTTTTAATTTTTTAGGGTAGATTATTTTGATGGTTTGCTCAAGACTTAAATTTACGAATAATTAGGTTACCTCTTTAACTTGAAGATTTAGCTTGTAAGTAATTCAATCAAGTATCGAACTTATTTTTGTTTCTTTACTGTACAAGAAATGCGTGAACCGAATTCGTTTAAAAGGGTACAAATGCAGCCGAAGCCACAGCAAGACAGAGATGCGAATTGAAAAGCAGTGACGGTATAAACTTTAAATTAAATTGAAATTAAAAATAAAAACAGAAAAAATAGAGACAACGAATTCGACGATTTTAATTAAGTTCAGCTTCCCACAGCGTTCAGTAATAATAAAGTGATCAAGTGAAGATCTCATCTTGAGATTTTTTACGGCGAATGTGACACGTATTTTAGACCGATGGGGAAGCAGTCGAAATGCATAATTACATGATAATGTAATATACGTACGTCAAAATAGATCAACTGGACACAGTGTAATTTATTTAGAGCACTTTAGTAGAAGCTGCTAAATTTAAATAAACTATTTTGCAGTTTTGAAATGCATTTAAATAGGATTTTTTGGAATTATGAAATGCATGTAAATATGAAATTAGGCATTTTTTAAATTCATGTCAATAGGACATTTTGCAGGTTTAAAATTCATGCGAATAGGATATTTTGCAATTTAAAAATGCATGCAAATATGATATTTTGCACTTTCAAAATACATGAAAAGGGGATATTTTGCACTTTTAAAATTCGTGCAAATAGAAAATTTTACACTTCTTAAATTCGTACAAATAGGATATTTTGCACTTTTAAAATGCATGCAAATTGGACGTTTTGCACTTTCAAAATACATGCTAATACGTAGTTTATTTCGTACAATTTCAGAAGGAGGTGAAAAGAGCATTTTGCACTAATAAAATATATGCACGCTGAACAATTTGCAGTTCAAAATGATACAATTACAAAAAGTATATAGTTTTTATAACGCTTGCAAAATTAGGTCAACGCACAGTATAAAATTACGCAAATCGAACATTTTCCACATTTTTCTATTTATAGCATTTTAACAGAGCTCATTAGCAATGTGAGTTTGACATTGGCTGTTTTAATACTTCTCGCTCCCGTTTTTAGTTTTTCAAACTGAATTCAATTTTTAGTTTTCAATATTCCATGTACACATTTTTGCAGTTATTTAGATTGGGCGAAATTAAAATTCCATGCAAATGTATACACTACTTGCAAAATGTTTCAGAATGTTTTTAAGAAGTATTAGCAAAACTTGTAAAAAATTCTTACCATAAATTACAAAAAAAGTATGAGGTACAAAGTAAATAATAAATTACTGTAAGAAAAGGTAAAAACTTGATAGGCAGGGGTAGTGGTTGTTATAGATAGTTTGCATTTAGTAGCAGATTTGACTTACTAACCACTTATTAACTAATTGGGTTGGTTTAAACAGTCTCTGTGGCCATCCTGAGTATGTATGTAACTATTTGGTGATCTCGAATGAATAAAACCCAGCATAATAATAATAATAATAATAATAATAATAATAATAATAATAATAATTAAGTGATTTATCATAGAAAGCAGTAAGTATATATTAAGATTTCAGAATCAGTTTTGCTTCAAAACCAATGAGCAGAAATATTTATCTTTTATCTTTTGCCAGCGTGTCTTGAATCGCTTTCTTGTCTGGCGATGTTAGTAAACACTAAATTCTGAATAACAGGAGTCGCAGTCAGTCCATTAAATTATACTCAACTAGGCATAAACATTCTAAAATTCAATCATGTCTTGTTATTTGGATCAATAAATTCCAAATATAAGTAGAAATTAGAGTACAAAAATTTTTAACATATAAATAAAATGAAAAATTTGAGAAAAACCAGCTTGCCATATTTGTTCAAAAATCTAAGCCGTTATGATTTTCAATTTATTATAAGTTTAGTTTACCGTCCTAAAAATTCTCAAAATTCTCAAAATTCAAATGTAGCATTATGCCAGTTTATAAAATTATAATCAGGATATTACATAAATTGAGTAAAATCAGTTGCAAACTGTCATTCCTTAAGTATTTTTAATTAATGTTCTGATTAAATAAGAAATTTATTTCTAGAAATTTGTTAACTTTCATTTCAGTTTCTTTTATTTTGGCACTCTTTAGTAAATACAACTATGATGCCTGTGTGTTAAATATTCGCCCAGTGGCCTCTAGTACCCTACTTTAACAGTCGTACCCTACTTATTTCATTTGTACTCTATCAATACAGACCCTAGCGATTCCCTTTTCTAATTCGTACCTTTGCAAATCGTTCCGCTCAAAATATTCTACGTGATATTAGTTTTGTCGACAAAATAAAATAATTTTATTTATAAAATTTCAATGTAGCCTCGCTCTCTTTCTTTTCACTATTATTAGTACAGAATTTTGGAAAGCGTTGAGACTAAATGACCTTCATCTAATATTGTAATCATTCTATAATTTATGCTTATGATTTATTTAAATAGTTGTTAGTATAGTCAAATAATAAATTGGGTATATTCGGGATCCTAAAATATAATGCATTTGAATGATTTATTTATTTCATAACATGTTGAATCTCTGTTTATCTTATCAATAGGAGCTTACAAACAATTTTAAAGAACCTAATAGGAATTTTATTTTAAAAACTGCTTTAACTATTATATCTGTAATGCAGTACCTGTAATTGAAAACTATTTATCACAGAATAACATAATTAAAAATTTTAATTTTAATAGACATTTTTGCAAGTGTATTATTTCCCAAAGGAGGATCAATAAAATATGTTAGAGAAATAAGTGTTGAAAGAGTCCATAATTTCCTCATGAGGTTAAACTACAAATTGACAATTGACTAACAACGTAATTGTATCAAAGTGATTGCAGGAAATTAAAATTGACGACACGTTGCCTATGTGCAAGTTTGTTGGTTAGAAGAAAGTGTGCGGCCATCTGGACAGTCACATTTTGTGACCACGGCCTGGTTCCCAGTGGACGGAGAAGGAAAGCAGAGATGCGAGCATTGACCACCGATCCGGTTTTCACAATAATTGACTCCCTCCGGTTGCTTCGAAAAGTGATAAGCATGAAGAGTGTAATACGCATCATTCTGAAAATTGCAAATATAACATTCAGTGAATTTATATTATTTATTGCAAATGTAATTACAAAAAGCTACATAATAAAGTAGTTATACAATTATATTGAATACTAAGGATACCAGGAAATGCAATCTAGCTTTGTTTTATTTTTACCCAGTTAGTAAATGAATGTATTTTTGTCACTTCTCCGCCACCACACTTGTTAGTTGTGTACACTGCTCTTGTTGGGTAGTCTCCCCAGTACACGTAATCCCCGAATGTTGTTATGGAACCGAATTCGCTATTAGAAAACGTGGGTTGAGTTGCTTGGTAAACTATTTTTGTGTCAGTTCCATCTGGTTTTATCGAGTGTATTGCAGAAGGATGGTTGTGCATTGTCCAGTAAAGTCGATTCTGTGTCATATCTAACGCAAGGTGATAAGGATGTTTTGAAGTTAAAAATGTTGCAAGAACTTTCCGCTGGGATCCATCCATTCCAGCTCTTTCAATTACGTTAGTATTGTGATCCACCCAGTACATCCACCTTTCAAATTGTGTTGTATTTAAAAAAATATTCCCTCTATTAATTCTGACGATAAACAAAATTTAAAAAAAATGTCTGTACGGAAGTTGTTTAATAGTTTTTTAAGTTGTGATTTGTTTAAAGTTTCTTGACACTCCTAATATTACAAAATATTTCAACAACCAATTCTGTTCAAATAGTTAGTGACAGTACCTTATTCGTTCCTCTGAAAATAGTGTCACATGAGGCACTTGAAAATGTTTAATGACCATTGTTTTTTTTAAATGTGTTATAACCTATAGAAACAACTTTTCACGTACATATCACGATTTTTCTTTGGTACCTATTTTACTCACCCGTTCAATGGGTCCACAACAATTGAAAGTACCTCAGTGACTCCAGTGGTAAAAAGAACCTTTTTCATGGTCCCATCCAAATTGGCAACACTGATTCTGTCTTTATTGCTATCCGCATAGTACACGTGACTGAAGATCCAGTCAACTGCTAAACATCTAATGTCGGATCTAGGTTCATCTACAACAACTGTTTTTGGAGCTCCAGGACGAATAGATGCTGTGTAAATCTTTCCGCTTTTATCACTCCAAAACATGGAATTTGTTCGATACAACAAGTCCAGCGCTCGATTTATAAATCCACGACTCTGAATTCTGGTCACCTGCGTTTAAGCCAAATGTCACGGTTTACTATTTCATTCAAGTTTTTTTTCCAATATGCGTAAAAAAATTGAAATTAGAACGTTTTTTTTAATTTGACAAACGAGTAAAGGTACCTAACCGTGCATGATTAAAAAGAATATAAAAACGCTTGTCTTACATTGTTTCGTGATAAGGAAAATTGTTCAATGCCTCCGCTGCTGCCGATGCTCCCAAAAATAAGAGTAGCATTTTCGTTTTCTAATTTACATTTGCTGATGTCAACTGGATCTTGAACGTAGCCATCACGGCATCTGCACTTAGCGTTTCTGTTCACAGAAGCACAAGTTCCGGGATGCATGCACTCGTTCTTGTCTGTAAAGTTGTGTAAATCTTAAGATTGTGTAATAAAATCGTGTAATTCTTTCAAAGTAAAATTTAGAAACTAAAAAACATTTCAAGTGGAACGTTACTCAATAGTACGTGTAACTTGAGCACTTGATACAATGTGCACACATGTTTGACAGAGTACAAACCTAATCTTGTGATTCGAAATGCATTTAAAGTTACTCTTAACGACTTATTTAAACAAGCTATACTCACTTTCGCAATGGTTTCCAACATACTCTTCAGTGCAGACGCAGCTGAAGCTATTTGTGCGGTCAACGCAAGTCCCTCCATTCAGACAGCGGCTGTGCCCCGCGCAGTCATCAATGTTTGTCTCGCAGTTATTACCAGTGAAACCTGGTGCGCACGCGCAGCTAAAATTACCAGAGCCGTCAACGCAAGTAGCCCCGTTCAGGCAGCTGGTGTGTCCAGCGCAGTCGTCAATATTAGTTTCGCAGTTATCACCCGAGTATCCTGCTAAGCATTCACAGTGCCGCTCGTTATTTTTGAAAGAGCACTTGCCGCTGTTTAGACACGGAGTTGCGACACATTCCAACTTGTGTTCGAGGATTTCTAAATAGCCACCAAAAATGTTACGATTAACAACCTTTACGCAATTTATATTCATTAATCGTATTTAACCCACTGTACATATTATACTCACCTAAATACATTGTAAATTCATGACTTACTTATAAAAAACTTTAAAAATAATAAGTGATGTTGTAACTTACTTTCAAATGTTTGCAGATTTACCAACACTTCCTTCCTGATGTCCACGGCAGTTGCTTCCAATTCCAAAATTCGAACATTTTCTTTAATTTCACGCTTTTGAATGGAGGGGTTAAAAGTTCCATTTACGTATTCAAAAACAACCGTGTCATTCGGTTCATTGCAAAGAAGGGAATTGGAGAAGTCGCAATTAACAAGTAAGTTCAAGTCGGCTCCTTCTTTTTGTTTCTCTAAAAGTAAGTTCAGGGATTCAAAGTAAGTTTCCGGTTGGTTGCGAATGAACTCTGAGTTTGTAAACATCACAAAAACTGGTTTTTCGGAATTTTGAAGTGTTGTCAGTTTTGAAATAAGATCGTCGCCAGCTCCAATGTATTGAATTTGACTAAATTCATTTTGAATTGTGTTGCAAAGGGCGATTTGTTCTATTGTACCGGACAAGTTTAAGAATTTGTTATTTAAGTTTTCCAAACTGAATTCGGAGCTTCTGAAATCTTCCAATAAATCTGACAGAATTTGGTTTTCTTCTAAACCTAAGCGGACATTAACTACAGATTTTTTTAATGTTGTAGTAAAATTATTCTTGAATGTTTGAAAGTTGGAAACGATGGCATTAATTGTTGCTGCAGTTTGTGGGCTGACGCAATTTAAATGACCATTTATTTGCTGTTTAATTTCATGAATTTGGTCCTCAGCAGAGTGCAGATCTTGAAAGGCGTCAATAATGTCGCTGAGTATGAAATCATTTATTTTGTGACCAGTGATGTTTTGCATATTTACGCCCATGTGTTTCCTAATCATGTTAATGGGTGTAAGAGTATACTGCAGGGGGATTCCTTTGCCCTGGTTTATGCCTGCAATTAGTGTTGGAATTTGGTTTAGGATTTCCTTAACTTCTTTTGCTGTTGTGGGGATTTCATTGGGTAGGGGAACATCGCTGGTGATTGACATTGAAAAGTTCGAATTAATTTCGTCAGATGGCAAAAGCTTCCCTCTCAGATTTCGGAGCTCTTTGTTTAAGGAATTATGAATTTTTCGAATGTCGTCGTGGGTTTCAATTGAACTTGCGTCTAACGTGACTGCAACTGTGGCACCCCACGTGATGGATGTAACCACGTGGGTGGCCTCAATGTGCTTTAAAATGTCTTTGTTGTACAAATTTGTATTTGTAAGTCCTTCGTGAAATGCCCAGAGGCTCGTTGTCACCGTTTGGTATTTGTACGTTAAAGTGCCGCGCAGCTGTGAGGATTGTTTTTTCTGGTTTAAAATTCTTGCCGCTCCACGTGCAGTCGTGATGCCAGTTAAAATATTCACAGCTTCGTTTCCATCAATATTGAAAAGTTTGAACTGATTTTCTAACAAATTCCAAATTCCAGCTTCTGTTCTTTTAGTAGGGTTTTGAGTTTCACTTATGTGTTCAGTAGGGATTTGGCGCCTAAATACACCGACGTTGATAATGTGGTCAATGTTTGCATTGTAAAGATCACCTAAGCTGGCAATTCGTTTTAGCGCTGGAACTTGAATTTGGCGCTCTGTTGAAGCGCTGCAGCAGGGTAGCAGGACAAATGCTAGAAGTACTATTGCTTCTAGCAGCTTCCACATGGTCATTTTTAAGCGGAAGTGTATATTGATTTTGTTGCCTTTGGAAGACGTTGACGGCATCGACAGGGGCACCCACGTGAAAATTGTGTCAATATTTTGACTCTAGAAGTTGACTGTTGGACGGACAGAATTCAAAAGGAAAAAATGTAATCAACAATACTAAATTTAAAATATTTTTTGTAGTTTGATTTAATTACGCGTAAACTATTTAAAATAAAACAAGAAATAAAAGTAGCGGGTAAACGGCATCGATAAAGGAATTAAACAGAGCTTTTTGAAATTTGCATTAGCATCAAGGATGCTCTCAAAATTTGCTATCAACGATGAAGAAGATGATTGTACATGGGATAAAAGTATATGAGACTTATAAGGTTTTTTTTAATAGACAGGGATGTTTTTTGTTTCCCCTTAAAATTGCGATAGTGAATATCTAATCTGCCTAGTAAATAGCTATGTGACCTAAAACATGTAACACTATGAAATGGTAATTATTGTGTAGGTTTTTCGGGATACAACGCGGGTCAGTTATATAACTCTGATTTAAATAGTACACGTGGCGTACAACTACAAATACAAGAGTTTATTAAGTATTATATTCAAGTATTAGGTTTACTATTTACAGATTTTTAAAAGCATAAAATTATTTTAAGACCACTAAAGTAAGTCTCAACATTTTAAAATCACCCCGGTTTTAGGGGTTCAATTTCTTTGGAGAAGGAATTTTCAGGCGAGATATTTATTTTTTGATGAAAAACCTATTTTAATTTTAATTCGATGCTCCGATTAACTACTAAGGGTCACGTTGTTTTAATTCAACGAATTAGAAACCAAAAATCGGGTGTGTCATAATTTTAAACTCACTTTACAATTTTGAAAATTTAAATAGCATAAACTTCTAACTAAACTTCTGAAAATTACAAAAATTGGGATGCGTACATTCACGGATTATCTACTAGGAAAATAATGACAGATATGCATCTTCAGCTAAATAAAATACCCATTATCTACGCAAATATTGAAATATATCTTAATTGCATTTAAAGAGAACAATAGGAGTACTTCGTGGTCTCGTGGTGAAATGGCTCACAAGAGATACGGAAGGCAATGAGTGAAAAGTATATGTTTACATATACATACGAGCTTTTCTAACACGAGTACTCACGGTGGATTATCCAGCTATGTCTTCCCCAGTGCTGGTATGAGAGTGGGGGGAGGGTGGCGATGGGGGGGAGCATGGCTGGTGGTTGACGTGTGGGTGAGTAGTGGTAGTGCTCTGTGAAGCGCACGTCATGGGTTGACGCTGCTCCATAGTACTACCTCTCTCCTCCACTGTCGATTGCCTGCCTTGTTTCCCGTTCACTCTCTATCCTCTTCCCATTCCCATTGCCTAAGCACGGGATACGAAGCATGTCGCATTGGTAATGGTCTGCCATAATTAGAATGGTGAAGATAGACAGAGCGCTCTTTGGCTGAGAATATTGATAACTTCTCGGAGACTGAGTAATACTCTGAACTATGTAGGCCTTATAAACAGAATTCATGTCTCCATGGCTGGAGCTTAATATAGTATCTTACAGAGGGCGATAGTAACACATCCCAATCAAAAGCTAGAACTTTGCAAATAAGTTAGTATTAAGTTACTGGCAGCTATCTCGACGAGCACATCTAGTCAGGCATACCATCGAGCCTGACTAAAATATAGTGTGTCTCAAGAGTAGCAAGCCGAAAAGTAATACAAGTGTGCATGGGCGACTGCCTGCGAGCACAATACTGTTACATACATACATACATACATTTAAAGAGAACATTTAAGACTTTCAAAAATATGCAAATCATACATTTTTGCAGTTTTTCAAAAACATGTAAATAAAACATTTTGCAGTTTTTCAAACACGTGTGAATAGAACATTTTACACTTTTCAAAAACATGTAAATCATACATTTTGCAGTTTTTTAAAAACGTGTAAATAGAAAATTTTGCAGTTTTTCAAAACGTGTGAATAGAACATTTTAGACTTTTCAAAAACATGTAAATCATACATTTTGCGGGTTTTCCAAAACGTGTAAATAGAACATTTTGCGGTTTTTTGAAAACGTGTAAATAGAACATTTAGTACTTTTCACAAACATGTGAATCTAACATTTTGCAGTTTTTTAAAAACGTGTGAATAGAACATTTTACACTTTTCAAAAACTTGTAAATCATACATTTTGCAGTTTTTCAAAAACGTGTCAATAGAAAATTTTGCAGTTTTTCAAACACGTGTGAATAGAACATTTTACACTTTTCAAAAACATGTAAATCATACATTTTGCAGTTTTTTAAAAACGTGTAAATAGAAAATTTTGCAGTTTTTCAAAACGTGTGAATAGAACATTTTAGACTTTTCAAAAACATGTAAATCATACATTTTGCGGGTTTCCAAAAACGTGTAAATAGAACATTTTGCGGTTTTTTGAAAACGTGTGAATAGAACATTTTAGACTTTTCAAAAACATGTGAATTATACATTTTGCGGGTTTTCCAAAACGTGTAAATAGAACATTTTGCGGTTTTTTGAAAACGTGTAAATAGAACATTTAGTACTTTCCACAAACATGTAAATCTAACATTTTGCAGTTTTTTAAAAACGTGTGAATAGAACATTTTACACTTTTCAAAAACTTGTAAATCATACATTTTGCAGTTTTTCAAAAACGTGTCAATAGAAAATTTTGCAGTTTTTTAAAACGTGTGAATAAAACATTTTAGACTTTTCAAAAACATGTAAATCATACATTTTGCGGGTTTTCCAAAACGTGTAAATAGAACATTTTGCGGTTTTTTGAAAACGTGTGAACAGAACATCTTAGACTTTTCAAAAACTTGTAAATCATACATTTTGCAGTTTTTCAAAAACGTGTGAATAGAAAATTTTGCAGTTTTTTAAAACGTGTGAATAGAACATTTAAGACTTTTCAAAAACATGAAAATCATACATTTTGCGGGTTTTCCAAAACGTGTAAATAGAAAATTTTGCGGTTTTTTGAAAACGTGTAAATAGAACATTTTAGACTTTTTAAAAACATGTAAATCATACATTTTGCGGGTTTTCCAAAACGTGTAAATAGAATATTTTGCGGTTTTTTGAAAACGTGTGAATAGAACATTTTAGACTTTTAAAAAACATGTAAATCATACATTTTGCGGGTTTTCCAAAACGTGTGAATAGAATATTTTTTACTCCTCAAAAACATGTAAACTAGAACAATTTGCACTTTTTAAAATCATCAAAGTCAGTGAGACTCTTTACGCTTTTAAAAAACTCCTAATAAACATTTCACACATGTACCTTAATTTGTTTTTATGACATAGCTCATTTTGATTCTAGCTTTAATTGTATTTAGGTCATTTTGGTTCTTTACATACAATATATCGCATATGACTTACAGTGACCCGATGATCAAAGTTAATAATTTTAGTCATAGGTAATCAATGTGAGAGTACGCATCCCTGCTTTCGTAATTTTTAGGAGATTAGCCTGCAGATATTTTTTTTAATATTAGAAAATCGTGAAGTTAGTTTAAAATTAGAAGACACTCAATTTGCGGTTTATAATTATTTACATCAGAACCCCAAGCCCACTAGGGTTCAGTCAGAGTCAAATCATGATTAATAGTGGGTTGCTATTAAAAAAACATGAGATAAAAATAAACTATTAGAAATTGGACCGACTTTGAATTAAAAATTTTGAGACATACTGTTTACTGTATGTTTACTTCCTACTTGTTAGAAATCTCAAAATGTTCTATTAACCCACTTTTAAAAATTACAGCAAATTAAATTTCCTTATGTTTACAAATTGCAAAATCTCTTATTCACTTATTATGTTCGATACTTCGATGGCGTTAATTTAAGTATTTTATGGAAGCAAGTGGTATATATTTTTCATTACATTTTATATAATTAGATTTAAAGCATGCAAAGGGTTTCAGTAATCTATTTTTTTTAAATTAAAATTCTGAAATGGTGTCTTTTATTTTTAAAAGTGCAAATAACCTAATTTTGTTTTAATTTAAAAATGTTCTATACTAGTAACATTTAAAATTCAAATTTCAAAATTATGTAAAAATTACTTCATACATATACACATCACATACATTACATACATTAAACAGTAGAATGTAAGGGCACAAATGCCCAGGGCACTCGCAAACAGACACAAACAACTACATTTTAACAATATGTGGGACCCCACTGGTATTTAACACGTAATTTCTAAATATATATGAATAAATGCGTATAGCCAAACCCATGGGCGACAGCCCAAATGGGACTAATGAATAATAAAAAAAAAAAAATACTAGTAACATTTTTTAAAACGCACAATGTTAAATTTAGTTTTTGTTACAACGATCCAGCAAGTTATGTTTCTACCAATTTTCGAAAGTTTCAAAATGCTAATTTGTTTTTTTTTTAATGCAGAACTTATTTTTTTTAATTCTACAATGTTCTCTGTGCTTGAATTTAAAATGTGCGAATTGTCATATTTAGGTACCTGCTATTAAAAATTAAATAATATTATGCTCTATTTATCTCTGTTTGAAAACTGCAAATTTTCAAACTTACATAATTACATATCGTCAGTAAAAAATCATTCTGTCGTAAGTCCATTTAATTGTCAGCTGCTACCAAGGTCGCCTACGCGTTGTAGTATGTATTACGTGGGGGTGGTATATCTGAGTTTAATTTGCCCTCAAAATTAATGGAAGAAATTGGATTATATGCTCTTCGAGGATCCATTCAAATTTATAATTATCATATTAGCAATTATTAGTTTCATTGATATATAGATTTTTGTTACATTTATCAGCCACATATTATTTATTTAAAATGTTGTGAATTGTATACTGAGTCTTTAGGCTATTGTAATTATACAACAGTGACTGAATGAAGTTTGTATATATGTTATGTTACTGACTGTATTGTACTCATGACGTACACTCAGGGGTCGTCCACAAAAGGCGTTATGTTACTGACTGTATTGTTTTTATGACTCACATTTAGGGGTAGTCCAAAACAGACAGAATTAAAATTCTACTTCCAGAAAATTTTGCGCTTTTCAAAAACTTTTAAAAGTGCAAAATGTTCTATTTCCACATTTTTCAAAAATGTAAAAAGTTCTTTTTTCATATTTTTAAAAAGTGCAAAATGATCTATCTGCATATTTTTTAAAGTCTGAAATGTTCTATTTACATGTCTTTAAAAGTGCAAAATGTTCTATCAACATATTTTTGAAGTTTAAAATGTTTTTAAAACATGTTTTTCAAAAGGGTAAAATGTTCTGTTTACATGTTTTTTAAAAGTATAAAATGTTCTATCTACACGTTTTATTTAAAGTGTAAAATGTTCAATCTACATGTTTTTTAAAAAGTGTAAAATGTTCAATCTATATGTTTTTAAAAAGTGTAAAATGTTCAATCTACGTATTTTTGAAAAGTGTAAAATGTGATATCTACAAGTGTTTTAAAGTGTAAAATGTTCAATCCACATGTTTTTTAAAAGTGTAAAATGTTCAATCCACATGTTTTTTAAAAGTGTAAAATGTGATATCTTCATGTTTTTCAATAGTGTAAAATGTTCTGCTTACATGTTTTTTTAAAAGTGTAAAATGTTCTATCTACATGTTTTTTAAAACTGTGTAATGTTCTATCTACATGTTTTCGAAAAGTGTAAAATGTTCTGCTTATATGTTTTTTTAAAAGTGTAAAATGTTCTATCTACATGTTTTTTTGAACTGTGTAATGTTCTATCTACATGTTTTTCAAGAGTGTGAAATGCACTATCGACATGTTTCCTAAAAGTGTAAAATGTTCTTTCTACATGTTTTTTAAAACTGTGTAACGTTTTGTCCACACTTTTTTTTAAAGTGTAAAATTTTCTATATACACTGTTTTTTAAATTGTAAAATGTTTTACGGTACATGCTTTTAAAAAGCGCGAAATGTTGTGTAAATGGAATATTTATCCCTTTTGTTGTGGACGACCTCTATCTAGTGTACTTTAGGAGTACAATACAGTCAGTAGCATACCACGTAACCTAATGCGATGGACAACGCGCAAGTGAGCTCAGTAGCAGCTACTAATTAAATGGAATTAGGGCAGAATGACTTTATAGCTGTGCACTGGACTTACGACAGAATGGTTCTTCACCTACGATATTTTTTAAAGGTGCAAAATGTATTATTTTGCTACTACAAAAAAAATGCAAAGTTTTTCATTTTCTACTTTCTGTTTCCAAAAAATTGCAAAACTTTCTGCTTTTATGTTTTTCTATTTCCTTCTTTTAAGTCTAATCATATTTTAACATATTTGCACACTCTGCATTTATTAGGACAAAAATGATCAGAGTTGTTCGCTGCCTTCCCCATTTGGTTATGTGTTGATATTAAGCAAAGTAATTGAAAGATACTGCCCACTGGGTGTAGTTTAAACTGCTATGAACTATGGATACCCAGTATCGTATTCGTATATCACACTAGCTAAAATTTATTTACCTCACCTAATACCTACTACCTTCATATTAATTTTAAAAATACAATTTAAATCTTCTTTTCATTTAGTAGGGGGCCTTAAACTAAATTAATTGTTAGTTCCCTAAATAATCAAACGTGTAGAACTGCATTTGTACCTAATGAGTACACGTAATTATATGAATTTTGCAGGATTAAATAATTGCAGTGATATGCAGTTGATAGTAAAATAGAATAAAGGTTCTGCCTACTTTATTTTGCACAGTCTTCCAAAGCTTCACAGAGATGTCAGTTAAAGAAAGTTCAGTTATTTCTGCACTTAGACGGACGGCAAAAAGTGGAAATCTGAAAAGAATTATAAATTCAATAAAAATTATTAATTATGCGTTACCGTGCAGGTTAACGTTACACCGCATGGCACATTATTTTTATAATTACTGACTCTCAGTACTGAGTATTGCATTTGCAAATAGGAACCAAGGGGGTAAACTAATTACGATTTATTAGATTCAACAACTTAAACTTAAACTACGGAAATTGGCAGTGCGGAAATAAAAGTTAAAATCAAATTAAATGACCTACAGGCATGTCACAAGAATAAAACAACAACCTCAAAATTATACAAAATTTTAACATGGAATAATTACATATAAATATTGTATGTGAAAAACCAAAATGGCTCATTTTCAATGTAAGCAAGAATCAAAATGAGCTATGTTGTAAAACAAAAAAGAGGAACATGCGTAAAATGTTAATTCAGAGTTTTAAAAAAGTGCATGTTCTATTTACATGTTTTTGACATAAGCAAAATATTCTAATTCTATGTTTTTGAAAAGATGCAAAATATTTTAATCCATATGTTTAAAAAGTATAAAATTTTGTAAGTACATAAAATTTTATACTCTACTCTTTACTAGAAGCATCATAGTAAAATACAGAAAAGATTTTATTTTTTTATTTTACAGAGTAAAACATTCTAAATTACAACGACATTTTTCTGGATTTTACTATAATGCTTCTAGTAAAGAGTAGAGTATAACATTTTTCCTATTTATATAGAAGTTAAAATTGTTCTTACTCTATATATTTTAAAAGTGCAAAACGTTTTATTTGTATGTTTTTGAAAAGTGCTAAATGTTATATTTGCATTTTTCTAAAAAGTGTAAAATGTTCTAATTTCATGTAGGTATTTTAATAGTGCAAAATGTTTTATTGTTGAAATGCATTGAAGACCTATTTTAATGGTTTTGTTAATAGTGGATATTGTTTTTAGCTAAAAATGGCAATGAGCGATTTTAGTTCTCTGCAGTTGATATGTAAATGTACTTTATAAAGCAAAAGATTTAATTTACAGATTTGTGAAGCATTTTTGTATATTAAAGTTTATAAAATAAAACCCATTTAAAGTTTCTTATATTTTAATGTAGATTATTTTGATATTTTACTTAGGACTAAAATTTAAATGTAAGTAGGTTACCTTTAATTTGCAGATTTAGCTTGTGAGTTTTTTAACGAAGTAATAAACTTGTTTTTGTTTCTTAACTGTACAAGTAAAGCGTAAACTAAATTTGTTTACTGCGATACAAATGCAGCCGAAGCCCAAATACAGAGATTCGGATTGAAAAGCAGCATTAGTAAAACTTTTAAATAAAATTGAAAATAAAAATAAAACAGACAAAAAAGGAAAATGAAATTTACGATTGGAATTAGGTTCTTCTTCCCACAGCGTTCAGTATAAAGTGATGAAGTAGAGATCTCATCTGGAGGTTTTTAAAGGCGAATGTGACACGTATTTTAGACCGTTGGGGAAGCATTCGAAATGTGTAATCACATGGATATGTAATATACCAGTCACAATACAAGTCAACATAAATGAACTGGACAACATGTTATTTATCTAGAGCACTATAAGAAGCTGACTAAAATAAATGCCAATATAGAATTAATAACTGGGAATTTAAAATTAATTACCAGGAAATTAGATTAAACAGATTTATTAGGAATTTTATTTAAATCTTAATTATTTTAAGGAATTACGCTCGGCGGAATTAAGAAAAAACGTTAAGTATAGATAAATAAAAGCACAGCATGGTAAATGTAATAAAATTGGATTAAAAGTTAAATCTATCACACAAATAACATGAACTGAGGGGCTGCGTGATATAACAGCTCTAACATTAGTATAAGATCTATAGGCAGTAATAAAAGATTAGGACGTCGTCTTCATTGAAGTCGCAAATCGCAAAAGAAACCATCTCTATTTTTAGTTAAACCCAAATTGTAGTATCTACAGAGATATTAATGTAATGACATAATTATTATAACTAAACGCTATTTCAATAAAGAGAGTTTTTTTTAATGTGAAAATAATGTATATGTATTTTTTAGCACTCAAAAAAATTAATGCAAGATAATCCACAGCATATTTAGTAACACTTAAATGCAATCTATTTTGTTTTTGTTTACAACATTTATAAAACAAGTTTTGAATTTTTCAAAAGCAGAACATATTTATATTGGTGTATAAAAACTTTAAGAATTTAAGTTCAATATTTTGTAGTTTTAAAAAGCAGGTAATAAGAAGCTGTTTCACTTTTGACATATAATTTTATCACACAGCAAAGACTTTTTGCACAGTTTGAAAACATGCAAATAAAATATTTTGCACTTTTAAAATGCATGTTACTACAATATATTGCGCGTTTAAAATTCATGTAAATAGGACATTTTGCACTTTTGAAATGCATGTTAATAGTACAATTTGTACTTTTAAAATTCAAGTAAATAGGACATTTTGTACTTTTAAAATTCAAGTAAATAGAACATTTTGCACTTTTAAAATTTATGTAAATAGGATATTTTGTACTTTTACAATGCATGTCGATGGAACATTTTGCACTTTTAGAATACATGTAAATGGAACATTTTGCACTTTTAAAATGCATGTAAATGAAACATTTTGTACTTTTAAAATTCAGGTAAATAGGACATTTTGCAATTTTAAAATTCATGTAAATAGGATATTTTGCACTTTTAGAGTACATGTAAATGGAACATTTTGCACTTTTAAAATACTTGTAAATGGAACATTTTGCACTTTTAAAATACTTGTAGATGGAACATTTTGCACTTTTAAAATTTAGATGAATAGGACATTTTGTACTTTTAAAATTCAGGTGAAATAGAACATTTTGCACTTTTAAATTGCATGTAAATGGAACATTTTACACCTTTAAAATGCATGTAAATAAAACATTTTGCACTTTTGAAATGCATGTAAATAGGACATTTTGCATTTTTAAAATGCATGTAAATAGGACATTTGACACTTTTAAAATTCATGCAAATCAAATATTTTCCTTATTTTTCTATTCATTGCATTTTAACAGAGCTGTTTGTTATGTACATTTGGGTTTGGCATTAGATGTTTTGATACTTCTCTCTCATGATATTTAGTATAAAAAAATACAAATATTTACAGCATGGCAGTACATAATAACTGCAAATAACTTGCAAAATGTTACAGAACCAGATTCTTTTCAAAACTGTGATAAGAAGCCGATAAGACATTTTATCAATTTTATGTGGCGTGCAAATTCCAAGATTCATGATATTTTTGCAATTCCACTAATCTTCATTGATTCCATGTTTTTGCAGAATTGACCATAGTGATGAACTGTCCCTGTCCTGGCCTTGCCACGAGTTAATTATTGCGCAACGATTAAAACATAATATCGACATATCGTCAGTGAAGAACCAAAATGACCTATATCCAATTTAAGCTACAATCAAAATGAGATATGTCACCAAACAGTATGAGAAACATTAGTAGATTGTTCTATTTACATGTTTTTGAAAAGTGTAAAATGTTCTATTTACGTGTTATTGAAAACTGCAAAATCGTCTATTTACATGTTATTGAAAACTCCAAAATATTATTTTTACATGTTTTCAGAAAAGTACAAAATATTCTATTTACATTTTTTTGAAAAGTGTAAAATGTTCGATTTGCATGTTTAAAAAAATTGTAAAATGTTCTATTTACATGTTTTCTAAAATTGCCAAATTTTTTATTTACATGGTTTTGAACAGTGCTCAGTATTCTATTTAATTATATGCTTTCAAGCCATATGTTTACATATTTTTGTAGATAGTTGATATTGTTTTTAGCTTCAAACGGATGTAGGTCATTTTGGTTCTTCACTGACGATATGTGCTTCATTAAATTGTCAAGTGCATAATTACCTAATGCTAAAAATAAGAATTCACTGGTCATGGACTGAGCAAATAGGACTTCTTGCCTGCGACTATGTGACAAATTATCTGTAATACGTTCGTATAGCTATATTACAGACGTAGGTTTGTTTAACTTAGCAAAGAGTTGGATATGCGTCAGCAAAATTTAAGTAAGAAAAGAATTAAAAACAAGTGCAGTTATACCGTACAGTTAGTAAAATGTGACATCTACATTCATAGAGATAAATAGCGAACGACCACACGCATTGAGTTAGTAAGATAATGTAATAGCAAAACCCAATCAATGATTTATGTACATTTCTACTTTATCCCAAGTTACGCGTTATATGAAACAATAATGTATAAGTAGTGAATAATTATACAAATTTATTTTTGCGTTTAGCTGTCCCGTGGTACGTATAGTCGCCTTGGTGGGGGAATAACTTAGATTAATGGGAAGTAATTACTGAAAACCAATACAACTAACTACATATGTGTAGTCATTTAGATCGGATTTAGTGTAGTGACTTAAAATTATGATGTGTAAGAGTGCTATTAATCCATTTCTTATACATATTGTAATATTAAAAAATTCAAATTCTAGAAATAAAAAATGTTACATTTATGTCAAAACCGCATTAAAATTCATTTCATTTATCAAAAAGCTCATCGCATAACAAAGCACAACTTACGATACATCCGTACAAAACACACATTCAATTCTTAAAAATTCTTTATATCTGCGTACATTATGTACAACTATAACAACTAAAAAACTACTGCTGTAAACTATAGATAGCTTAACTATATAAATAATGTAATTCATAATTAGGAAAATATTTCTAAACAAATTAATCATAAATAAATATAATTAATGTAGCACACACAGTGTGGTGGGCTTTACTCTAAGGACAGTAATAAAAGTTCATATTTGCTCTCTTTCCTAGTAGGTACAATAATTCAATACAATATCAAAATAATATTTACAGGAGCCTATTTCGGCAGGATGCACCACCACAGTTGCAGGAAATTGTCTTGTCCGTGCTTCCAATATTATAGTTGTAATCCCACGTCAATTTTGTTCCACCTAAAAATCATAGTGAAATAACAATGATAAGTTTTATGTTTTGAATAACTCAGAAAAAAAGGCACCAATACTTTTTTTTGAAAACTTACTTTTTATATTTTCCCAAGCAAAAAATGATATCTAGGAAAAACAAATATTATGTGTATCTACGGACACCGACTGATTGAACAAATTTGGGTTGCTAGAATGCTGTTTTGAAAAAAACAAAACATAAACATTTACAAGACTAAATTAGGATTTGTTTTCTTAGATTTAGATCCCTACGTTAATTAGTTATAATTATATCGTCTGTGAAGAACTAAAATCACCCGTTTCCAATTTAAGCTAGAATTAAAATGACCCATGTCATCAAAACGGAATAAATAAAAATGCGCAAAATATTAAATGAGAGTTTTTGAAAAGTGCAGAAAGGTTCTATTAACATGTTTTTGAATAGTGCAAAATTGTCTATTTACATTGTTTTGGAAAGTGTAAAATGTTCTAATTTAACGTTTTCGAAAAATTGCAAAATGCTCTATTAACATGTTTTTAAAACTTGCAAAATGATCTATTTGCATATATTTTTAAATTACAAAATACTCTATTTACCTATTATGCAAAAGTGCTCAATATCTTATTTAACTTCTTTTTAGACATATTTTTGTAGATAGTGGACATTGTTTTTAACTACAAATGGATATGGGTCATTTTAGATCTTCACAGACGATATACGATATACAGTTTGTGAAATTTGAAATGAAATGCATTAACAACGCCACACAGAAATTGGCCTTCATTGTAATATCGACAGACATTGCCAATCCGCTTCGCTTCCACTGAATACATCTTGTTTTGGCCGTAGCCGAAATGCAGTCGAGTTTTTGAGATTCCTTTAATGTCCTCCGCCAACTCCTCAAGAAGTTCCTCTGGAATCTCAGAAGCTCTGTTTGCTCCATTTGGTGAAGTTGGCTCCAAGAAATTTTCTGCGTAGCCTTCTTTACACTGCTCAGCATACTCCAAATAATCAGCAGCTGCCAAGTATTTATCACCCAGCTAACTTGCAACCTTATTGAAATATTCAAAACAAAATCAAACAGTCAATTTATTGTTAAATTATTTTAATAAATCAGTTCATTAAATATGCACCTACTTCAAAGCTGTGATCACTGGACATGACTTCCCCTGTGTACGTCTCCACAAAAGATCCTGTAGGAATGTCTTGGAGGGTCCGAACTGCGTAGCCCTTACCCGCTGTGTTAAATACTTGCAACTGTCACCTAATTCCATTCTAAACAACTCGGTTGATGCATGTGTCTATTCGGCACTCACAGCTATGAATAGAAGTACATATCAAATTATATATTAGTTAAAAGTGTAGATATTAAAAGGCCATGTTACTGCCACTACCACTATTAATGAGTAATTTTCAAAAAGGACAAAATCATTATTTGCATGTTTTAAAAATTTAATAAATAAAATAATAGACTTTATTCGTCAACTGCTTACATTACAGAAAGTTGCCCAAATGACACAGTATACGGTATCAGGGGTTTAACCCTGATATGATTTTACATGTTTTTAGAAAGTCTAACATATTCTACTTGCATGTTTTCTAAAAGTTTAAAATATTCTATTTGAATGTTTTTGAATTGTGAAAAATAATGTATTTACATGTTTAAGAAAACTGCAGCATATTATGATTTTACATGCTTTTAAAAAGTAGAAAATATTTTGTTAACATGCTTTAAAAAATAAAAAATATTCCATAACCAAGTTTTTCAAAAAAGGTTTTACGATCACGATACTTTAAAATTTTTACAGGTAATTTTAGCGTAAAAGAGAAAAATAGGGGATTCTGATACCTCACTCACTATATATAATTATAAATTTAAATTTGTGTAAACAACCTAAATTAATTAATTAATCATGCAACGATAAGTAAAAGTTTAAAAATCGGTGTGTAATTAAAAGGCATTGTTGAAATGATGAAAATACATTATTTACGTAATATGTAAGTACCCTCGCCTATTTCCACTGCTAATAATTTCCCATGTATCAACCCTACTACTAATACAAGACAAAACGTGGAGCGTATTTTCGTAAAATTGTCAAATTTGAAATAAAAACACTAACTAAGCTAGTTACTACTCCAAATACTCCAAAAAAGATACATAATGAGTTTCACATTTATTTTAAAGTTAATTTGAAATTCGTAATTTTCTCCAGTATTTTTAAATCAACAGACGCAACCTGTAGCCCGATTCCAAGAAGAAGAGATAGGAAGCAGTGGAACATTTAATATTTCTTGAAAGAAACGTAATCAGTATCTGCAATAATTTAAATTTGATTCTGTATTAAAATTTAATAGGGTTTCTAATTAAGTAATGCACGGTATTTAAATTTAACAAACCATTTACTATTTAAACTCCACACTAATAATTTCCGTTTAACAAATGCACAGCTGAAAGGTATGTACTGCCTTAGACGGAATTGTAAAAATCGAGTGAAGCATCACAATGGTAAATATTTAATTCATGCGTAAGTCAAAACATGCACTAATATTATTTAACAAGCTAAATGGGTAACATGTTAATTCGAATTGCACAAAAGTCATATTTGCAATTTTGTGAAGTGTTTTAAATATTATATTTGATTGTTTTTAAAATGTACAAAGTGCTAAATTTGTAAGGAATTTTTAAATGTGAAAAGTAATGTTTGTTGACTCGTTATTTATCGAAATATGCAAAATGTTGCGTTTCACATATTTTTTGAAAAGAAAATATTTTTTTTTTATTTTCCACGTTTTATGGAGTGAGTTGAATTTCATATTTGGACAGTTTGGAAAAATTCTACATGTTTTTTTACATGCTTTTAAAATCATACATTTTTAATTTTTCTGTAGATACGAGTTAAATTTTATTTTTATCTGAAACTGGATTGGGGTCGTTTTTACTGGTGATACACACAATAGATCCCAAAAAAAAGTACTGATGTAGCGTTGATGTAATTAGTTAATATTTTTTGTCCCCTGCTAAACTTTAATAATGAATATTAAAATCTGAAATGTTGTCAAACTCACAAGGCTCGTAGTCACTCGTGTCCATGCTCACATCCATATCTCCGTAGGAGGCGGGGAGAGTTGACCATTTCAAAAGTCAGACAGCGACATGAACTAAATTAGTGAAAAAACAAATCATCAAAATGAAAACTAGCGTCAAAGTATAGGTATGGTAATAAACAGCTTAAAATGAGTTTGGTGATCATTACTATGAAATTACAAAAATTATGTGACCAGGTACATTTCTTTTTAAAAAAAGAGTATTATATAATTAAAAGTAAGGTGTCAGTTTTAATTTGTGATTAGATTTTCAGTTGTGGAGGCAACAGTAAAACTCACGATTTGAACAGATGCAATAATTTAGGTCCAGGTCCGGGCACCGAAACAGCCGATGATTTTTTTCTTGCGAATTGCAGGGGCCGTCACTGCAGATATGTTAGCATTAATATTTGATTAATATACAAAGAAGCTTAAAATGTTGTGATCTTCCAAAATTGAAGTGCACTCCAGGCGTTTATAAATCACGATTTCTGTTGTACAAAATTGCGTAATAATTGTATCTTGCCCTAGTGGTTTTCTGTATGAGGCTATAACCCAGCAATATACACTATGTACTTTAGCATCAAAACTATCGGATTTTTGTTGGCGCAATATCTACGATTTTTGGTGGCGTGGATCATTACCTCATCAATATTACCGAGCTGCACACACATAATTATTGTTACATAATTAAATTGTTATAAAAATTAACTTGTTTCAATTTTGTAAGTTTTGATTTAGTCAAAAATAATAAATTTTAATACAATAAGCGTTACAATTTGGAGGCAAATACTTAAAATCATGCATTTAAAATAATTACATAATTACTATTATGCTAAAAATAAAAATCAAGTGTCTATCTTTAGGCGCTTGAAATACATTTAAGTATAATTAATTCCTATTTATTGCAACTAATTGAAATTTAAACAGCAACATTTTGTCTTAATTGAGTAATAGGCATAATTATCAAATTATCCATACTAAAATTCCCATTTGTAAACAATCTTGCTATAAACACAATTTCTCTAAATATTAACTATTTTTTAATTATTTGTTTTTCGCATATAAATATGTATTTACTTATTGCTTATTCTCTGCAGCAATGAAGTTGTGCTATCAAAAATGTGTTCAGAGGACGTGACAAAATTAAAAACTGTTTTGAAAATTATGCTTCAGTTTGTATTAATTTCAACCTTTGGTCATGCATGCATTACAAGCGTTTTCCTCCCTTTGATTTCTTGTAGCTTTGCTCAATCAGAGACAGCAACGGCAACGATACAAAGAACTCTTGCTACTGCTATCTGCAAGTCAATTAAATTATTCGTGGAAAAAGGTGTCATTCAAATGCCGCTTAAAACTCCTGCCTTATGTCAAAATCTACAATGGACAGAATGCAGTACCAGGGGCGGACTGGCTACTTTTAGGGCCCGGAAATTTTATTGACGATGTTTGGCGATCAGTGGGCCCACACTGAGCCGAGGGGCCCAAGGCTCCTGTTTACGTAATGTATAAGGAATTGGGGGCCCATCGGGAATTTCCTGAAATTCCTTATGGCCAGTCCGCCCCTGTGCAGTACGCCTAAAAAAATACTACTGTTCAATACGTTAACAACAATTTGAAACTACATTACGTAATATGTTTTTTTTGTGACTAATTTGCACAGAGAATTGCCCGTTATTTAAGTTTTTATGGGGGCAGTAAATATTTGTAACTAAAAATGTTTGAAAATTGTAAAATTATTGTTTGCAGGGCTACGAAAGAGGTTCACGTTGGTAAATTATGATTCTTTTAAACTCTTGTAAATTAGCCTTTGGTGAGGTTTGAACCTAATAAAACGAAGCTATACAACACGCTATGCCCGGTTAACCTATGAAAGTTTAAATCGCACCAACAAAGTTAAAAAAATAATTACTGCTTGATTTGAACGTAATGTCTGAAGTGAGTAATTCTGATTAAGAGTATATTTAAATTACAACGGGGTCAACATGAATTGTTTTAGTTTCTTTGTTACTTCAAACTCAAACCGCCAGGCTACTGTTCGCAATAAAAAAAAAAAGTCGTGGCTCTCCGTCTGCATTTGCAGTTGCAGCTGCATTGTTTAAATTGTGTGTCTTGCTATAATTCTCCCAATGGCAACTAATTCAAAACACAAACTTTTACTTGTCAACGGTAATAGTAACAAATACCTAAATACACCACATTTTTTTTTCACAAAACATACAAATTCGTGCCCTCAATTTAATAAGCGTTTTAGCTATTGCCGCACAGCGTTAATAAGCATTAGAATTTGAATACATAAATGAAATAAAAAACATGAAAATATAGCGTATCAAATTAATGTTTTTGGTTTTCTTCATAACTCTATATTTTAGACCGGACAGTCAAGCTGGCGAAACTTAAAGAAACTGGACAGCAAAATTAAAAACACGTTGGTAATGCTCTAAGTTGTGTATACATTAAATTAGTAAATTAGTAGAATCTAATATTGTGAGATTTTTAAGAAAATAGGTGTTTAGTGTATCTGTAACTTGATTTTAAGAGACAACTCAAAGAAACCCGGATCGCAGCTGCTTGTTTAACCATAACCAGGTGAAAAATGACGAAACTGACATCATTACGCTTGGTAAGTTCAAACGGCCTAAGCAACTACAATTTTTTTTAATAAACGTTAAAGTCTTAAAAATAGCCAAACCAAAATGGCGCATTTGAAAACGTGTTACATTTACTTGCCCTACAAAATGGGCATTCATACGAAAAACACGTTTTTTGTTTGTTTAAGGATGTGGTGGAACTATTCCACTACCTAGAAAAGATTCGTCAGTGCTTCTTGACTACAAATCTCAGAAATATTTAACCAACGATGAAAACTGCCTGTGGATACTGGACAGTTCTACTGTCCTGGAAAAAAGATATCATGCTAGGATTCAAATATCTATGTAGTGTCAAGGGTTAGAGGAAGGGGACGATTATATTGCTGTTCTTGACTGGAACGAATGGGCCTTTCTAACACCTTTTGTATTAAGACATGTTTTTTAGTTATTTCAATTAATGGGAATTACCCCTTAATGATTATGCCAATTGTGAACGTTCCGTTAAAGTAATGACTATTTATTTTGATTTTTAAGCAGCCATGGAAGAAGCTGCTCAGAAAGTAAAACTTCTGACTGGCACTACTTGAGCTTCAACTCAGGAAATAGTAGCACATTACGAACTGGCTTGATCCTCCGACTGACCACACTTGACATATTAGCAGTACATCTTGGAAAAAATATGGCCTTCACAAACGCTACAGGGTCCATAATTTATGGACTTAATAAGAGTCAGGACAGAATTGCAATCGTTATTAATCCTCCGGTCAAGTCATTTGTAGTTTTGCTTCATTACATAGAGTCAAAAAGGACAATATATGGCTCGTGTCACGACTACGAAAGTTTGCATGTTTTTACAGTTGGAAAACAAGGGGCGCATAGGAAACTACCACTGTAAGTTGGAAACGAAATACGTTCTTATTAATTCCAAGTGATTAACAATTTTTATTGTTTTTAGCACCATTTGTGGAACTAAGGGATACCGTCTACTTGCCTTTGATCAGCCGGTTCTTATTGGATTTTTAAATTCAGTTGCAACAAAAGGGCAAGGATTTAAACTGTCGTGGAAGCCAACTTAATTTTATAATTTATTTGTAATATTTAAATTATTTATTAAACGTTGTATACTTTTTCATATGATTAATATGTGCACACATTCTGTATAATACCATTACTAATATTATAACGATGCTTGTGTGTAAAATGATTTTGTGAAATACAATTTATTCATTTTATAATTAAATTCCTGGTCAAAATGCATAACTTTCAGTCACTTGATTTTTATGCTTTGTTAAATTATTAAATTGCAAAATATTTATGTATAAGGTATAAGTTGAGTATTGAAAATAATGGATTTCGCATGCAATAACTATAATGTAAATAACTTTATTTCTTTATTGTAAAAAAAATTACATATGCGATAAGTAATTATTTTTAGGTCCACGACTAACTTGATACCCTTTTCTCTCAATCTCAACGAGTCAGGATGGCCGAGTGGTCTAAGGCGCTGTGTTCAGGTCGCAGTCCAGTCTTCTGGGCGTGGGTTCGAATCCCACTTCTGACAAATAATTTTATTCTGCTATTTTTCATTTGTTTGCTTTAATTTTGTGAATACATTTTAGCATTTGATGTAGAAATTAGGTTTGGCATATTCATAACTGTACGAAAAATTTGTGTAGGAATATCTTAGCCCAAAATTACGTTTCTAACGTGTACTTTTTTTTTTAAATGCTTACCATGAGTTGCTGACCAACAGAGGAACGAAATGCGTTCCTTTTAAAATAATTAAGTTATCATACATTTTTCAAATTCCTACATATATATTGTGAAACTGTGTGTACTAGGTTGTATATTATAGACGGTGTCATAAAAAACACACATTTAACTATGGATTTACATAATATTTTATTTCAGCCAAATGTGATGATAAATATTTAAGATTTAAAAATACGATCATTTATTCTTAGGGTACTGTTTAATCACGCAAAATCCATGTGGCCCTTGTAAGTAGCATATTTACATAAGTAATTCCTAGTAATCCGCGTTACTACGAATGGACGGTATTATTATCAAAATATTAGATTAGTTATAATGATTGTGCATATCAATTAGCAAGAAATCTTCATACAATGTACCTACATAGTATGTGACTCGATTTAGCAAGAAAACAGAGGACGATCCATTTAAGCAAAATTTATCGGACAGATTAAATTATTTTGCGAATTAGATCAGAATGATGTAACTTTTCTTCATAATTGCGACTTACGATAAATCACAGGATGCAAGGCAGCTTTTTAATTTTTTTTGCACAGTCTAAAAGACTTGAATGACATAGGACATACTGTCATGGTTGAGTACATATTTATTATTGGGAAATGAAAGATTAATTTTAACTTCCAGATTTCTTGTTAATTGGTATGCATGCAGAGTTCGATTAAGGATTTAAGTTAACTTGATCTACTTATGTTAAATCTCATCCAGACAAATTACTAAGAATTTATGTGTCTGTTTCCTACTTACAAATGCCGTATCATTAGATGTGGCGTGATGGACCAAAATGACAAAAATAAATCAGATTATTTTCCATCCTTAAATTAATTATTATCTAGAAATTGTATTGAATGGATTGACTTATTGATCCAATGATTTCATGAACCTAAAAAATGTAGTATGTAAAATTTTAAGGACAAAAACCCAGTAAACATAGTTGTTTCTGAAAGACTTAAAAAGGTGCAATACTGGAAAAAAGATGTGGCAAATGTTTCTTACGAAAATGTGGCCAAAGAAAACTGTTTTTTGAAAACATCGTAAAACCACATTCTATTTGCTCGAAATATTTTATTTTTCTAAACAATTACTTAATTGCATGGTAACACAACTGCACTGCGGATCATGAACGACAGCTTCATCCTTTACATTGGCTATGTAAAGTGCATAATTGAATATTTCTGAATAACCTAAATTACTTTAAATTTCATGTAATTCTTTTAAAAACTTTCCTATAAATTAAACGTACCGATTTTATTCATACAAATTTCTCACATTTTGTCTTTATAGGCCCTGATGTTACTTGAATTAATTTTTAAACTACTGGTAGAAGAAGTGACTGAGTGATAAATAAAATTAATGTCACAACATCTAATACCATGAAAATCTCTTTTACAAATGTGTTCTTACAGTATTGCTAATTAAATTTTCGTTTTGTGCTTGTAGTTTTAAATCAAATTATGATGTACAGAAACTTTTTAAACATTATTTGTGTCTCATATTATTTGTTGTTAAGATGTGAACCTACATTCAGTAGTTAGGTATAAGTAATTGTAGTGAACGTAATGTACAATACTGTCTATAATATTCAATAAAAATACTAAAACTGTTGTTGAAACTGGCCAAATTAATAACATGATCAGAACGCGAAATGCTGATTGGGAAAAAATAAAGTTTATAAAAATACGTGTAGCGCTCATGAATGACATTAGTACAGTTTTTACATCTTCGTCTAACAGTTTTTACAGTCTAGAAGTCCACAGCAGAGCAGTTTATTTTGAAAATTATTTAAAAAGTTCCATCTTGAATTCTAACGCAGGAAGTCACATTGTAATTTAAAAACTACAGTTGGTCTAATTTTCTGAAAACAAATTACAAAGGGTAAGACGATATAATCATTTAATAAATTATTTATACACTTATTTTTCCATCTTTAAATTTACAAAAATGTGTGTCAATGAGACTGCATCTGTAGAAAATCATTTTCGTTATCCATTATTACACAGCTATCAGTTGCTAGGCTTGTAATAATTATTTAATTCTGGATTTAAATTTAAAGCATCAAATATTTAAATTTTCATTGTGAATTCTACCTGCAGTTAATTAGTCTAGACTAAATTGACACGTCAAAAGAAGCGAACATAAATATTTTTAAGTAGCCCAGATTATTACCTAGAGATTTTTTTTAGTGCAATATTTCAGTGTAGCGTGTGTAATGTAATAGTACAATCATTTTGCTCGTAAAACTCTAATCTACTAGTCCTGCGTACTATTATAGAAACCGTTGTATCTTTAACTAGTCAAATTTTTAAAATAGGAATGCAAATAAAAATTAATCGTAGGACTAAACAACGGTACTGTACTTTATATTTGTAGCCATGAGTCATGAGTGGTAATATATATGACACATTCGAGTATAATAATTATTAAATCAATAACAGACCAGCTGACTAGTTTATTACATTTTATCTTATCAGTTGTCCATGAACTTTTAAGCTGCCAAAGTGAAATACACTACACATACACGTGAAGCCAAGGCAGTCCCGTTTTACTAAAGGCCAAGGTTATGTAGTAATTATACTCACAGTTTGCAAGTGACACGAGTTTGAATGGGAGTATTTGCATTTGTTTATTTTTATTTGTTTACACTGTTGACCAACTTTGGATTCGTCACATATGTTTTTCTAATCAAAATAAACATGATACTGATCCGCAGTCAGGACTCCATACAGCAGATAATTAAACGTCACGAATAAATTTTATTTGAAATATGGTACATAATTTTATTTTTAGTAGTACAGAATGAAATAACGAACCCGCTAAAGTAACTGAAAAACTGCGTACAAGGTATTATTAATTTCCTAATACCATTCCTGCTAACTTCGGTAGATATTTCAGAGGGCTTTGTGGCTTTACTAGTTTACCTACTGTTAACAAAATCATGTGAAGGAAAAACTGTAATTTAAATTTTTTAAAATGTGTAAGAATAATAATTCGTAACTTTATTACTAATGCTAATAGAACATTTTTGGATTTTTTAATAATCACCAGGTCGCAGTATTAAAGTAAATGTGCAGCCTGGAAGTTAGAAACCTTGCATATACGTTAAAATTACAGCTGACCTGATATAAACTTCAGCGTCTTGGGTTTAATACCAGGTAAGGGCGTTGTTTTTTTCGCATTACTTCGATTTTGCTGTTTAAAATTTAGAAGCATGTTTCGCATATCTTAAAAACATTTATGTAATTTATTTTTTTAGTTTTCAAAAACTTAAAAATAAAACAGTTTTCACTTTTAAATGACAAGAAGTTTAAACTCCTTTAACTTCTCGCAAACAAAATACTGAAATAATATTAGTATTAAATTAGTTACATTGAAAACATGTCGTTTTACTTTATTCCAAACTAAATGTTTCATTTCTACTTATCATATAAATATGTTTAATAAATCAGCAACTTGATTTTTAAATTACGATATGATTAAGACACGTAAAGAACTAAATATATCTGAAAGTTAAATATGATAAAACATAATTGTGATTTAATATCAAACAACTAAATTTGTTTTTTAGAAAATACTTTGTTATAATTGAAAGCACAAGATAAAAGTCAACAATAGCAATTAAAAAGAACTTTTCCAAATAAGAATAATTCTTTTAATTAAACGTACTGAGAAAGTAGACTTTAGATTTGTAGCTGAGTAACGCAGTACGATGCATGCAAACTTTATTTGTTTATATGATTAGCAGTTGAATTGCTAAATGCGTTTTATCTTATCAAGTACTATGAACAACTGAGCTGCCAGAGTTGATGATACTGAACACACTAGCACATTATTTGCAGTTGCATTCATTACCATGTCATACTAAATGTCAGGGTTATGTATTTACTGTGTAATAGGGACAAGTGCCTAAATAGGAAAATTATTTTATTTTTTTTATTTTTTTTATAATAATAATAATTTATTCTTCAAGTTGATATTTGGCCTAAGCCCTTACAACCCCATGATTTTACAATTAAAGTTTGCTTGAATTTACAAAACGAAATAAATTGATCCTTAGTATGTGTATTACTGTAAATAATGTAATATTTTTGTTTATACTAATGACCGACGGGAACGTATTGACATATTAATTATATGACGCAGTTTAAATAAATTAAGCTTAAAACAGCTCTAAAGTTGTAATATAATAACATAATAATTATTAAACAAGAGATATTAATATTTGAAGAGTTTTTTGGCAAAACGGGATAAGTCCATTTTTTTCCAAAAATGAAATTATTTGTGTTATTTGTTCTACTCAACTAGATACATTACTGTGTTGAATGGTAAAGGTCAAAGTTTAACCAAAGCAATTTTTAAAAATAGCCCTAATTTCATTATTTTGCAAAACGGGATAAGTGCATTAAATTATTTTTGCAAAATGGGATAAGTCCACCTAAAATTTGGATTTCTGATTTAAATTTGGTTTTAGAGTGTTTTCGTAGTTTGTTGAAGACAATTGCCGTGCGTTAATGTTTTTATGCCAAGAAAGATAAAAAGCTAGAAAAAAGTTCAGTTTCAGTCAAAAAGATTAAAATTTCTTGTCCCAGACATTTTACCCCATGTTAAGTTATTGATTTTTTGGCAAAACGGGATAAGTCCAAGAATTAAAATTTTTGACAATTTTCTAAAAAATTCCAGAGTCCGTCTAGAATGATAAAACTACTTGTAATTACGCTTCGTTAGATGTAGTACCTGTAGAAAAAAATTGATTTACAAAAACTCGACCTGTCACCATTTATTCGTTTTTCGTTGTTCCTGTAAAATTTGCTTTAATATAATTACTTATCCCGTTTTGCCAAAAAGCTCTTTATTTGTAACTGATTAATGTTAATAAAGAGATATATCGTAAAAACAGATTTTACATTTTGCATTTCCTTTGGTGGCTTGTTCAAATAATTATTAATTATATTAAACGATTTTTAGTACAGAGGAATATAAATACTTTGATTTTACAATAAAAAACGATTTGCACTTAAAAAATGACTATAATACATAAAAAGGTATTCCTTTGAACTAACTTTATCATTCCCTTAAATTGATTGCTTGGTAATTATCCTTCACTTACTTACGTCCTAGTCGGCATCGAGCTTTAATTCTTTCATATTGTTATCATAATGCGCACAGAGCCTTCAGACGTCTATTGTCATAATGTGGTCCCATATAAATAATTAAGAGTGTTGCCTTTCTGAAGCCTTAAAAAGGCTCAGATGTCCGTTTTTACGATTTTACTCTTTTTATGTATGAAATATGACCGAAAAGTGAAAACTGTCAAACTTCTTACAGTTTTATGAGAACTTTAAGAATTGCGTCATATTACAGTCAGTAAACTGTTTGACATAATGATTTCGCCTTTCTATCATCAGAATGGTGTGAGAGATTTAAAAACTCATGAACGGATTAGGACATCATTTTGAACGGTCGATGCTGACAGGGGTACGTACTTCGTATACTGTTAATTTTATTTGCATTCTAATTTTATATTTTATTATTTTGCAGCTCATCTGGAGAGCGAAGCGTACGTGCGGAGAAGTAAGATCTTCCAACTTGAGTATTTACCAACATATTTTAAATTCCGTGCTTCTACCTGGTTCTGTGGGCTAGATATTTTACAACTGAAATCTTCAAGTGTGCTTTTCTGCACCATGACGTATTGCTAACTTTTACACAAGAAAATCAAAAATATTTAAAGGAGTATTTTGAATTATTTCTTTCGTTAGAAAAAACAACAACAAAGCTGTGGCTGTCACCCTAAAGGTAAAAACAGTTATTAGCATTTAAGGTCAATTTTTCCTTTGTGGGTCAAAAATAAATGCTGAGCTTACAGCAAACAGGGGCTTTAACAAAAACACAACCTTGATATGAATATGCAGTCGATAAATGACCAAGTTTAATCCTCTCTATTCTACAATAACTGAAATTATGGGGAGCTGTGCTAGTCGTACCCTACCTAATCGTACCCTGACCAATAGTACCCTGGTCCCAGTCGTACCCTGACTATTCGTACTACAAAAAAACAACAAAATTATTATATAATCACTTTGCGATTTACTAATTTATTTTTACGATTTTATTATGCATCATGTTTATGAATAAGATTGTATGGTATAAAATATTAGGTAATAGCATCAAATAGTATTGTTGAGTGAGATGGTTGTTGACGTCATTTTTCGAAGCTAGTTTTTGCCACTTGATGCGAAGCCTTTATGTTTTTTGCACAAAATGTATAGATATAATTAGGAGCTGGCTTAGATAGTGGTTGTGCTGACTGCTGATCCTTGCGAGGATGTCATCGTCCTCTTTTTGCTGACACTCATGACTAGCAATAGTCGACGACGAGAGTTATTAAACCACTCACTACTCACTACCAGAGTCAAGCACCTATATTCAGAACAATTCCCTTTTCACATTCTTGACTAACCTTATCAAGATTTTTTATCTCTGTACCTTTTTTATTTTCTTGTTTATCATAGGCAAGATATCTTAAGACTGACCTTAAAACTACATTACTAGTGTACATTTTTATAATCTACTTGCACTGCCAACGACCGGCACCAACCTTTTACTTGCACTGCCAACAACAATTATTCCCTATAAGCCTCGAATGGTCAGGGTACCACTTGGACCAAGGTACTAATGATCAGGGTACGGAAGGAACCAGGGTACGAATTGTTAGGGTACGACTGGTAAGGGTACAACTGGGCAATCAATATTACGACTATCTCTATCTTCGACTAAATAATTATGACTTATAAATCTCTTTCCCCTCCTCGACAGTAAAGAAGTATTATTCCCTAGACTCCTACAGTAGATACTGGTTACCAAAATGCACCGAAGGAGATTCGGTTTCAATCAACTATCCAGTCACGTTCACCAAACAACACATCCGTAAACGTAAACGATTAGCAGTGGCGAATAATTAAAACCAGGTTTGAGGCTGAAATGTTTGTTCAAGTCTGCAGTCCTAACCACTCTCCTAAGCACGCCTGCTAAAATTTAATGTATGTAATATGTTCAGGGCATTAAATTATTGAAGAAAAAGCAACACTAAAATAGTATCTACTAAAGCCCATTCAGACACATTGGTACTTTTGTTATTATGCTAATACTGCACGCGCAATTTGAGAAATCATTGTTTAGTCTTAACTTACAGCGCAGTAGGGTCTTCAGTTTTTAACAAACTTTCATAAAAAAGTAGGTATTAATTGTCAAACTAATGAACAGATTGTCTTAGAATTCGAGAGGAAAGAAGTCTAAAGATAACTCTTTCAATAGGAACGTAAAACCTAATAAAATTGGAAAACCTTAAAAATAAATATTAAAAAAAACAGTTTTAGAAATTGCATCATCAAATTTTCATGCGTATAAAGTAATAAACATTATAAGGCTGGGGCCGCTGAGGTGCTTGTGTTAGCCGTAAGGACTGCAAACTGAAACCAAATTTTTATTATCAGTCCTGGCATCAATCCTGTAACAATGATAAGCGTATACGGCTCTGTGTTGAACGGTAGACGTAACTGTAAAGTTGATTGAAGGCAAATCTCCTTTAGTGCTCCTTAGTGACTACTACACACTGCAGAGGCCTAGGAAATAGAACCCCTTTACAGTGGAGGAGGAGACAGGAATAGGTGAAAGGTAAATATGACCTGGACAAACCAATGCAGTTGAATCCCACCTCTTTACCTACAGTGACTGGTTGAGCCCTGTAGTATTAACATCCGTTAATTCGACCTAATGAAAGCTCAATGTTAATATTAATACACTTGATGAGCTAAAGCTCGAGCAAAGCTCTTTGCATTTACAAAAACATATTGACGCTCAATAATATCATTACTCAATTAAACATTTTGTTTAGAAACAACAGGTTCTCACAAGTCCACTGAATCGGGCTGCACCATGTGCAAAAATGTTGGTACTTGCAAGTGGCTGCGTCTGAGGATGTCCACGTTAATCGTCCTACCAGTGACGTCACTCTTCTTAGTCATCTTAATCTGCGACGCCCAAACTGATCGCTACATAACCGTTCCTGCACTTGGCCGCTTTTCTGAAATCGGATATCTGTACGACGAGCGATCCGACAGGCTTATCGATTCAACTGTTTTTCGACACAAAGTCTCTAATGAATTTATTTCTGAATTTCGCAGTCCAACAACAACTACGGAAACTACAACAGAAAAATCATTTAAGGAATTACGACAGATGTTTGATATTTCTTTTGATACGGCATGTAACATCTTGGCGGGGCTTTTGAAGCCAAAAGGCGCTGCCGTCGTTTTAAATTCAAATTACAAGAAAGAGTTTAATCCAACTGGTATTTTTTTGGTGAAGCACGAAACCGCTGTTCAACGACTTCACGTTTTTTACGACGGGCTCAAAGAATCCTACAACGCCTATTTGCTGAATCATCGTGAGGCCACTCATGTCGTGACCGGAATCACGTGGGGTGCTAGAGTAGCAGTAACTTTACAAACAAACCCATTAATTGGCACTGATAATGATGCAGAGAAAGTCAAGGAACAAATAAACGACGAATTTATGCAACTTGACGAACCAAATTTTGCCACTGAAGAGAACAATTCAAATTTTACAATTTCTGTCAACGCTGATGTTACCATTCCCGGCCAAGTCCCTCTTAAATCAATGAAGGACGTTCAAGAGTTTTTAAAAAGATTCCCGGAGCAAATTAATACAAAAAATGGCGGGAAGGGCGTCCCGCTTGAATTCAAACTCACGCCTATAAGTTTAATAAGGGAATTTTTGAAGGAGCCAACCAAGCACCAAAATGTTGCCTACAAAGTTCAAGACTCAATTCTAAGAAAGTTTACAGATATTTTTTCTAATTTCTGGAACGTCGAACAGCGCATCACAAATATTCAAACACTTCTTTCTTCTCAAGTAAACTGCGTCACACCACAAACAACCATTAAAATACAAGATATTAGTTCAAATTTTGAGAATGCAAAATCATCGCTTACAGATGCACTAAAAGAAACGTTACTTCAAGTTCGCTCAGGGAACCAATCCGCTGCCGCACTTCAGGATCTCGCGCTATTATACAACAATAGAAACCACAGTGTAAAATCCTATCAAGCCAAATTTGCGGAATTTGATGGCGCTCTACAGAAAATTGGGTTCTGCAAAATGATTGAACAACAAAACGCACAAAGCAAAATTGAATATTTTGGATTAAACTAAAATTTGATCCAAAGAATCAGTCAAGAGTCTCAAAAATCTGTTTATATTTTATTCAAAAAAACTGAATGGGTTTTAAACGATGCTGTAAAGTTCACAGAAAATCTTAACACAATTCTACGAGGATTAAATACGTCGTTTCCTTCAACTACTCGTTTGATTGTCGATTGCGATTTTGAGGAACAACGTACGAAAATGGAATTCTGACTTCGACGGACTTTAAACAAACTGTGCGACAGGAGGAAAGTGATGTGCAAAAACAAATCAGAGACCTTAAAATTGTCACTGGTAAGTCAAAACCAAACAACACAATTATTCAAGCACTTTTTGATTGCAAAAAAGAATAGTTATGCATAGACGATGTCACCAGTAGTACATAATGATACGTTTTTTTGTATTAATGGCATGTCATTGTAAAAATATTATAAAACATTTCTACAATTCAACATTTAAAATATTTTAAAACTTTTTGGTAAACTTTAACTAGAAACTCTTCAAGCTGGTCAAGAGCAACTAAAAGAAACTATTTTACAAAACAGCCACAAAATATGTAAGCTTCTTTCAGTTGTACGTTTAAAATTAGTTTTAAGATAATACCTATGTTTCGAAATTTAAAATTTTCTAATAATAAATCTATTGAAATGTAGCAAGCGTTGAGACTGACGTCAATACTGCGTTAAACTTTACACTTGGAAACAGCCGAAATTCTGGTGGGTTCACTTAGCCTTTCTATGAATATGACAAGTACTGTTTATTTCTTAGGCCCACATATTTTTTAATTGCTTGTAATTTGAAACCTGCTTAAGGATTGGTATTAGGAATATTTATTATTCGTTGTTTTTAACGCAGCACAACTAAAAACGGAATTAGGTACCACTTTGAAAACTGTAAAGGAAAACCAGCTACATGCAGGTAATAGCATTTTATTTGGTTGTTACGGTTTTGCTTCCATCTAATTTAAACAGCATTTAATTTGCTTTATTTATGTTTGAAAACTAAAATAGTTTTTTCTTTTTTAAGAACAACTAAGCACTGCGGCAGCTGTCATAAATGAAACTGTTCAACAAAACAGTAAAAAATTAGGTAAAGCAAAAACAACATGTGTGTAACTAAATTATATAGGTCTAATATTATTAAGCTTATAAAAATTAAAGCAAAATCTAAAATGAAGCGCTTATTGTGATATAACACAAATTAATTATTTCTAATAGGATTGTCTATGCATGAGCAAATAATCCTTTGAATATTTTTGTTTACTTTTAATTAGAAACTTTTCAAGCTGCTCAAGAGCAACTTACGGGAGCAATTCTACGAAACAGCCAAAAACTTAGTAAGCATAATTCAGTTTTTATTAGTTTACAGTTGGCAGTGGAGAAAACGCGTAATTATGTCTTGATTCTTGAAACCTCTTACATTTAAACCTGTTTAATTTTTTTAAATGCAGTCAGTCTTGAGAATGACGCGAACGCTGCCATAAACTCTATATCTGAAAACATTCGAAATACCAGTGAGTTCATTTATCATTCTACATAATTATTAAAAAAATACTAAACATTTTACGCTGGGTGAAGATAAAATAATTCGTTTTTTTTGTTTTTGACGCAGCACAACTCGCAATTGAATTAAGGAGCACTTTTGAAATTGCTAGAGGAAATCAATTTATTACAGGTAACATCAACATTGTAATATGGTAGAATATAATAATTATGTTGTTAACTTGCCAATTACGCGAAATTTTACTTTGTTATGTATCTAATATATTCTTAGTGTTAGTTAAAAATTAAATACCTTATCAATTTATAGGGCAACTTGGCACTGAACTGCGTAATGTCGATCTAAATGTTCAACAAAACAGTGACAAACTAGGTAAGAGCTAAAACATATCCACAACTTATATAATTAATTAGGGAAAACAAATTGTTAGACATCAATTTAAAAGATAATTAGTTGTTTAGAACGCAATTATAATTAATAATTCAACCCTATTAGCAAAGTCAAGCGTTAAAACTTTGATTTAATAATTAAAATAAAAATCTTAAAAGTTCAAAGCATTTACAATTTGAAATAAATTGTATTGTTAAAATAATTTTTTGCGTAGCTCAATTTTTTCAAATGTTCGAAGAAAACAATTTAATGAAAAACAAATGCTCGGCAGAAAATAAATGTTTAAATGGCGGGAGCTGCGTCGACACTAATAACGGATTTTTTTGTGCTTGTGTACCTGGATTTGAAGGAACAAAATGGTGGAGTAAATTTTTATTGTTTCAATTTAAATCAGAGTTTAACAAAATTAAATATGTAAATGTAATTGACCGGCGATGCAAAAATAGTTCACAATTTCAACACACCGTAAAAATAAATATATATTTTATTTTGATAGCGAAAAGCAGACAGATCACTGTGGAAATAATCCATGTCAAAACAGTGGCGCTTGTCAAAATGGTATCAATTCTTTTACTTGCACGTGCCCGCGGGGGTTCACAGGTACGATTTTAAGTTAGTTATAAATTTAAAATGTAATTATTCAATTTGTGTGTGATAAGATGTCATGCGATTCACTATTGTAATTAAATCCAAGGTTGTCATAAGTATTATATTTTAAAAACTATATATCTCCGTAGGAAAAGTATGCGACGTAAGTTTAAATGAATGTTCGGGTGGCAAAAATCCTTGTGAGAATGGGGGTCACTGCGTCGATGACGTTGTAGGATACACCTGTGTTTGCCCTTTACCTTATGCTGGGCAAAATTGTCAGTATAGAATGCGGGACCCTTGTGTATCAAGCCCGTGCAGAAATGGAGCCAGTTGTGTACCGTCTTTGAATTATGTAGATTTTACATGTAGCTGCGATGGTGGTTTTAGTGGGACGTTGTGTGGTAAGAAACATTTTGACGTTAATCAATATCCACAGTAGCAAAACTGCTATGACGTACATTTTTAACATTTCAGAAGTGGACATTGACGAATGTTCATTAAATGTCTCGCTTTGTCAAAACGGCCGCGCTTGTAGAAACACGCATGGCTCATTTGCCTGCGACTGCGCAGCTGGTTTTGAGGGAATAAATTGCGCAACGAACATAAACGACTGCGAAAGCAGTAGCTGTTTGAATGAAGGAACTTGCGCTGACGGAATAAACAGTTTTAGTTGCACCTGTGTAACGGGATTCACAGGGGATCGTTGTGAAGACATTACAGGTATTTGACAAAATACCATTAAGCAAAAATTGAGTAAAAAAATTACTTGTGTGATACTTTGTAATTTCAATCTAATTATACTTTGTAAACATTACAGTTAGTACCTGCACTGCATCTGAAAAGGCCTTAAGAAGTCAGACAAAAGTCGTTACCCTGAGTAGGAAGTTTTAATAATTACACTTGATTACTTTATATCCTAAATAAAATGCACAATTTAGGCAACACAATTCAAAAGAGAAAACAAATATCCTAATTAAATCTGCGTTTACGTTTTATAATTTTGTGCTCGCTGCAGGCAAACCTGGTCTTGTGGACACTCCTGACATGTCATCTAAAAGTTCCTTTCTGTTTGAATACAAACCTGACGCATCTCACGTTGATAACCAGAAACCACGCGTTTGGACCATTAACAGTTTGAATAATGGAAAATATTATCAATTATTATGTAAAGTGACACTTCTTTGTGGAAACTCACGCGACATATTCTCTGTCTTAGAATGGAAAGTGGGGAGCAATGAAATGGTTCTTATCTCTACAGAATTAACGTAACAATTTTTTTTATACACACACTTTATATAAATGTTACCTTAGGAAAACCATTTAAAATCATTACATTTATCGAGACTTTAAATCAAGCGCTCACCACATGTATAACGAAAGAAACACAGAAAACATAAATTGTGATTATTTAGGTAGACAATTGACCAGTTAACAGTAATCACATAGAATTTCATTGCAATAATAGAGTACAAATAAATTGTTCAATAGTTGAAGCAAATTTTAAACTCGCATGAGTCATGCAGACAAGACGTTTTAAGTAATTGATGCTGAAAAGCAACGTGAAAATTGTAAACATGCATAAAATGTGCAGGATTAATTGATTTATCTATTAACAGAAAACAATCGGATAGTTTTGTTTTTCATTCAACTTGGTCCTTCAAACTGTTTCTAAGCTACACATCAGCCAATGGACGGTCACCTGGTTTTCTTGCTTTTATTGAAATTGTTGACACATTACACTTGAGTATTGGAACTAATTTTGTCTACACGAATGGAGCATCGCCTGGAAGCCTAAGTCACGGTCCCACAAAAAATTGGGACAAGTTTTCACTCGTCGTTAATCCCAACGAATCAAATACAACTTTAACAGTAGAAAGGTTGTCGTCCAAATCAACTACTTGCAATGTCCATAATACAATAGATCTGTATGAAATCTTGCCCAGAGGAACTCTACGTAGACTTGATCGGTAAGCATTAAATTAAACTTGTGTTAATTAAACTACTGATTTAATTTCAATTTTTCAAATTCAAGCATTTTCCAATTTTAAATGAGTTTAAAAACTTATTATTAATTTCAATCCTATTAAATTCTTATTTTATTTTTGAAGGCTTTGTGGTTCTGTGGCTTCACCAATTTCCCACACTTCCCAGTTTCCTTTCATAGCAACGTTTTACGCTGATTTGTCCGGTGGAAATACTCTTCAATTTTCGTGGAAGTAACAACTCATGTTCCTTGTTTTTGCTGAAGATTGATTGATTCAATGTAATTACGTATAAAGGTGAACACATTTAATTGTGGTGATTGTGTGTCTCATTAACTATTTTAATTAGCATTGCATTAGTTTAATTGTTGTAGTACATCTGCTGGTTTAAATTAGGTTGTATCGATGTTGCCAATTTATACATAAATTAAATGTATTCTTTAAATTACTTGTAGAATAAAAGCAGAGTAAGTTTGTTTTACATTAAAATTTGGATCCAAGCAACATTCTTAGAGGCTTGTATTTTATTCACAGAAAATGGGCATTTTACGTTTTATTTAAAGGTTGTTTACTATTAGTCACAGCATTGCGTTTAGTTAATAAATTAAATTGTGGTATCGTTTTTATAAAGTAATTTGCACAATTTACAAAGCCCAAAGTCGTAGTACGCTTTCATTAAGCAGTTAATTTAAAATCAATTTGACTCATTGCATAGACTACCAGCAACTAAAAATGTTAATAAAAATTAATTTCTGTGCTAACCACCAAACTAAATCCGACATAACAAACAAAATGCAATTTTGTACTATGGCACTTTGCCTGCTTATAACAAATTAATTGAAATTAAATTCAATTCTTACAATTAAAATGAAAACACCGAAATTACACTTTATAAAAATAAATAGGCTAAACTGAACCCTAGTAATTAGTGTCATGTAGATTTTAAAATTCAAAAATTATTTTATTAAGTTTCATTCAACTGCATAGTCAAGTTTTATTTTTAATCTGCCCGAAAAATTGATAAATGACACTAGCTTGGTAATGGGACAAAACACCGCATCAATATGACCGCGGTACAAAACACCGCCACTAAAACACCGCGAGGTAAAAAGACCGTCCACCCAAAAGACCGCAAACAATATGACCTCTTGGCCATAACACCGCGAGGTAATTTGACCGCGCCAAAATGACCGTTTGCCCATAACACCGCTGGGATATTTGACCGCGTCGAAATGACCGTTCGGCCAAAACACCGTTTTTATATAAACGTGCACAGAACGACCGGCAGAACAAATTAACCAAGGAATAATAAAATAAATTAATCGTTAGAAAGCGAAAGCGGTATAATTAGTCAATAAAAATAAGTTAGATTAAGAGATTATACCACTTTTGAAATACTTGACCGATTTGGTGGAGTAATATCTTATTTTAAAGCTCTTAAAAATGGGAAAAAAACTTTTTTTGTTTTTACTTCTAGGCCGTACAATACTTTTTATAGCAATTTTTATAGAAAAAACTGGTTTTTCAAAAACATTCCGAAACTGTTAAAATATCACGGTGAACTCCAAAATAATTAGATTCTGCTAATTATTACGGTTCAAGTGATGTATTATTTTTTTGCAAATTCTGCGAGTGAACGGTCGAAAAATAAATTTTACATTTTGACAAATCTTTTGCGGGAAATTCAAACTGTTTTATTATATCCGGCAGATAAAACAGGGTGGCACATTAATAGTGCCAACCACTTTGACGGTGCGTTAGCTGCAAATAAATAACACCCTTTTATACGCATCGTCATTTTTTGTGTTATGTTTTATAATAGGGTGACACAGTAGGTGGGTAGGTCCCAAAGTAATTACGCTAAAGTTGGCTGTCACCATTTGTGCCCGGCCCCTAATTTTCGATAACCAGGCTTCTTAAGTTTCTTTTAATGTACCTTGATATGTATGTACAGTTAAGCCTTTTGTCTTCACTATACCCAATGGTTAATAATTAACTAATCTTTAATAATTAAAACAGCTGGAGGGTACCACAGTGTCATATGCATTTTTGAATTTTATTTCTACATGCTTACAAAATTTGAAACACGTATTTCCAAATTGTTTCAGATTGTGTAAATCGGAAAATTAAACGTAAAAGGTGAAATTGTTTAAAATAACATAATATTCTACGTACATTCTAATGCTCGATATGACTGTTAGGGCTTATACATAATTTTATTACCATTTATAAAATATGCGTGATACATAACCTACTGTTGTATTTACTTGATATTTATAAGATTTAAGTTAGGAATATTATACTTATTATTTAATCTGAAGTAATATCTACTTATACCATATTCTGATTTTACTTATTCCAACTCAACTTGTAGCAGATTCAATTTATGATTTATTTAACGTATGAAACATATTTAAGTGTCTAGCGTTATGTCAGATTTAAAATTTGTGTCTAGTGAAATATCAAATACACGACTGTAAACAGTAGTTATATCCGCATCCGCTTGTATTGTGCAAATGCGCCAAGTATGTATGATGCATATTTTTATAAATGATAATTAAATATAATAAATAAGTATGTTGCTCAAAATCTCTTAATCTAACCTATTTTTATTGACTAATTATACCTCTTTCGCTTTCTAACGGTTAAATTTATTTTGTTATTTTTTGGTTAATTTGTTCTCCCGGTCGTTCTGTGCACGTTTATATAAAAACGGTGTTTTGGCCGAACGGTCATTTCGACGCGGTCAAATATCCCAGCGGTGTTATGGGCAAACGGTCATTTTGGCGCGGTCAAATTACCTCGCGGTGTTATGGCCAAGCGGTCATTTCGTTTGCGGTCTTTTGGGTGGACGGTCTTTTTACCTTGCGGTGTTTTAGTGGCGGTGTTTTGTACCGCGGTCATATTGCTGCGGTGTTTTGTCCCTGAACCTGTGAGACTCCGAGACTTATGGTAATTCGCGGTGTGTTTATTGCTTGCACTGTATTAATTATAATTGACATAATTATTCAGTTAATACATAAAATAGCAAAGTTACGACAATTTTATGAATTCAGGTCATGTACATACTGTGATCCCCTGTTTACTCACCTACCCCTCGGTACAAGCACGTGAAGGTACAAATTGCAGCGAAAATATTTGGGATGCATCGTTTGTATTTAATCATCATATTACTAGGCTTCTTTTATTTCTTAAACAAGAAAAACGTAATGATTATCTATACCAACAAGAGAATACTATATATTTTTTAACTGCGTCAAAACAATTTGAGCATGTTTAATAATTAATTGCAAACAAATATTTTATTGGCCATTTGCATAGTAATTTATTATTAAATTATTTCTTTAACAAATTCCTTTTGTCATGTAATGGGCTATGAATTTAATCCCAATATATATTTAACATACTTTCATTAAATAAGAAATCAAGCTTCTTAGTATGACATAGGGGAGATATATAAAATAATTAAATTTTAACTACGAATTTTTAAAAGAACGTTTAACGTTTAATTTTAGTTGCTTCGTGACTTCCCATAACCATTGCATGCAGAAGCTTTAACATACAAATGTACAAAGGTTAGACCACTGTACATTTAAAACTGCGAAAACGTTCACGGTTGATTTTTTTAAATTTTGTTTTAGACTGCATTTAATTTTACCGTGTCCAGCTGTTGATGTGCCGCTAGCAATGGCAACACCGTTTGCGCCTGCTTGAGCATTTAAAGTTTGGACGGCATTATTTATTTGGCCTCCAACAGTGTCACTATAAAGAGCGGACCTCTTTTCTGTAATTCAATTCAATCTTGTTTTTATTTTATTGTTGAGATTTCCTAGTGATTCCTATAAGTTTAAAGTATTTTTATTTTGTAACATATAAATATTATTGGAATTAAAATTTACCTCGCCCTGAGACCAAAGGTCCATGGCCACCTAACCCGTAAAGAGCTTCGAGGCCAAATCTTGGAGATCTTTTACCTATTTGTAAAAGAAAATTGCATCTTCAGCCGAACTATTTCCTAGCTTATATTGTTGGAACTCACATAATAATGGTAGTCTATGCACGTCATACGTGTATCTTTTGCTCTTACCTGGTGTTCGGTACTGAACCGAAGTTTGGGATTTAGTTCTAATCATTGTGGGTTAGTTAAGGTAGTTCAACCTTACAAAACAATATTTGTAAGTTGAAATGCCGGCATTAGTTAGTCATAAATTAATGGGTTTTGGATATTAATATTTCAAAGGCTTCGACTTCGATCGAGCCTATTATCTGTATCTAATTTACGTAGAAAAGCAATGTACAGCTACTTTCCTCATTCTTCACAATCTAATGTGAATAGCAGCCTTGACTCCATCCAGATTCTATTCAGGGATCTGGATCCAAATAAATTATGTACAGTTACTTGTCTAATTATGTTAATCGGTAAATTCTTCACATTATGTTAAAGGGTGAAAATTTAGACAGACTCACCCTAGTGGAAATCTGTATATGTGCTGATACGGGTCAAAAGACCAAGACTCATTAACTCAGTGGTTATGTAACAGATGGGTTAATACAACAGTGCAATATCGAGAATCGAAGTAAACACAAGTAGAAATGAACATGAAAAGTGATACGGGTGGAAAATAATGACTTTGGGGTAAAGTAAAAATGCAACAACCGTATGGAAGCTCTAATAATATTCAAGACGTCTCAAGTAATATTTTAGGCTTTTTAGAGAGAGGCGGAAAAACACGACCTTTCATAAGCAGTACTTTTTATTCAATCTCTCTCCATCATCCAATTCAATCCCTGAATTCACATCAGATTGCCAAATCATAATTTAATAAATAATCGAAGAATTTAGGTTACTTTCGCAATGACCACATAGTTGGTCCGACATCAAATAGTTGATCTAATTTAGACGTGAATGAAATCCTCACAAACGGATAAATTACGTAATGTGAAATATCAAGAATATTATAGAATATAAATATAAGTATATAGATACTCTAGAATTAAATAACAGTGGAAATATGTATGTATAAAGAATGACTAGTTGTAATGAGGCTTTTATGCTCGTCATGCAGTTTGTTGTTTACAAACAATAAGAGAACTAAAACTCATGCATCAAACGTAATATATATACATAGGCATGCATTGAAGGATAAATTCATATATCAAGAAATGTACATGCATCATCATTCTTCATGCTCATACTGGCATTTGATTTTAAGCTTATGAAATAGTAAACTATAATTTAAACTAAAATTATACAAAACTTAAAGCTATGGGTGTACGTAGTAGTTGACGTTTGAGACATACATTAATGAGTAATGCAGGTGTGAAAGTGACTCATATATGTATGACTTAATACCCTCCTTTTTTTTAATTGTCGTCGTCTGAAAGGCGGTATACGGCAAGTGAAAAAACCCTTAAATATTGGTGATGTTATTCCTCTTCATCAGTAAACTCCACCTCCAAGAATCTCAGATGGCTCGGTTCGATGGTTGATTTGGGTAGTTCCTCTTCTACTGCTGGTGGTGCCTGTGATTGTATGTGTACAGTGACATTTCCCTCCTCAGCTAGGTGTAGTGTAGGTAGTAGGCCGTTTGGTGTGACAAGCGTGCTTCTACGTATCTCCTCATTCTCATCCACTCCACTTCGTCTGTGAACAAGAATCGTCCCTTGGCTCCGGTGTTGGTTTTGGTCCAAGTAACTACTGTTGACTCTCCCTCGTCTCGGTGGGGCTACAGGTGTTTTAGTTGGTCCCTCCGTTCCAAGTAACTGCAGCTCAGCTTGCTGCTCTTTCTCTCCCTTCTCTTTCATAGTCTCCCAGTAACTCCCTCTCCACCCACGCTTCAAGAACGCAGCACTCAATTTCCACTTAAAGTATATAGCTGTAATAGCCATACACAGAAAAACAAAAATAATTAGAATCATCCACATGTACCATGGTATGCTACTATCTCTTTCCCATGATGACGTGTCTATGCTGTTGTCGCTCTCGTCAAATGTGATGTTCAAGTTGTTCATGTCTATTTTCATTCCCATGTGGTAGTCGAGTGAGTTCACTAATAGGGGGTCTTCGTGCTCGTTAAAGATAATGTTAAGCACATCTCCTCTATACGTGTTGTTCGCTATGGTGAATGTAGTCGTGATGGGTAGTAGGAAGATTTCGTTGGGGCAGGGGGTGTGTCTGGTGGTTCCTACACGTATGTTCAAGCCTGGGCAGTATATGTGAAAGAACGCATTATACACTTTGACTTGTACACTTCCCTCCGCGTCTTGTGCTGTGCTATTTCGACAGTTTTGAAGTACATACTTGAGTTTGTCTTCATACGAATTTCGTGGCTTACATTTTTGGTGTGTTGTTGCTACCACTCTGTCCATGAAACTCCAGTCGAGCCCTGTATCGAATACACAGTCTTGGTCCCTTGAAAGCAAAGCATTTGGTGGTCCTTGATATTTCAAATCACACGTCCGATTTTCTTTCCTCCATAGTAAGGTAAATGGGTCCGCTACGACAAGTGTCAGGTTGGGATTGACGAGTGGCACAATGAAACTTAGATGTAAATTGTCCATTTGTGGGTCACTTCTACATTGTCGAAATTCGGCTAGCTCCAGTGGACATAAATCCCCGCACGGTAAAGTGAAGTTCAGGAAGTCGAAAAATTCGTCATCCATATGACCACGGCTCCAGATCCTCTTGGTGTGTTGAATCATCGCTCCGCTTTGGGTGAGTCTTGATACCAGGTAGGCAATATCAAACTCCAGTTGCTCGATCTCTTCAGGTGAGTCCTTCCGTTCACTGATTATTTGGTTAACAGCATCAGTAATTTTCGCCATTTGTTTGTAAAAGGCTCTAAAATTCTGTGTGTCTTCCTTAATTTTCAGTTCCAATTTATTGAAATGTTCGGCCAGTTCTAATGTGTGTTCACTATTCATTTCAGCTCGGTGTTCGGCCTGGTATGACATCCCAAGTCCCGCACTGGTGAAAACAGCGAGAGCAGTCATTATTACATTGGTGAAAACGGATCTTCGTCTCCTGATTTCCGTCTTGATGGGGGGGCAGATCGCCTTGAGTGGCAGAAGGAAAGTCCTCTTATATTCTTTTTGGCATTGTTGTTTGAGTTCGTGTCCCACATTTTTCATATTGATATCCGGGTATTTCAACAAATCGCATGGTGATAATAAGCGTATTTTGATGTTATAGGAATTATACCCATAAAGAGGTGGATTCTCCGATCTTCGCCAAATAACTGGTCCTCCTTCATCTACCGTCTCTGCTCCTCCGCCAAGGATCAACATCAAGAAGTACATACATCCGAGAAAAAATAGTGGAAGTGTAGAGTGATAGGGAGTGCGCGATCTCTTCGGTGGTGGTGGCAGCTCCGCTTCCCTCCTTAATTCGTGTGTTGTTGACTTTCCAAAATTTCGACTCGACTGATCCTGTCTGATCTTGTCTGGAACAGGAAAATGTGTGTCTTCTATTGCTGTTGATTTATTTTTGGATTGAGAAGTACTCGCCCTCCTTCCCTCCTTACTATTGTTATGGTGATAGGTAGGTAGTGACGATGTAGAATTTCCTCGGTGGCCGGACTCCTCGTTTTGATATGCGTGAAGTGAAGCTCCTCGTAGTCCTACTGTACTCCTCTTTTTTGTTACACTCGCCCTCCTTCCCTCCTGTCCGCTCGCAGGATTTGAGTCGGTGGCCGGTGCCTTTTTACTTCTTCCTCCCTCCTTGCTATGTTGAGTTTCGGAGTTGGTGGAAGGTTTTGATTTTTGACCTCCTCCCTGGTGGGTGGAAGGTTTATTTTTCGATGTTTTTGTGCTCGAATGTGGTGGCCCCATGGTGGGGAGTGCTCCTCTGGTGGTGGTGTTATGTACAGCTATTTTTGCAGCTTGTACTCCCTCCTGTCCGGTGGTAAAGATTGAGAGAACCTCCGGGTCGGTGGTGGAAGAGTGAGCTCCCGTCTTGTAGGTGTTATGTACATCCCTGTTGATGGTGGTATGTACTCCCAAGTTGCTGGTGTGAGAGTTAAATTTCCGTTTGGTGGTGGTGGAGGTGTTGTGTACCGCATTGCTTTTGGTGCTGTTGGCGGATACTCCCTCCTGGCCGGTGGAATGGTGGTAAAGTCCATGTCCGGTGGTGGAGTGTGCTCCCTCCTTGAATGTGGTGGGGTGAGCTCCCTCCTGGCCGGTGGAAATGTTAAAATTCCAGTTTCCGGTGGTGGAGTGTGCTTCCTCCCTGGTGGAAGAGAAGTCTACGCCCTCCTTGCTGGTGGAAAAATTAACTCCCTCCTTACCGCTTCTACCATGAAGTCTCGAGTCTTGTTTTAGTGCTCCTCCTCTTCCGGTGGAAGTCCCGGTGAAGGTAGAAGTCTTTTTCGATTTTTGTGAGTTTTGAATTTTCGAAGTCTGTGACGCTCTCCCAGATTCCAGTAGTCTTGAGATTGAATCTTCATTGTTATTGAATAATTCGTTCACCGTGAAATTTGCCTTGCGAGGTGTAAACTGGACCATATCTACAAACTCGTTAGTACTGATGGTTTTCTCCAAGCCTTCGAGTGTATCGATGGCGTCTTTGGTTCCTACTGATCGAAATGATTCTGCAATTTCTTCCAGATCATTGTTGTAGTGTATCTGAGCTTCACGTAGAATGTGCATGTTCTTTTCTAGTCGGGCCTGTTCTACTATAATGAGCTCGTCCAGTGCTTTGAGTCTTCTGTCGTACTCCTCTTGGGTGACAAATCTCTTGGCGTGCTCCTTTTCTTGTCGTTGTTGAGCCAGGAGTCTCAGGTTTTCTACTACTGTGTCTGTGAGTTGGATCCTTGTGGGTATACCTTTGGGTGTGGTATAAGCAACTATCCCCGGCAAATCTTCTGGAACTGGAACTGGAGCTGGAAGAGTTTGGGGAATAGTGTCAGGTAGTGTTGCTTGGTCAGAAGTCTCCATAGCGTCCGTAATGTCTGTGGGCTCCTCTTGGTTCTCATCTACTTGACTCCAGTCGTTAACTTCCACTTTGACTGTAGTGTCTTCGTAATTAGTGAGAAGAACCAAGTTACTTGGTTGGGGAAGTGGTTGTGGAGGGGACAAGTCTACCATCTCATGGAATCTACGAGGTGCTATTGGTGTGATTTGATGATACCTAACCGCTGTACCCCGTTTATCTGCCAGCTCCTGCATGTAGGCTGACCAGGTCTTCTCTTGAGTAGGTTGCTGCATGTCCGTTTTCCTCGTCCACTGGAGTCCTCCATGTGGTGCCCTGTAGAAGAATAATTCGGGATGTTTTGCCGATTTCTCTTGTATTTCCCTATCTATTGATGTCTGTTGTGAAGAATTTCCAGTGGATGTTACAGTAGAGTTTTGCTCCTGTTTTATCCTTTGATAGATTGCTGCTGGATTTCCTCCATCAAGTTCCGTTGTGAGGGTATATACGAAATATTCTTTTTCTTCGGGTTTTACCTTTTGGGGCTCCGAGTTGTCTGTTGCACTTGGGTTTGCATTAGGATCAGTGTTATTCTCCTCGTTGTTGTTAGCATCTGTCGAGAAGTGTGAGGGGGTCAGGGGTAATGGACTTATGGGCTCCGGAATGTAGTCTGAGAAGTATAGAGTGCGGACTTCTATTTTCCTCTTTTTCTCACCTCCTCTGATGGTGACTACTCCACTATTTTGGAAATCCTCATAGTATTTTGGAAAATCCAGGCATGTCTGTCGTATTGCAGTCCCTATCCCATAAGACCTATACTTAGCCATGTATATAGCCAGTAGTTGCTCTGCCAGTCTTGACTCTGATGGAGTTGGGAATCTTGATCGAATATAAGCATAGGCTTGACGATCCTGTTTGAAGGCCAGAACTATTTTTGCTCTGGAATCTCTGTAGGATTCTCTTCCAGGTTCCTCGATTTCGGAGTCGTCCGTGGATACTTCTGTTGTTGTTTGAGTTATTGATAAGAAGTGATTTCCCGGTGCTCCTGTCAGACGACCATATGTTTGACTTTTGGTCTGACGGTGTTCCGCTTCACATGGAGTGTAAATCTCCTGGACAGGTCTTATCATGTATGCCTTATGACTGTCTGCACGTAGAATTCGTAACTGTTCTTCCCAGATTTGATGTAGTTCTTGACATTGAGTTTCTTTCTCCGGGTGTGGTGGTAACTGGAACCAGGTTAAATTGGCTCCAGCTTCAAGTCCATATTTTTCCACATTTCTTCTGAACAGAGTTCTTAATCGGCTACTGTTTGGGTGGTTTCTTAGTACGATGGCTCTAATCTTCTCCATGAGTGTGGCTTCTGCCGATTGATCTTCTCTTTCGGAGTCTGAAGAGTCCATGTCCTCACAGTGTCGATATGGTAAACCTTTACGAATGGTGTGCCAGTCCTGAATTGGTCTTCGCAAGTGTTTTGCTAGGTGCATCCAGGCTTGTTGACTTGCCAGGATAATACCATGCCTTTCTATGTTGTAGTCAAGACGTCTGGAATGTTCAGATCTGTTGTCAGGTGTTAATCTTTCAAACAGGAAGTCTTTGATTTTCATGACCATGTCATACTCCAGACGTTGCTCCTCCTGTCTTTTGTATCTTTCCAGGAAGGATCCAAGGCATGTTGCACTGATAGAGTCCAATTCTCTGTCCGGAAGGTTAATAGTAGCGGGTACTATTTGACTGGTTTTATTTTGTTTCTGCTGGAAGATCTGAATCCTTTCTTTTCGAAGTTGTTTCCTCACTAGTTCCTGGAACAATTCAGATTCCGTATGTACTGCGCTTGGTAGATGTTCGAATAGGTTAAGAAACTGTCCCCATATGCGTCTGTTCTTCATGATCATGTTCCGGGCCCAAATTTTCCTTTTTGAATCCGTCCAATGATCACACATGTACTCTTGGAAGTCTATGGTTCTTTCCAGCGCTTCCATGGAATTAGCTTGAATCCGTGCTTTCCTATTATCTGATTTGTTCAGTTTCTGGATGTGTTCTTGAGGAGTCTCCATAACTTCTGGAAGGTGACCGAATAATTCTCGTAGTGTCTCGGTATTTCGGTTGATCTGATATAGTTGTTCTTCCTTGTCCAGGTTAGTTTTAAATATGACGGCCAGATCTCTCCAGGTTTGAACAAGCGATTCCGAGTTTCTAACTTGGTCATTCCAATCGATTTGGGTTTTATTGCCGCTCTTTTCTTTGGCCGCTAAGTATGCGAGACCCAATTGGTTTTGATTTTCCCATTCATTCCTGAAATTTTGTTCTTCAGGAGTACATTGCCTTGTAGCCAATCTCGGAATGGATGAGTTCTCGGAAGTCTGTATCTCTCTGATCCTACCAGCTAGTGTAGAATGATTGTGTGGTTGTGATCCTGAGGCTCCGGCAGTAGGTACGATGTTTTCCTCTGTATCTGGATTAATCCTCAGTCTAGCTGGTGGGGGTGGTGGGGCTTCATCTCGTTCGGGTGAGTTGTTCCTCAATTGTTCCGTTTCGAGTGGTGCTCCGGTGGAGGCCCTCCCTGTCTCTTCGATATTATGAGAAGTCGGGGTCCTCTCGGTGGGGATGGATTGTTGGTCATCATCCTCCATTGCTACATGGTTGTTGTAGTCTTCCTGTACTTCTTCCTCTTCAGAATCTGTAGCGTTGTTGTTCTGAGGGAGTGGTGGGGTGGTGGTGGATGTCGGAGCTAGGGGCGTAAACGGGTTGATGGTCGACTGAATATGCTGAGCTCTCGCTCGTCTAAGTGCCAATACTGTTTCCCATTCCTGCCTAGTTACCCTAGTCCTAATTAATCCATTTTGAAGTGGAGGCAGCTGTACAGGTTCCAGGTCCGAGTCAGTGTCATTGCTGGAGCTATCCGTCCATTCATTTGTTGTTGTCTCTACTCCTTGTCTTGGGCGGAGTAGGTAAGCATTATTTTGCTTGAATTGAGATAGCATCGCTTCGGTATCCGAGTCTTCTCCAGTGGTGGGGCTATCTTCCCGGTGTTTATCCGCTGGATGTTTCTCTACTCTTCGTCCAGGTCGGAGTAGGTATGCTGGGTGTTGATCGCAGTTGGGGCCAACACCGTCGTGTTGAAATCCTCCTACATGTGAGTTCATCCTCCTATGTGCGTATTCATGCTTCGAGTCTTCCGTTGACGAGTCTTGATACAGGGGATATGTAGGGGATTTAGGGAGTGCCATTTGTTTAGCATGGTCTTCGTTTCTTGACGTGTCTGCGTCTGAGAAAAGATCCGCCAGCCTTGGCCTGGGGGTGTCTTCACTCCTTCCACTGCTGCTGCTACGTGATGAGGAGTCCATATGTAAGCTTCCTTTCCACGGAGTAGAGTGGGTGGCTCGACGTGCAACAGCTTCTATGAAGCTGACATCTTCTTGAGCTAGATGGGCAGGTGGTGGGGGTCTGTTGCCTCCCTCCTGTCTTGAGGTACTTCTTGTATGTACCTGATTGTTTTGTCGCTCGGGGGTTCGTTCTCTTGCATTGTTGTTGCTGTTGCGAGATGAGTGATCGAGTTGGGTGTTGGCTCGACCTACTTTTGATGATGACGAACTCCTTCCTCGCTGACGTGATCCGCCGCGCCCTGATTTGGAATTTCTACGACTTCCGTCCTGGGAGCTTCTGGCGGTGGATGATGATGTGTCTCTTCGGCTCCGTGGCGGAGACACGCCGTCCAACCAATACCTGCAATCATCCTTCTTATGGTTGGGTTTTCCACAGTATGAACATATGGTTTTGCTCTTGGCTTTTCCACCAGGTTGGTTCCATGAACTTGGTGGTGGGGAGTTTTCGCTCCTCCGGGTGTGATCGTCTTCACGATTGTCTCTACGCCCTCCTCTTTGGGATCGGCGGAGACGGGACCGTCCGCGTTCGGTTCCTCCTCTTCCTCCAGATCTTTCGTCCTCCTGGTGGGCTCTGAATGCCTGGGGTGGGTTGTACACGGCGTTACCTAGCGCTCGTTCGCGGTTGTCGTCGGTGGCTTTGAGTAGCTCAAGTAGGATTTCGGGTGTCTTCACTGTGGAGACACGCCAGGTTTGAAGGAATCCTACGTATTCCTCTTGATCCGAGAGTTTGCTTACGGTGAGGCATAAGACGGTTTCGTTGTCCATTCTTCTCCCGGCTCTATCCAGATCGTTGTTGATGGCTAACAGCTGGTTTAGATAGCTGTAGCCGCCTCCCGTAGCCATACGGAGGCCGAAGAACTTTTCTGCAAGTTGGACTCGTTCATCCTCTTTTCGGGGCTCGAACATTCTTGAGAGTTCTTCCATGAGGTCTTTTGCCAATGTGATGTGGTGCACTTTGAGAAGTACATCCCTATGAAGGCCTGAATGTATAGACAAAACGGCTGTGTTGTTGGCTGCCTCCCAGTTCGCTATGTCTGTAGCCTCTTGAAGTGTTGGGGGCAATGCGAAAACTGGTTTTGGATATGATCCATCCACTATGACTCCTAAGTGAACGGTGCCTAACGCCATTTTCATATCGACGAACCACCTGGTGTAATCTGATGGTCCTTTCAGCTTTTCGAAGTCGACTAATGGGCGATTGAAGGTTCTGTTACCCAACATATTGTCCTGAGTATGTTTCTGGGCCGCGGCTCTAAGTATGGCGAGTCTAGATTTTAATGCCGCGTTCTCTAACTGCAGTGGTACGCTAGCTTTCTGGTCCGCCGTCAGGTGTTCAGATGCTCCTAACTTAGCTTGCAGTTCCTCTATCTTTTTGTGATAATAAGACTTAACTTTACGTACCTCGAGTTCGTAGTGTTTATTAGCTTCTACTACCGTCTGCTCTGCAGTGAGGACAGGCTCCGTTGATCTTCGGGTTTGGGGGCCTGACTTTACGACTATCTTGCCTGTAAAGATTTGTGGGACTGGGGATGATTCCGGAATTCTGGAACTCTTGGGCGGCTGTGGGGGCTCTACCTTCGATTCTGGAATACCCTCGGTCTTGATTACTGGTTTCACTGGTGACATGGGATTATTGTTTCTTACACTTTGTCACTACCACTTTCAATTTCACTAGCCACACCCTGGAACTACTGCAGTGATGTGGGGGAAACTGAGAACTGTTCTTCACAATACCATATGGGAAAAGTCTACACTTGGTTTGTGGAATTATATAATACACCACTTCGCGCTGGAAAGTTCATCAACTGCGTGGGTCACTGTATTCTTCACTAAGGGTAATGTTCTACTCACTTTAGTGGGCTCTACGCGCTGGAAGCTATCTCAGTCACGGAGTCTGTGGATTGAAAACTGCTTCTTTTTTCACTTCTAAAATTTACTTGTTAACTACCTGCACTTTTGACGAAGTTGCTAAGTAGTTTTGATGGTAATTTACTTTCTGAACCTTTTCACGATATTAAATTTAAAATTTCGAAGATTTGATTTTTTGTAACAGCTGTTGTATGTTTGTACGTAGAAAAATTTCAATTTTGAAGTTAAATTTTGTGGAATTTCGAAGATTAATTTTGTGTATGATTTTACTTTTAGATTCGAAGAATTGATTGGAACCCTCAATAAAAAGATGGGCTACAACGTTTGATTTTTAAAATTTGAAGATGATGAAAACACAAAATTCGCAGAAAAATGTCAGATTTTTTAAACTTTCGGTTTAATTTTGAAATTTGAACGGTAACCCTCTGTTAAGAGACGGGCTATAACGTGTTAAAGGGTGAAAATTTAGACAGACTCACCCTAGTGGAAATCTGTATATGTGCTGATACGGGTCAAAAGACCAAGACTCATTAACTCAGTGGTTATGTAACAGATGGGTTAATACAACAGTGCAATATCGAGAATCGAAGTAAACACAAGTAGAAATGAACATGAAAAGTGATACGGGTGGAAAATAATGACTTTGGGGTAAAGTAAAAATGCAACAACCGTATGGAAGCTCTAATAATATTCAAGACGTCTCAAGTAATATTTTAGGCTTTTTAGAGAGAGGCGGAAAAACACGACCTTTCATAAGCAGTACTTTTTATTCAATCTCTCTCCATCATCCAATTCAATCCCTGAATTCACATCAGATTGCCAAATCATAATTTAATAAATAATCGAAGAATTTAGGTTACTTTCGCAATGACCACATAGTTGGTCCGACATCAAATAGTTGATCTAATTTAGACGTGAATGAAATCCTCACAAACGGATAAATTACGTAATGTGAAATATCAAGAATATTATAGAATATAAATATAAGTATATAGATACTCTAGAATTAAATAACAGTGGAAATATGTATGTATAAAGAATGACTAGTTGTAATGAGGCTTTTATGCTCGTCATGCAGTTTGTTGTTTACAAACAATAAGAGAACTAAAACTCATGCATCAAACGTAATATATATACATAGGCATGCATTGAAGGATAAATTCATATATCAAGAAATGTACATGCATCATCATTCTTCATGCTCATACTGGCATTTGATTTTAAGCTTATGAAATAGTAAACTATAATTTAAACTAAAATTATACAAAACTTAAAGCTATGGGTGTACGTAGTAGTTGACGTTTGAGACATACATTAATGAGTAATGCAGGTGTGAAAGTGACTCATATATGTATGACTTAATACATTACCTCATTCTGCCAGTCAGTTTATCCTTGAACTCAAGTTCTTCGTTGTGCTACACTTTACCGTTCTAAATCACTGGTTCAAGTTTTTCTATTAATTTAATACTAACTACATAATACAGTCCACGTAGAATTCCAACCTCATAAAGTTAAATTTATGTTATAAAACTACAACTCAACACTTCATTCTCTGACTCTATCTTAAAGCCTCGAACAATCACAAGCTAAATTATTGATCTTTGAATTCTCTGTATCTTTTACCACTGTTCTGTAAACTTTACTTTTAAGGTACTTCGACTGTCTATAAATAAATTAGTATTTATTATTTTGTAGAAGTGGTTTGTTTCTCCGTGTTTGAATCCACTGGACAAATATTTATTTCCTAGTTTTTATGCTGCATCAATCCGGATTTGAAAGTCATTTTTAGGGATTTTTGCACCTAGCTACACTCACAGAAGTTGAGACAATACTTTCACGCTTCCATTTCTCATCTTTCCGAATTTCATACAACCTGGGTTCGCCACCAAACACCTGGTCCAGCAACGGCCGTTCCGTTAGCAATAGCTGTACCGCTCAAACCCGCCCTGACCTTTGCGTTCTGTTGTGCGTAATTGATACTCCCACCTCCAAACCCACCTTTAAAAGTAAAAAAATCCGGCCCTTCGCGCTGGATTTGTCCACCGTGGGCCATCCTTTATGTTAAGCGATATTCCTTTGCTTAATTCATGACAATAAAGCGGATGAGATCCTTAAAACGGTAATATTTAAATAAAGTTATTTACGGACAATCCCCGTATTCATACTAATGAAGTTTCTTGTTAAAGATATCCGTTTACTTAATTCGTGAACTAAGGATAAAGGGGATCTTTAAAATGATAATGTTTAAACGACGTCATTTGCGGACGATTCCAGTATGCAATCTAGTAGGATCCCATGCTAAAGATATCCGTTTTCCTAATTCTTGAACATATGACAAAAGGGATCTCTAAAATACGGTAATTTTTAAATAACTATTTATGGACGATCCAATAATGCATATTAGGAAGATCCCATGCTAAAGGTATATGTTTACTTAATTCATGAACTAATGACAATGTGGATCTCTAAAATCGTAATGTTTAAAAAACGGCATTTATAGAAAACCCATTTATGCATATTAGTAAGATCCCATGTTAACGATATCTGTTTAAATTTGTCCATGTGTAAAGTGAAAGAAATACAATAAAAGAAAGAAAAGCAATGAGGGTCGTACACAAATGGCGACATAATAAATTTCAAAACATTCTGGGTCACCCGCTCGTTAGTTTAATTATTTAATTTGTAATTATTGTATAATTGTTTCGAAAGAGCGTCTTTTTTTAAATGACCCACCCTCAACCTGAATGTCGTTATTTGTGTGTGGCCCCTAAGCGCAATGAAGGGAAGCATGCACGCTGTGAACGTACCTGCTTTCCTTGGTACAAAGGGGAGTATGAATATGCCTTGTAAACATACACCCGTTTTTCTCGTTTTCTCAAAAATTATTTTTATCGCTAACAAAGTTGGTCCAATTAACTGTTAATTGTGGAAAACTGGTTGAACCAATCAACCCCAAAAACAATAGGGCACTTTTCCCTCGCGTTTGTGGTTGTCTAAAAGTTGTTACAAACAAATCGATTTAAAACTGTGACCTGCAGAGCATGACCAACAGACGGACACGATTACGACAGACAGACACACGGACGGACTTGACCATTTCAATAATTAGATGCTGAAGCTCAGCATCTAAAAAGCAGATATACTCACGACTGTTCCCGGCTACCGACCATTTGAGCAGTTTGTTCATAAATGACTTCAAGGGTCGTTGCAAAAAATAATGGTGTCGTTCATAAATGACTTTTTCAAGTACAAAAAATCACAAACCACGGGCGCTATCACCTCTTCCATTTGTGATTTTTTCACACTGGTAACATTTTGAAATTAGGTCTTGCGTAAACTCCTAGCTAGATACAAATTAAATAAGATTCTGTCGGAGTTAGCATCTTTGTTGGCTCGAAAGGTGAGAAATCAATTTTACAACACTGCATTTGAATTGCAATATGGTTACTATAGTATCGTGTGCAATAAATAAACTTAAAAAAAAATTTGAATTACTCTATTAAGTGTGCTATGTGCTAACTTTACACATTTGTTTTTTTTTTAGTCAACAACTTTGTAAATTTTCGCCATCATCCATCACATTTATCTTTTGTTCGAGCTTGAGGATTAAGTTCATGGGACAGTTGAACGACAACTTTCAACCAACGGTTTTGCTAATCGTAAGTGCAGTAGCGCGCACAACAGACACACAACCAGATTATATTCCCTGCATTGACGTGTGCAAAAGATTAGAGATATATTACAATTTCCAATTGGGCAAATTGGGATTGCAGTGACCTAATTCCAAATACTATTTATGTTAGCTTTTCAACTCGTATTTATTTTATTGCTGTTTTGCAATCAATCAAAGTCTTGCTCTTGGTTCGCTATTAATATCCAGTTTCGGTGACTGGGTGACAGCTTTTAAACATTCTGCTTAAAGATGCCACGAAATAAGTACTTTCTCCGTGTTGGTGTTATGCAATGTGCTAAAGAGACATACTCTTATTAACTATTTGAATCATGTTATTAATTTAATTTGTGACAAAGTTAAACCAAGTTTTAAGCTCAGTGGTTAGGTGATTTATTTGTCTTTATATTTTACCTAGTTCATAATTAATATGGCTAAATAGTTTATGTTGTTCTTACCCTAATGTAGCTAATACAACATAGCTAATATATGTAATTATTAGTTTACGGAAAAAAATAGGCTGAGGGAAACTAATTTTAATCTCACAGATACTAAGACTTGGCTACTAAGGCAAAACATGGTTTTTTCATGCAGATTGCAGAACGGCTGTTTTAAACATACAGGTGTAATGTAAGGTTTATTGTGCTCAGAATTAAATGCGCTTCCACGTTTTCAGTTCAAATAAAATACTTTGAAAATCCCAATTTTATAAAATTTGAAAGAGAGCCATATAATTAATTAATTATCAAAGTCGCGCGCTTGTTATATACGTAATACATTTAACATGTAAAATCACTTCTTTTTAAAATTTTCATTTCTACTACATACTGTAAAATAATTAAGCTAGAGTAATAATTTAACTGATACCTACTCTAGAAAGTTTTACTTTCTAAATTGTACATGTTTTAAATGTGTAAAACGAAATGATGTATTTAGCACTAAAGCAAAGTAGGTAGTAAAATTGACTTTATTCACCATAATAATTTTTTTAAGATTTCCAGTATTTAATTACAAATTATAACTACTTAAGCAATTGTTGTAATGTGTTTCGTTTGTTAAATAAATCTCTGTTTACTGTCAAAATTTAAATTTAAAATTTAAATCATGTAACTCATTGCTTTACATTACATGTTATTATTTCTTTTGTACTCTTTGATTTCCGCAATATCACATCCTCTAAAAACGGAACAAATTGTGGTTAAATTATAACCTGGACTTTGACCATCTCCAAAAGTGTAATAATAAAAATTCTGTCCGGTATATAGGAAACAATACGAATTTCCATCCAGTTGCGGCCCTTCGAATAGTGTCCAGGACTGAAACCCAGTGGAGATAAAGGAAGCTACTTTTGAGGTTATCCCTGTAAGGACTCGCCCTTCAATTAAAGTCTCCTTCCCTGTGTAAGACGTCCCTTCATACAAGCTTAGACTGATATTAGTAGGCTCACTGCTTCCCAGAAACCGCAGCGATTTTATTTCATGAATAGGATACCAATTACAGAGAGAATAATTAGTGTAGTATGAACCCATAAAGGTTGAAGAACTGAGATCTGTGTAATTATAACCATTGTAAGCTGCCCAACTGAAAAATCAAAAAAAAAATCAGACCATTCAATTTTTTGTTCAAACTATTTTGTTGTAAATAATTGGTAGGGCAGGAGGATGTTACGATAAGAAATGAATTAAACCTCGCTCGTACCATCCCATTCCACAGAAATTCAAGACATTAGGAAGTAGTTCTCTGTAAGCGTCCAAATTCGGCTGGTGACTCTCAAAGTAAAGATGATCCCCTTCATTATAATGGCTGAAATACATCTGGAGATTGACCTTGAATCCTTCAGCGACATGGTGACTCCCACCAAGAAGGAAAGCAATGACCAGGAAAGTGGCTGAAATTGCCTGGATGTGATATGTAGATGCCATTGGGCGGAAGTTTATGGCTTAATTCGTAACTTTTGAGTACAGCTAACAAAGGGCAGTCTTGATTTAACCAAAATGTTTTGGAATTTGTATTGCTTAGTAAGCCGAGGGAATCAAAAATCTATTTGAGGGTAAGGAAGTAAAGTTGAGCTGTTGAGTATTTATAGTGTTTCAAAATGTCAATCCATTGATTAAAAAGAGCCATTTGGCATGGGTGTTGGTAACTTTAATGCTAGAATGACCCATAATTATCTATAGTGCACCAACTCAACCGGCTCGGTCTGTCTGTCTGTCCTGATGTCCTAAATAATAGAAACTTTAGCCATATTGTACGATTAAATTTTAATCCAAGTAAAGTTATCTTCCAGAAAACTATTATAAAAATTTTAAATATTCTAAAACCACAGTTGTTGCTTAACAGTACTGTACTGTACGTTAAAACGCTTTATTCTAGATTGCATTGTAGCTTGTACTTGTACTTGCATCATACTTAAATTTAATTTAACTGTAATCTTAAAATGTATAGGTAATAAATACTAATATATTAACAACTGCTCGAACTACACTGCCACGAGGGGCACTATTAGTTAGAAACAAGGTTAAAAATAAGTAAAATAATGTAGTGACCGGAGATAACTTTTTTGCAATTTTTAATAAACATATTTGAAATAGGCACTATTCACTCTTGCATTTATGTTTCACACTGGACGACTTTTTGAATTATGCATTGCGTAAGCTCATAAATAAAGTATTTTGTCAGAGTAAGCATCTTCGTGGGTTAAAAGGGTGGAAAATCAAGATTGCAATTCTGCATTTTGATTGCAGTATGTTACCTAGTATCGTGCGCAATTAATAAATTTAAAAATAATTAGAATTACACTCTTAAGTTGGCTGCGATAATTTTGGACACCTTTTTTATTTTAATCAACAACATTGCTAATTTTTGCCATTATCCATCAGGTTTATCTTTTGTTCAAGTGCAAGAATTAAATCCATTTGACAATTAAGTGACAACTTTTACTCAACACTTTTGTTTATTGCAGTAAAATGCGCACAACATTCACATAATCGGATATTATTCCCAGTAATGACGTGTGCAAAAGATTAGAGCAGAATAATAATGTCACACATGGGATTATGGTGACCTAATTCCAAATACAGTTTCTGTAAGCCTAATAATACATTTGTATTTTATATGCTACTTATTTCGCAATAAATCATATCTATCTTGCTAAAGTAATCCATTAATGCATTATTGTATTAATATCAATGTTCCAGGTGACAGTTTCGGTGACTGGATGACAGCTTTGAAACATTCTGCGGGATGATACATACTATAATATGCTTACATACATTTTTGCATGCTTTTGCGTATCTAATCTAGATGAGTAATCCCCGCAGAACATTGAAATAATTCGTATTCGTGCTCGTAATGTGTTTTTAAAATTTTATTAAAAAAATGGTAATTTTGAACTTTTATAATTATTTATAACATTTTACGTATTAATTTTATTTTAAAATAATAAAATTTTTTATGGTTTTGTTTTAAAAACTGTCGTACTAGAGAACAAGCTGAGTGCTGAGTGTCATCCTCAAAGATTGCCAAAAAAAGCGAAAAGAGTGAAACGGTGCTATTTTTTTTAAATATGAAACATTTTTAAAAGACAATCTTCTCGTTAGACACCCGTTTATCTTAACTCGGATTAAATGGATGATGTTATTACAAACTAATTTTGTTTTTATACAACACATAATCCTGAATAATGTATGACGCATCTTTTTGGTAGTTTGCTCTGCCACAGGAAACCATACATGACCATTTATCCCCTGCAAAACTGGGATATAGGATGCTAAAGGAGCTTCGTATAGGAATAGCTATTGGGAATTTCGGACGTTCTCATAATCACCACTCCTATACGCGTCATCATCAACACTCCTATAGAAATCATCCTTTATGAACTTTTTCATGAATTCTGATAGGATTTAATCCTATAGTTTCTCTGAATGCACTTATACGATTCAATGTGCTATGCACTCATCTGTAGGTACCTATTAAAAAGCATAAAAAGCATCGCATTTCAATCTTTTCATGTCCACAACACCGATTGATTATCAATAATTGCATGTGGTTATGCTTAAAGACGGATTTAACATGATAATTTTGCAAATCTCTGTGACGCAGTAATAGCTATAGGCTGCAGATTAGGTTTTGAACTATTACGGAACAAATTACGATTCTTAGGATACGAAATTAGATTCATAGTCACAGTCACTATTAGATCTTTCACAGTTAGAAGCAATATTGAATTTTATTTTGATCGTTGATATAAAAATCACTGGCAAATAACATTGCAGGTATTGACTACAGTTTCACAATATATCGTCGGTGAAAAGTCATTATGACTTAAGTCCAGTCCACAGCTACAATCGTTCTGTTGGAAGTCCATCGAATTCTTGAAATCACAATGTCGTAAGTTCATTCAATTAGCAGCATTAGCAATTCCTAACTCAATGGACTAACACAATGTTTTTAAGAATTGTATGGACTTATGAAAATGATTTTAGCTGTAGACTGCACTTACGCCAGAATTACTCTTTACCCATGATTTGTAACACACTACACAAAGAAGTGCATCAACAAATGCACTACGCTACAAACGGAATAATAGTTTGCCAATTTAAATCCTGATTTAACCACAAACACAAATCCAACACAAAATCCCAACTTAGCATTCGGCATTCAGCCACTGCCATCGCCGTGTAATTTCTTGTGACTAGAATGCAAGGACAATCCAACTCATTATTCGCACCACACTATTACCACCTTCACAATGACATTAAATTACTGTCAATATTAAACTGAAAAATATCAGGTCTACTGTAAGTGGTAACCTAATTAAACCGAGAAAAAGAATAGAATAAACAGCCACACAGCCACATTCAGTAATTTTCAGAAATGCACGAGGTGAACTTGGCAAAGCAGCAACAGCAACTCATTGCATTGCATCTTCTCGCGATACAATATGACTCGCATGGAAATGGAATTGCTGTTTGTCGGTTGGAGTTTGAACCTTCGAGCCAACCTGCCGACAGACGAAACTCATGGAAACTCATGGAAAGCCATTGAGTCAGCACCGACAGCTGACTCCGTTCTTAGCCCAGTGCCCAGTGCTGAGTACTTATAATTTTAGTATAGCTTAAAAACATTTAAGTAAAAATAGGTAGAAATTACTAAATTACAGTAGATGTAAGTACCATGACAATAGGGTTGATGCTGACTCAGCTGAAAATGCTTAACTATTGTATTTTTATTCTTCTTCCTGGCATACTATTGCTTAGGTACTGACACTGACTACTAGTTGTATTAATTAATGTGGATAATGGATAAAATCACATTCAACTCTGCTACTAATTATTACATTTTCAATCTTATAAGTAATTTCAGATTACCTTTAGTCTTATAAAAACAATCTGAATGCATTGATTTTGTCATCATATAATCACACATGCTATCTCGATTTAAAAATGTAAACAAATAGTTAAATTATGTTGGAATGATTTTTTAATATTATTTATTATCAATCATTAATTTGTCAGTGTTAATAAAGTGATAATAAATAAATAAACAGTGCGTGGGATAACATCCCATAGGATGTTAGCATCATATTCATATACACTTCATATCCTTAAGGATTGCTGAAAGCAATCTCACATACGATGTGCATCATATATGACATCTTAGATCATATTCAGAAGATAATTCAATTCAGAAAGGATCCCAACGAATTCCCAACGAATAGTTTTGCGGGGGATGACCTGTAATTTGACCTTATAGGTCCACACTGCGTTCTTTTCACATCCTTATATAATTAATCCATCCAGTCATTACATAACTATACTTACATGCAATGCCTAGTTTTATAACTAACTACTAGGATAGGAATTAGTGTCAAATTCAGTGTAGTTGCTGTCAAAATAATAAAATTACAAATCCTAATGTACAAACATCTAAATTGTGTATGCACCTACTACAATCGTATGACCTAATTAGTTAAAACAAAAATTATACTGTCAAAATTCTGCTTTGCACGATAGCACTCTGCCGCTGTTGGAAGCGTCAGGCCACTCAACAAGTTGTTGGAAGTTGTCACTCAAGTGTCAGTTGGATCAAAATCTATCACTTCGTAAACAAATAAATTAAATTTATATTATTAATTAATACAGTTATGTATTCGCATTATAAATTTAAAAATTTCGATTTAAATTTTTAATCACTTCATTATTGTGGCAAGGACCTATACCTGGCACTGCATTGCAGGTCATGGCGAAGTTGTCATAAAACTGGAAAAGGCCCAAGCAAGTTTCATTCTGGAAGGATGTTCCACGTGCTGGGGAAGACCATTGTGTATCACCTGCAATCCCTGCTATAAATTGTCTTACTTTGCACCTAAATCCAGTTATACTTTCATCGTTGCCCCAGTGGCACTCACCGATGCACGGGAGTCCTGCATAAAAATCAAATACTAATAATATTACAAAATGGATGCTTATTACATTAAACAATTCAAAAAGAAGAATAGTAGACTTACCGAAGTTTGATAGCATCCTTTTATAAGCGCACACTCGTATGTCAAAGTCACTTTTATGAGTGCATGGTTGGTGGTCTTGTGTAGATCCGACCATGCACTCAGCAGCTGTTTCCTTGGTCATCTTCGTACAGATGCTATTGCAGCTCCCTCCTATAAAATAAAAATAAATTATAAAATACATTCATTGTATGTAATTAAATTTTGACGTGAAGAGCACTTCAACTCGCAATATGTATACTATCTGTATTTGTTGCCATGAAAACCCTAATTGGTATAGTATGGTACCAGCAGGGCTAGGTAACGAATTATTTATGAAAGTAACTTATGAGGCTTAAATAAATTATAGTGTGTTTTAAATAATTAATACTAAATAAATCCAAACCTGTTATTAAATTATGTCATATTTAATGTTCTTTTCATCTAGTTTGCATGTATTGGACGAATTCACAACATTCAAAATGTTTATCCCATCACCCCCATCTTTAAACAGATCGCACGAAATCACCCCTTGTCAATATTTAACCGTATAAAGTTAATTTCAAAAATGACTTTGTCTCTTTGGCCATCTTGTCGTAGGGCTTGACGGGGGTAAAATGAACCGTATGTAGTTGTACCTGTTGCTCTTCTTCTGATTTCTTGATTTTGACTTTTTCAAGTGATTGATAATATGTTCAAATGCTTCGTCAATGTTATAACGGCTAATTAGGATTAGCAAGAACGCAAAACTAGTCAAAAATCGTTTAAATTCAAGTTGTAGCGTTTTACAAAAATTATTTTTTCGAAACAGGGAAACGTATAAACTCAACCTAACAAACGAGAGGTTAAACACATACTGCAGTGAAAACTGTCAGTGTTGCTGTGTGTACTTAAACATACTGTTGTTTAGTTCCTTGAATTTTTAGTTCCAGTTCTAATTAGTCCTCGCCGCTATGGTTCTAGTTAGTTATTGTTCCATGATCATACGATTTGTTCCAGATCTAAATCCAAGAACTAAAGAACAGTACTCACAGATACGTGGATGCCTGACGTGACATTTTCCTTTTATTGCAGTGCCCTCTGAAACCGCACACGTGTATTTTTTGGAATGTTATTTTTCAATTCATTTTGCATTCAATTATCTGATTTAACTCTTTAGAGTAAGCAGAAAAATAATTATTATTATTTGTTTTCCTTTACGCTGTTTTCCTGTTGACTAGGCGCAAAAAAATAAAAATTATATGTTATTCATCTAGAAATTTTAATTAATTGCAACGTATGCAATAGTATGCATCCGGAACGTGGATGTAGTTCAAATGTAATGTTGTGCTGTACATTCACTGCTTATGAGCAGACATGATCAAAGGAAGTCTCACTTGACTAGTTGACTTGCGACTTGACTTGACTATTTTTTATGTAAAGACTAAAGTAGTACAGTAACCCCTCCCGTATCCGGACCTCTATTATCCGGAACCTCCCATATCCGGACGGGTTTTTCGGTATCCGGACCCTCCCATATCCGGACAAGATTTTTGAAATACCATATTTTTAATAAATTTTAAAAATAAAAGTAAAATATAAAAATAAAGCCATTTTTTCCAAACCAAAAACTAGGCATTTCTTTTTTCTGGCTTATAAATGTGAATACTTGGAAGTAAGAATTGTTGATTTAAATACAAATGTTGTCATAAAATATATTTCATATTTTCTTAAAACACGTTTAAGAGTTTATTTTAAAAACCTCCCATATCCGGATATTCTCGTATCCGGATGGGGCCTGTTCCCAATTAATCCGGATACGGGAGGTGTTACTGTATGTAAATTCATTTTCGTATCCCGTCGTCTGTCACCTTAATTGAATTTTTGGGCTTTAATTTCTCATTGCTATGCTATTTAAATAATTTCCCTAAAATAAAACAACTAATCAAATATGCGTGAAAATAGTATTTTTAAACATGTCTTTGTGCATTTGACTTGACTGGCTGTCCTTTCAATTACTTTTTACTTAAATATTGAGAAAAACCCTAGCTAACAAACAATATACAAATTGATAGATGTATATAGGGCACGGCATTGGATTTGCCTTGTTAGGACAATGTGCATATTGATGCACATTTTGGAATGCAGCTTTAAAGAATCCTGCACTCCGCAGATTTCATTATACATACCAGCATCACTCAGCGCTTTTGATACACAGGATCGGATGTCGCTGCCATTTTAATATAAGCAATTTGATTTAATGGCTATATTCATTAAATGTAATTACTTGCCGGGTAATAACCGCTTCCGTTATTTACCGTCATTAATGATAATGACTTTAAATATATTGAGGGCAATGTTAGACATATCACAGAAAACGAATTAATTTTCTTTTTCCTCCATGTCGTTTTTCCGTTGACTGGGAACAAAAAATAAAAATTCCACGTACTGCCACAAGAAAGAATTTGCTGCACCTTTGACTTCAACCGGATTGAAAGAGAAAGTTTAGGTTAGGTTAGGCTTTCATGCTTGCTCAAAACAGTCAAGGCCTAACCTTCCCTGTTTATTATGCACTGACTTAAAGGCACGGGCTCACAGACACTGGCTCACAGGCACGCGCTCACAGGCACTGGCTCACAGACACTAGCTCACAGGCACTTTCTCACAGGCACTGGCTCACAGGCACTGGCTCACAGACACTAGCTCACAGGCACTGGCTCACAGGCACTGGCTCACAGGCACTGGCTCACAGGCACTGGCTCACAGGCACTGGCTCACAGGCACTGGCTCACAGGCACTGGCTCACAGGCACTGGCTCACAGGCACTGGCTCACAGGCACTGGCTCACAGGCATTGGCTCACAGGCACTGGCTCACAGGCACTGGCTCACAGGCACTGGCTCACAGGCACTGGCTCACAGCCACTGGCTCACAGGCACTGGCTCACAGGCACTGGCTCACAGGCACTGGCTCACAGGCACTGGCTCACAGGCACTGGCTCACAGGCACTGGCTCACAGGCACTGGCTCACAGGCACTGGCTCACAGGCACTGGCTCACAGGCACTGGCTCACAGGCACTGGCTCACAGGCACTGGCTCACAGGCACTGGCTCACAGGCACTGGCTCACAGGCACTGGCTCACAGGCACTGGCTCACAGGCACTGGCTCACAGGCACTGGCTCACAGGCACTGGCTCACAGGCACTGGCTCACAGGCACTGGCTCACAGGCACTGGCTCACAGGCACTGGCTCACAGGCACTGGCTCACAGGCACTGGCTCACAGGCACTGGCTCACAGGCACTGGCTCACAGGCACTGGCTCACAGGCACTGGCTCACAGGCACTGGCTCACAGGCACTGGCTCACAGGCACTGGCTCACAGGCACTGGCTCACAGGCACTGGCTCACAGGCACTGGCTCACAGGCACTGGCTCACAGGCACTGGCTCACAGGCACTGGCTCACAGGCACTGGCTCACAGGCACTGGCTCACAGGCACTGGCTCACAGGCACTGGCTCACAGGCACTGGCTCACAGGCACTGGCTCACAGGCACTGGCTCACAGGCACTGGCTCACAGGCACTGGCTCACAGGCACTGGCTCACAGGCACTGGCTCACAGGCACTGGCTCACAGGCACTGGCTCACAGGCACTGGCTCACAGGCACTGGCTCACAGGCACTGGCTCACAGGCACTGGCTCACAGGCACTGGCTCACAGGCACTGGCTCACAGGCACTGGCTCACAGGCACTGGCTCACAGGCACTGGCTCACAGGCACTGGCTCACAGGCACTGGCTCACAGGCACTGGCTCACAGGCACTGGCTCACAGGCACTGGCTCACAGGCACTGGCTCACAGGCACTGGCTCACAGGCACTGGCTCACAGGCACTGGCTCACAGGCACTGGCTCACAGGCACTGGCTCACAGGCACTGGCTCACAGGCACTGGCTCACAGGCACTGGCTCACAGGCACTGGCTCACAGGCACTGGCTCACAGGCACTGGCTCACAGGCACTGGCTCACAGGCACTGGCTCACAGGCACTGGCTCACAGGCACTGGCTCACAGGCACTGGCTCACAGGCACTGGCTCACAGGCACTGGCTCACAGGCACTGGCTCACAGGCACTGGCTCACAGGCACTGGCTCACAGGCACTGGCTCACAGGCACTGGCTCACAGGCACTGGCTCACAGGCACTGGCTCACAGGCACTGGCTCACAGGCACTGGCTCACAGGCACTGGCTCACAGGCACTGGCTCACAGGCACTGGCTCACAGGCACTGGCTCACAGGCACTGGCTCACAGGCACTGGCTCACAGGCACTGGCTCACAGGCACTGGCTCACAGGCACTGGCTCACAGGCACTGGCTCACAGGCACTGGCTCACAGGCACTGGCTCACAGGCACTGGCTCACAGGCACTGGCTCACAGGCACTGGCTCACAGGCACTGGCTCACAGGCACTGGCTCACAGGCACTGGCTCACAGGCACTGGCTCACAGGCACTGGCTCACAGGCACTGGCTCACAGGCACTGGCTCACAGGCACTGGCTCACAGGCACTGGCTCACAGGCACTGGCTCACAGGCACTGGCTCACAGGCACTGGCTCACAGGCACTGGCTCACAGGCACTGGCTCACAGGCACTGGCTCACAGGCACTGGCTCACAGGCACTGGCTCACAGGCACTGGCTCACAGGCACTGGCTCACAGGCACTGGCTCACAGGCACTGGCTCACAGGCACTGGCTCACAGGCACTGGCTCACAGGCACTGGCTCACAGGCACTGGCTCACAGGCACTGGCTCACAGGCACTGGCTCACAGGCACTGGCTCACAGGCACTGGCTCACAGGCACTGGCTCACAGGCACTGGCTCACAGGCACTGGCTCACAGGCACTGGCTCACAGGCACTGGCTCACAGGCACTGGCTCACAGGCACTGGCTCACAGGCACTGGCTCACAGGCACTGGCTCACAGGCACTGGCTCACAGGCACTGGCTCACAGGCACTGGCTCACAGGCACTGGCTCACAGGCACTGGCTCACAGGCACTGGCTCACAGGCACTGGCTCACAGGCACTGGCTCACAGGCACTGGCTCACAGGCACTGGCTCACAGGCACTGGCTCACAGGCACTGGCTCACAGGCACTGGCTCACAGGCACTGGCTCACAGGCACTGGCTCACAGGCACTGGCTCACAGGCACTGGCTCACAGGCACTGGCTCACAGGCACTGGCTCACAGGCACTGGCTCACAGGCACTGGCTCACAGGCACTGGCTCACAGGCACTGGCTCACAGGCACTGGCTCACAGGCACTGGCTCACAGGCACTGGCTCACAGGCACTGGCTCACAGGCACTGGCTCACAGGCACTGGCTCACAGGCACTGGCTCACAGGCACTGGCTCACAGGCACTGGCTCACAGGCACTGGCTCACAGGCACTGGCTCACAGGCACTGGCTCACAGGCACTGGCTCACAGGCACTGGCTCACAGGCACTGGCTCACAGGCACTGGCTCACAGGCACTGGCTCACAGGCACTGGCTCACAGGCACTGGCTCACAGGCACTGGCTCACAGGCACTGGCTCACAGGCACTGGCTCACAGGCACTGGCTCACAGGCACTGGCTCACAGGCACTGGCTCACAGGCACTGGCTCACAGGCACTGGCTCACAGGCACTGGCTCACAGGCACTGGCTCACAGGCACTGGCTCACAGGCACTGGCTCACAGGCACTGGCTCACAGGCACTGGCTCACAGGCACTGGCTCACAGGCACTGGCTCACAGGCACTGGCTCACAGGCACTGGCTCACAGGCACTGGCTCACAGGCACTGGCTCACAGGCACTGGCTCACAGGCACTGGCTCACAGGCACTGGCTCACAGGCACTGGCTCACAGGCACTGGCTCACAGGCACTGGCTCACAGGCACTGGCTCACAGGCACTGGCTCACAGGCACTGGCTCACAGGCACTGGCTCACAGGCACTGGCTCACAGGCACTGGCTCACAGGCACTGGCTCACAGGCACTGGCTCACAGGCACTGGCTCACAGGCACTGGCTCACAGGCACTGGCTCACAGGCACTGGCTCACAGGCACTGGCTCACAGGCACTGGCTCACAGGCACTGGCTCACAGGCACTGGCTCACAGGCACTGGCTCACAGGCACTGGCTCACAGGCACTGGCTCACAGGCACTGGCTCACAGGCACTGGCTCACAGGCACTGGCTCACAGGCACTGGCTCACAGGCACTGGCTCACAGGCACTGGCTCACAGGCACTGGCTCACAGGCACTGGCTCACAGGCACTGGCTCACAGGCACTGGCTCACAGGCACTGGCTCACAGGCACTGGCTCACAGGCACTGGCTCACAGGCACTGGCTCACAGGCACTGGCTCACAGGCACTGGCTCACAGGCACTGGCTCACAGGCACTGGCTCACAGGCACTGGCTCACAGGCACTGGCTCACAGGCACTGGCTCACAGGCACTGGCTCACAGGCACTGGCTCACAGGCACTGGCTCACAGGCACTGGCTCACAGGCACTGGCTCACAGGCACTGGCTCACAGGCACTGGCTCACAGGCACTGGCTCACAGGCACTGGCTCACAGGCACTGGCTCACAGGCACTGGCTCACAGGCACTGGCTCACAGGCACTGGCTCACAGGCACTGGCTCACAGGCACTGGCTCACAGGCACTGGCTCACAGGCACTGGCTCACAGGCACTGGCTCACAGGCACTGGCTCACAGGCACTGGCTCACAGGCACTGGCTCACAGGCACTGGCTCACAGGCACTGGCTCACAGGCACTGGCTCACAGGCACTGGCTCACAGGCACTGGCTCACAGGCACTGGCTCACAGGCACTGGCTCACAGGCACTGGCTCACAGGCACTGGCTCACAGGCACTGGCTCACAGGCACTGGCTCACAGGCACTGGCTCACAGGCACTGGCTCACAGGCACTGGCTCACAGGCACTGGCTCACAGGCACTGGCTCACAGGCACTGGCTCACAGGCACTGGCTCACAGGCACTGGCTCACAGGCACTGGCTCACAGGCACTGGCTCACAGGCACTGGCTCACAGGCACTGGCTCACAGGCACTGGCTCACAGGCACTGGCTCACAGGCACTGGCTCACAGGCACTGGCTCACAGGCACTGGCTCACAGGCACTGGCTCACAGGCACTGGCTCACAGGCACTGGCTCACAGGCACTGGCTCACAGGCACTGGCTCACAGGCACTGGCTCACAGGCACTGGCTCACAGGCACTGGCTCACAGGCACTGGCTCACAGGCACTGGCTCACAGGCACTGGCTCACAGGCACTGGCTCACAGGCACTGGCTCACAGGCACTGGCTCACAGGCACTGGCTCACAGGCACTGGCTCACAGGCACTGGCTCACAGGCACTGGCTCACAGGCACTGGCTCACAGGCACTGGCTCACAGGCACTGGCTCACAGGCACTGGCTCACAGGCACTGGCTCACAGGCACTGGCTCACAGGCACTGGCTCACAGGCACTGGCTCACAGGCACTGGCTCACAGGCACTGGCTCACAGGCACTGGCTCACAGGCACTGGCTCACAGGCACTGGCTCACAGGCACTGGCTCACAGGCACTGGCTCACAGGCACTGGCTCACAGGCACTGGCTCACAGGCACTGGCTCACAGGCACTGGCTCACAGGCACTGGCTCACAGGCACTGGCTCACAGGCACTGGCTCACAGGCACTGGCTCACAGGCACTGGCTCACAGGCACTGGCTCACAGGCACTGGCTCACAGGCACTGGCTCACAGGCACTGGCTCACAGGCACTGGCTCACAGGCACTGGCTCACAGGCACTGGCTCACAGGCACTGGCTAGGGTTATAATTAATTATAGTTATAATTAATTATTAACTTATAACCTAACCGCAATCAATTGCAACGTACGTATCAGGATCGTGGATGTAGCTGAAAGGTGATCAGTCTTGCACTTTGAGTCATTTTTGACCGGAAAGCGGTCGAAGTTGATCGCCTTCAGAGGAATTCAAATTTGAATGTGCCACTTTCATTTCTAATAGTACAGAAATTTGTCCTATGCTGAAGCAATAGACGTGATTTAAAGAGTTTTTTTTGGCAAAACAGAATAAGTTAATTTTTTTTTAAATTAGATTATATGCATTATGTTTACTGGCCATCTAGCCTAGCCACGCTACTGTATTGAATACTGAAGGTCAAAGTTCAACCAATGCTATTTTTTGTAAAGTCAAAATTCCGGTTTTTGGCGAAACCGGATAAGTCCATACAAAGATTTTTGGTATAACAAGATAAGTCTACAAATTAAAAGTTTTACAAATTTTCTAAAAAACTTCCAGAGTAAGTCTAAATTTATGAAACTACTTGTAATAACTCCTCGCTAGTTGGAGTACCTGTAGACAAAAATTGAGTTAAAGAAACTAAATCTGTCAACATTTATTCAGATTTCGTGGTTCCTGTAAAATTTGCTTTATTGAACTTATTCCGTGTTGTCAAACAGCTCTTCATATTATGTTGCATTGTATGTACATAAGTACATGTGCGTCGATAGCATCTGTATTTAAGTATTTAACGTATAATTGTATATGCAATAAATCGAAAGCGTGCATAAACTATGTCGTACAAAAATTAGAAATAAAACCTTGACCTGCCCCCCCCCTCATTTGTTTTTGGTGTGTACGTCTATGTAAAAGGATAGAAATATTAACCCCCCCCCCACCCAAAGTGTACCACATAGTCTATGCACTCTCCAATTGACCGCTTTCTGCATTTAGGCTAGTACAAGTAAAGTAAAGCGGCCCGACCTGCGGACGGAATGCCACAGCTTATGGTGAATCCGAATTATTCTTGTGCCGACGGCCATGCGTTTCTTAAAACAGTGATAAAAATTGTTTAAATTAGGATTTGCCGAAGTTGATACTTTTGAATTAAATTTCTGGTGTAAATAAACTTTTAATGTCATTTTGAATGAAACAGTATAGCTCTGTTGCAAAGCACACACGTAAAGTAACGTGAAACATAGCGTTTATTTTAGGACATGCAACTTATGAAACATTTTGTCATAAAGAATACACAGTTTATGAATACAAAAAAAATACCTTAAATTCAAAACATAAGGATAAAAGCCAATTGGACGGTGACTGAAGACGGGTCCACCCTGGGCCTGAGTTTTGCTGAGATCAAGGAGGATCATGCAAATGAGGCTATGAGCAAGACCACTAAAATCTTTGTGTAAAATGTGAGACGTAGCTTTTTTGAAATGAATATTGTTCAATCCAACTGGAATATTTAATATTTAAAGAAAATTTACGACTTTTGTGAATAGATGATGAACCTTGTAATGTTACGGGATGACTGAGGTAAATGTTTACAGAGTTGCTATTCATATATTAAATTCATTATCTGTAAATTTTCAAGATTATTATTTGAAATTGGAATACAATATTAACAAAAATACAAGATTAAAATAATTTAAAGTTGTTAAAACACTTGTAAACATAATTTAATAATATAACTAATTATGTTAATACAGATAATGAAATTGTACTAAAATAGTATCGTAAAACTCTCCTTTTAAAATTAATCCAACAGACTCTTACGTGAACAACAGTTTATTCCGAGTTGGAAATCATCAATAGGATGTTGACGCAAGATTTTTGGAAATTCGCTGTGTATCACATGATCGAATTAAAAATATAGTTTAGTAAACTGTTTGTCAATCATGATTTTATGTACCAAGTGTCACTTTTTTTATACATTTTGGACTTGAAACTTTGAAGATTAAATGTATAATTACTATTTTAATGTACAGTTTTCACAGTAGTTCTAATTGTAAGTGACTCTCTAGTTTGTCATAAAAATAAAAGTTATACATAAAATATATAACACGTAAAAATAATGCACGCAATAAATATCGCTAGCCACGAAGCGCCGTTTCGCGGCGCTGCAATCCTAAGCTCCCTACTCCTAAGCTACCACTTTAACTTCAGGGTCGTCTCTAAATGATGTAAACAATATTATCACTGATTAAAAATATCAACTCCTCTGCCATCACTTTAATAAGGCGGGGGGCTTCCATAAACTGTCTACAAAATCATAACTTATTTATTATGCTCACTTCCATGCCATTACTTAACTCCTAAGAGCTCCATAAAAAAAGATGAATCCAAAGCTATCACTTTAACTCCGGGGGGTCCACAGGCACTAATCGTACGAACAAAACTTGTTCTTTGATCACTTGTTCCGAGAACAGACGTTCCCAACTAACTTGTGCTCTACTCACTTGTAATAAGATCACACATCGCATGTTTTAAGAAAAGTGTCAAATGCTTTATTTGCATGTTTTTAAAATCTACAAAAAAACTGTATTTGCATGAAAAGGTTAGGCCAGTGAGACATCAAATTCCTGAGGATCAATGACGCCATTTTTGTTGGCGTCCATCTTTTTAATCTCCGACTTCAAATCCTTCTTTGTCCATTTTGCAGAGGATCCTTTACTCCAATTGGCCAGATTGGTGTGATAGGCGAGCGCTTCTTTGAGATCAATGGCCTTGTCACGGTTCCCATCGATTAGGTTAAAGACACTGCGAATCCCATCTGCTTTCGGGGTTGATCCCCCTTTTCTTTAGATAATTTAAAAACACATATAAATTCCATCGTCAAATTAATAATTAAAATGTGGTTTTCAGTGTTAAATTCAATATGTTTTCGAAAAGAGTATCTCAAGGAAACAAGAGATAGGATAGCAACTTATAAAAACTAACATATTTGTTTGGATCTGGTTCTGGTGGTGGTATGTGTATGGGATCGTCCACACACGACGTCATTGAGATGCTAAATTTCACTAGACCAATGACAAAATATCATAGTTAAGATAATTATAGGTTTACGGTTTCGTTCAGCGTATGGCAGTGGGCTCATGGATGGGGTCCTAAAAGTCGTGACTTGGTAATGACGTTATTTGTGAGTGATCCTTTTCATTACACATGTATGTAGTTGTTACCCAGTAGCTTTAAGACAGTCAGTCAGGTTATCTCGATAGGTAATTATTAGCCTTTGTTCTGTTAATTCTAAGCGAGAGTGGAATAACGAACAGAGGCACAGAAGTATTTCCAAGTTGTTAACACACTTAGTTTTGGGTGATATAATTATGTAGTTATTTCTTTTTTTTATTTTACATGTATTCAGATATTTACAAATCGTCTAGGAAAGATCAAAAAGAGTCCTTTCGCGAAAACTATATGCAATATTCACAAGCAAAAAGCAAAATTCCAGCATTCCAAAATAATTGGACATTGTGATAAAATATTTGACGCATTTAAAAAAAAATACGTAAATGGATTATTTATAACTCTTTTAAAAAATGTGGAAATTGAATATTTTGCATTTTTAAAAATCATGCAAAATTGAATATTTTGTACTTTTGTAGTAAATGTAATATGAATTGTATCGTACTTGCCATTCACTATGGACATTAAATGTAAAGGGATTGTCAATAAATGACGTCATGGGTAGTGTCGTGGTATTGGTGTTATGTATGTATACATGTATCAATATTTATGTCATCGCATGTTATATAGAAATGACATCCATTTACGCTATAATTAGTTAAGCTGATAAAAAGGGAATCATTTAGTCCTATAGACAGTGGAATATTTTTCAAACATCATTTATAGACAACTCCTAGCATTAGGAAGGAAAAACAGTGCTAAGAAAAATAAAAACAAAAGGCATGTAGGTACTTTTCTTCTTACTTCCAATCAGAATGTTGATAAATAAAATAAATAAACATAAAAAATTAAAAGAAAAAATTCCGCTGGCAACTACTCACGTAAACTACACCACCCAATGCTCAAACTAAATCACAACTACGAAATGCACTTATTGACATAGTGGAAATGATGTTCTAATAGTTAATAGAATATTTTTGACTTTCTCCGAAAATAAATGGCAAACTTTGCGCTTTTCCAAAATTAATTAGAAATATTTTTGCACTAAGAAAAATGAAAAATAAATATAATAAATTTGTAAAGACGTATTGTTTTTAAATGTTTACAAATGCCAAATGTTTTTTATTTCTGATAAAACACAAATTACACCATTTTTTTTTAATTTTCAAAAAATATTCTCAAAATTTTTGTGTAACAAATGTTAATCCAATTTATTTTTAACACTTTTGTTATAAAGTTTTACAAATGTAAACTGCGTTACAATTTTTTTTAAAAATTAGTTACACATTATTTAGATTAGAATTACCAACTTTTAAAAAAATAGTTTTACAAATTTTTAAAAATGGTTTTTACAAATTTAAATAATTTAAATTTTTCTTGAAATATCTTAACAATGTTTTTTTTTTGAGTTTTACAAATTTTTTCATATAGTTTTATAAAACGTTTTTTAATCCTTCTACAAATGTTACTAATTGTTTTTACAAATATTTTTCACAAGTCTAAATAACTTACTTTTCTTTTAAATAGTTTTACATTAACTTTTTTTAAAAACTTTTGTTAACTAAAGTTTACACAACTATTTTTTTCTAGTATTTTACAAGAATTTTTCTAGCAACTAAATGTTTTACAAATATTTTTACTAATTTTTTTACAGCTAATTTTTTCTACTATTTTTTACAACTAAAGCTTATACAACTTTGTATTACAACTAGTTTGACTAATATTTTTTTGCAACTCTATATTTTAATTCTTTACTATTTTAAAAACTAAAGTTTTTACAACTAATTTCTTTTAGAACTAACTCTTTTTACAATTACATTTTTACAATTAAGTTTTTTTAAAATTATTTTCAACTATTTTTATTTCACAACTATTTTTTCTTACAACTATTTTTATTTTACAATTATTTTTTTTACAACTTAAAATTTCTACAAATAATTTGTTTTAACAACTATTGTTTAAAAAATTTTTAACAACTTATTTTATTTACAACTATTTATTCTGACAACTTCGTTTTATAACTAGTTTTTATTACAACTTATTGTTACAAGTTTTATTAAAAAAAGTGAACTAGTATTTTTAGAAAGTTTTAATGGTAAATTACAACTAATTTTTTTTACAACTTGGTTTACAACTATTTTTTACTACTTTTTGTCTTATGTGTAAAATCTGTACGAGAGGCTAAAGTTTATGTTATCGCTGTTTGGATAATATCTGTTTACATCTAATCCGTGGAATGCAATTTTGTCCACGTTCATTAAATACAATTTATGATCAATTGATCTTATTAAATTTACAGGCAGTCGTTTTATTTTTTGCGGCTGAATGGCTGTTTCATAAGTGTCAAGTGTATACGATTTCAAACTTTTGCTTGAAATACCCTTGCATTTTAATTCATCATGCCCAACAAATGATTTTATAGCATATTCTTTAGCTCTGGAAGCTGCAACTTTCCAAATATCCATGTCCTTAATCTTCCATTTACCTCCAACACCGGCATTATGGTTAACCAAATCAGGATATTTCACCAACAAGTCATGTCCTGTCGGCAATTTTGAATAGTCCACAAAGCTTTTGCATTTCTACATATCCTCAAAGTATGTATTATTAGGATCAAAAATCCACAAAAAAAGAAAAATTATAAATTTTGTTTTAAAAAACAATATATCCTATTTAATTTTTATTATTTATTGTTGTTTCTTGCCTGAAAAATATGACTATCTGTGTAAAAGTACTAGTGATGTTTCCTGTCCTCAAATACAGGCTGGAATTCTTGGTAAAATCCAGAGTAGAACGCTACTTTTGAGTGCTCCAAACAGTTAAAACCGCCTTAAATAGGCTTGTCCAATATAACTTCTTGTGGTTTGAGTACAACTTGGGTTATATTGTCCGAAAAACTTTTGAATCCTGTACACCTTTTATCAGCTAATGTCTTTACAACACTCACACGTTAAGAACAAAATTTCACAGTAATAAGATTTTCGTTTGACTGCAAAAATTTTCCATAAATCGCATTGTTCATAAGTTTCAAGAAATCTTTATCTGATTTTGATTTTGCATTTCTTCTTCTTTCAACGTTTGTTGTTATAAAGTCCTTTATGTATGCTTCATAATAGAATGAAAATCCTTGATGAATTTTAACGAGTTTCATTCCCATTTTCAAATAATATTGCAAAGACGCATGGTTCACAACATAATTTGTCTTGTCATAGCATGTGAGCTAGAGTTTTTCTTGGGTCAAGAACGATTTTCCTAGCTGACTAAGTTTTGAGACATGTTCTTTTTGTCGTTCTGACAGCTCGTTCAATTGGATTTTGAGTTTTTCAGGACATAATGGGATTTCCTGAGTTCTTTCTTGGACATCAATTGGGTATTCCAAATCAACTTCAAGAATATATCCTTTATTTCCAGCTTCAAAGTCTTGATTTATCCAGTCTATGCTGTTTAATGTATCCACAGTTTCCTATTTAAAATTGTTAAGCGGGAACTTCTTGCATGGAGCTTCAGCATACATACCATTCTTGTCCACATACAGTAGGTGCTGCCTTGGTAGGTCAGGGGTGTAGTGTTCGAGATCCTGTTCCGAGTTGGACACTACAAGTTTCTGCGAGGCGTAGCAAATCCCGCCTCAGATCCCTTTTTTGACCATTTTATACATTTCATAGTCACGTATTACGTCGATAGCAACACCGTTTGTCTTCAAAAAGCTTTGCCAAGCATATCTGCTGGTAGTGCAAACGTACGTAGGATCTAATCTAGTGTTTTATATTCCAATTTGTCTGAAATTTTCCCACACTGCAGCCAACAGTACGCTGTCCAGTAAGTTATACAGTTTACAATACTGGTTAAAGTCTTGAATGTCGAACTGATTAATTATTTTGTTTACGAGTTCCCATTCCGAGTCTGTAATTGCTTTCCCCGTCAAACCATCAATAAACCATTTACGTTCTGGTATAGGATGTCCATCTTCAAATACAATGGGAGAAGTAAGGTAACTGTACGGAAACAATATTTTTGGAAACAATAATTCAATATTTTGTCTTGTATTTGGAACTATAGCTGAAACCATTTTTGGGAAACACTGATCAATTAATGTCAGGCTTTCACATTGTTCTTTCACAATAACATCCGTCAAATTAGAAAGACTGTAATTTACAAATTGGCAGTTGTCAATGAATCTTATTTTCACTCTGCGATCATTTTCTTCTAGTGACTCTGTATTTTCACTTCCCATAGTTTTATTGAGTGGCGGCAAAACTTTGCTCTTATGTGCAATAGTCATCTGTAAAAATTTTTTTGACAATTTTGCAATAACATAAACATCTTCAGCATCAAACATCTCTTGTTCCAGAGCATTTACAAGCAGGTGCAGATCAAATCCGGTTGAACCATGACAAACACATACAAGCTCATGTTTGTACTTGATCTTGAGATTGCATGACTGACACAAAGCTGCAATATATGTACCTTCTGTATGGTTGTGATGAAACGTTGTAATTAAAGGCTTCTTTGCTTTTCCATTTACTGAATCGATTGCTCCGACAAATCCGCCATTTTCTTCTCCGAATTCATCAATCATACTATTAAGTTCGTCCTTAGAATTTTTGTCGAACGCTTCTTGATAGCTTCGTTTTTTCTTTATTTGAATCGTAAATTTCCCATGACAAAGTTCTGAATGTGTCGCAGCTTTATGTTTTCCTAAAGTTTCAGCATCGGGCTTGTTGAAATTATTAGTATTTCAAATTTTTGTTACAAGTTTATCAGCCCAATAAAATACAGTTTCGTAAAAGTGCTTGACTAGATATTCTCCATTGTAATAACTTTCATGAACAATTTTTATATCAGATGCTGTTGTTTTCACAATTACAATTGCATAACTTGCCGGTTTAAATTCAGACACCATTGTTGTTGCTTTTTTTTGTTTTCCTAGAGGCTTAGCAAACGTTTCCTAATCGTAGAATAATATGTACGGCACAAGTAATGTCATATGTTCATTTCTGAATTTTATTCTAAAATGTTTATCAGAAAAATCATATATTTGTTCCTTTACTTCCGTGCACTGATGTTTTAATAACTGTTCTTGAGTTTTTTTAAATCGGAAACACTCTTGACAAAAATATAAATGTCCAGGTTGAATATGTCCTAGAAATCGATTCAAGTCTTTTATCAGAACGAAATGACAACGTTTTTCTTGTTCATCGTTTTCATGAATCAGAAACAAATTAATAACTTTTGCCGATCTATGTACACTTTTATAGTTGAGAACTATATTTTTTTCTTCATGTGTAAAAACATTCACACAAATATCGTTTTTTTCTTCAAACAATGGAATGTCTGTATGCACATTGACACCAGCATCACTTATCATTGAAAAGTCAAAGTTACACAGATATTTTTTCCAAACCACCCTGTAAAGCTTAATTCGTTTTGATGGTTTCTTGCTAACTTGTGCAAGCTGTGCATGGTTTTTAACAAAACGTTGCCGTAAATTGCGTTCATCGTCCATATGCATGCCTGCAGCAATGCAGTAGTAAAAGCATTTTCCATCTTTATAAGTAATATTTACAATTCCATGTTTCTTGAATGGCATCTTAAGATGTCTGCGTATTTTTGAGTTTTTAAACAATAAAAGTTCACCTATTTTAACTTGAAACGATACAATTTTAATAATTCTCCAACCACTTCCAAGTTCAGTGAAATTATTTTTTTTTTCGATAATTTCATTGGCGGCTTCAAGCAAAAGTGAATTTATTCCGTTCGAATCATGAAGGTCAAAAGCATGGAAATCGACAAAAATAGTTTTTTCATGAGTAAAAGTTTCATCTGCGCCTTGAATATCTTTTTCCATTAACACATCAATTCCAATAACGACACTCATTGCGTTGTAAACACTCAAGTTCTCATTCAATAGTTTCTCTGTAGGATTCTTTACAAATTCAAAAACATCTTCAATGCTGGTAATTTCATCTGCTGGTTCATACAAAAACTCTTTCACTGCGCCAAGATTCGATCTTAAAGTTTCTTTGAAAAACGACAAGTCGATATCATGTCCGGCGTCCAAGTGACCGCCTCTTTGCCCAATACGATTACACGCATGCCTAGATTTCCATGACGTATACAGTGCGCAATCTTCGCAGTAATGAACCCGCTCAACATGATGGTAATATGGATACCATTTAGGAGTATTGTAAGAACATTCTGCCATAGGACAGTTCAGTAGCTGAAATTAAATAAATATCAAATCAAATTATAACATTTTTGGCTAAACAATGTTTTAATCAAAATTACGTGGCCCTAACATTTATATTGCCTATAAATCAATTTTATGCATTCTTTGACAAAACTTATGAGAAACTTGTCTAATCAGTTTAAAATTCTCTTTTTAACGCTACTAATTAAACAAAAGTCACTGAAAAAATAAGTGATTTTGGAAAAATTACATTGCCCAAACATTTACATTGCGTATAAATTAATTTTCATGCATTTTTCGAGGAAACTTATGAGATAGCTGTCTACTTATTTTTAAATTATCTTTCTAACGTCACTATCAACACAAAAATTACTAAAAAAATATACTTTTTGAAAAAACATCCTAAAAAATTACATAGTCCTAACATTTTTATTTTTGTTAAATCAATTTTCATGCATTTGTCGACAAAACCTATGTTAACATTATCTACTCAGTTTACAACTGTCTTTCTAACGCTCATATTAAGAAGAAAATTAGAGAAAAAATAAATTTTCGACAAAAACGTCTAAACAAATTACATTGCCCTAACATTTATATTGCCTATAAGTCAATTTTTGTGCATTTTTCTACAAACCCTATGAGAACAGTATCTACTCAGTTTAAAATTGTCTTTCTAACGCTTATAAATATAAGAGAATCACATAAAAAAAAATTTCTCGACAAAAATGTATTTCAAAAAATTACACAGCCCTAACATTTATATTGCCTATAAACCAATTTTCATGCATTTTGCGACGAAACATATGAGACATTTACTCAGTTCCCCTCCCCTCCCCCCTAACCGCGGTATCTTAAGAATCAAAGTAAAACTAATAGTTTTTTAGACAATCATAATCGATGCTTGTTAATGCAAGCAGTGGGCAGCTACTCATACATCCGCTCTCTGTGAACGCATGCAAGCAAGATCAGTACATGTTTAGAAGAGGTAATATGAATAGATGATAGTATTTTAAGTAAGCCTAATATGAATAGATTATAGTATTTTTACGTAACCAGAAGCAGTTACTTTTACGTCCGCTCTCCGAATTTAACTCGAACACATCAAGTACATGTTAAGGACAGGATCAAAACGCATAAAAATCAGATAAAAAAAAGGATAGAAATCGGATACTTTTGTTTTCTCTATAAAACGATTGCAATGCATTTTTGTAACGAAGCTCATAGGAAACTTGTATACTCATTTTAAAATTATCTTTCTAACGATACTAAGTAGACAAAAATCAGAAAAAAAAATGAATTTCTCGAAAAAAACGTCTAGAAAATTACACTTCCTTAACAATTAATTTGCTTATAAAAGGATTTGCATGCATTTCTTGACAACAATAATAAGAACGTTTTCTACTCAGTTGAAAATTGCCTTTTAAACGTTGATACTAACATGAAAATTGAAGAAAAAATAATTTCTTTAAAACAATGTCTTAAAAAAATTACATCTCCTCAACATTTATTTTGGCTATAAATCAATTTTCATGCGTTTTTCGAGAAAACCCATGTATAAATAATCTACTTAGCTAAAAAATATCTTTTCAGCGACACCAAAAAACACAGAACACGAAGAAAAAAAGTGTTTCTAAGAAAAATGTCTTAAAAGAATTACATGGCCCTAACATCCGATTTGCCTAAAACTCAACTTTTATGCATTTTTCGACAAAATTCATAAAAAACTTATCTACTCAGTTTAAAATTCTCGTTTTAAGCCTGATAATTATATACAAATTGAAGAAAAAATAAGTTTTAGCTAAAAAACGGATAAAAAAGCGATTAAAAAAAGTTTAAAAATCTGATACTTTCGTTTTCCCAATAATACAAGTTCTATGCATTTTTTGACAAAACCTAAGAGTTACTTGTCTACTAAGTTTTGAATTCTCTTTCCAACGATACTAAGTAGACGAAAATCTCACAAAAAAAAAGTTCTTAAAAAATAAATGTTTAAAAAAACTTACACGACCCTAACATCTGATTTTGTCTATAAATTAGTGTTTATGCATTGTTTCAAAATTTCATAAGAAATTGTTCTACTCAGTTTAAAATTCTCTTTCTAATGCTACTCATTAGATGAAAATCGAATAAACTTACGA